>JASPKZ010007197.1:497500-845923 GCA_030220185.1 Diploptera punctata
ACAAGCTCAGTTACTTTATTAAATTCAGAATACTTCTTCAAAAATTACTTTCTGTAACTGTCTGTTATCTAACTTAAATTTTGGTGCAAAATGAATTACATAATGTAATTTACGTTTGTTTACATAAACCCAATTTGCAATTTTCATTTTAGAAGCGAAATCTTCTTAATATATTAGAGCTGATAGTGTATACAACGTGTAGTAATAAAGTGCATATACAGTAGTTTATTATTTGGATAGCTAAATACTATACATAACGCATTTACTCGCTTATTTCATTCACTTTTACTACATTTTTATGTAATAAAAGGTGGATGCGTGTTTTATCAAAGGAGATTATCAGGGATCGGTCATGCACCGGATATGCTTTACAGGAAGAAAGTTTTCAGGGAAAAACTCGGATGTATTATACTTTATTTATTTAACCAGAGAAATTAAAACTTACAATTTCCTTAGGCTTTCACGGCCGGAGTTATTATGATGATCGTGTAGAAGATTTCCTGGCAGTTGGCCGTGGTCTTCAGGCTTGTAGTTCCCCGACGTTTCGCCAGAGACTGCGTCCGACATCCTCAAGATTTGTCTTGAGACTAGCAATTTTCAATCACAATGATACCACAGGTGCCTCAGGATACCGGTGTTTTCCACCTTGATCTCATCTCCTAAACGTGATGGTAGAGAAACGTCTGAGGTTACAGCCAAGGAGCATATAACTCCTATTGCTTCAAATAGTGCTTGGGTAACTTATATTTAGTTGGCAATCTTTCGTTATATGCTCCCAGGCTACTTATAATTTTATTATCACTTTTATGTGCTCTGTCTTACATACTTTTTGCTTGTTTGACCATCACGTCCAGGAGACGATCAATGTCCAGATCCGTATGGATGAAATCCACCCTAGTCAATAATGGGTAACGACCCCCGAATCTTAGGCATTTTTTTCTGAAGCACCTGTAGTTGATTTATTCTGCTCTTCTCTAAGGTTAACCACGCCGGACAGGCATAGGTAATCAAGGATCTTAGACAGAACCTGTAAAGCAGAATCCTGGATTTAATTGGCAGAGAGGAAGATCTCAACATGGGCTTAATCTGCATTAAACGTTTATAAAATCTACTCCTTATCTTATCAACATGTGAAGCCCATGTTAACCTCCTATCAAATGTCACCCCAAGATACTGAACAGTGGGTTGGTATCGAAGGGGCGAGTCTTCAAAGTAAAGCGATTCAATATTATCAACACTATTACGGATACTACAGACAATTGCTTGTGTCTTTTCATGTCCGATTTTAATACGCCACCTGTCCGCCCACTAATCAATATCCCGGAGTACTCTCTGCACTTTCCTCACTGTCATTTTAAGCGATCTACCTTTACAGTAGATCGCTATATCGTCTGCGTACATGACCGTCTGTACTTGCAGGTTCCTTGCAACATCGGCGGTAAGAATGTTATACAAAATTGGAGATAAAACGAGGCATCCCCGCTTCCATCTCTTTAAACTCTGTTAGTGCATTAACCTCATTTACTACGAACTGACGTTCCTTCAAGAAAGAGGCAATGATTGACACCATCCCATCCGGAAAACCGAACAAGCACAACTTAACGAAACGCCTCCATGCCAAGCTGAATCATAGGCTTTCTGGACGTCCAAAACACTGCAAACTTTTTTTTTTCCTCTCCATATTATTAAATCCTGAAATTACATATTCTGATAATCTTGTCAGCTGCAGTGTTGTTGAACGTCCCGGCATGAAACCAAACTACTCGTCCGGTATGACACCTCGGTCGGTCGTCATTTCCATCATTCTGCTGAGTATTATTCTTTCGAACAGTTTTCCTAGACTACTCAGCAGACTGATTAGTCTTCTATTTTGAGTAAAAATTGGGTCCTTCACGGTTGTGGGGAGAGTTATAATTTTTGCTATTTTCCAACTGAGTGGGAAATATGTCATACTAATTGCTCTGCTAAAAATACCGACCAGGTATCTTATAACATCCAGAGGGAGGTGCCTAATCATCTCGTTGGTAATGCCATCGATCCCCGGCGCTTTCCCTTTAGGGAGGACCTTAATTAATATCTTTACTTCATTAAAGGAAGTAGTCGTAGTTTATCCTTTGGGGTAGCCTCAGAGATCCGCTCCGCCTGATGTTCCACCCCATCAATCCAGTCCTCGTCATACGAGTCGTGGTCGTGGGGTCTAAACCCAAGCTCAAGGGTGTCAGCTATTTATTGAGCTTTTTTCTAGGATTGAATTTAAGACCGTTCGGCCCATGGATAGGAGACATTTAATACTCTTGCATGCAAATCTCTTGATAATGGGCCAAACGTTCTTATTCTTCTCAGCCAGCTTCAATTCATCATCAAACTTTTTAATCCTAATATATCTTATAACACAATGAATTCTATTGGTTAAGAAATTTAGCAAAGTCTTGTCTTCTCCGCGCCTGAACCTTTGCCATCCTTTCCTGACCACACGCTTTTGCCGGACCAACATTTCTATTTCCGGCAAAAAAAAACCCCCGTGGAGCTCCACCCAAATGACGCAGTTGTGACTTCTTTGAAGACTTCTACTAGCGTATTCGTTAGATTAGCTATCTCCAGGTCCAGGACCTCCTTGGAATTACCATTTACATATACAGGTAAAGTAACTGACTTTAATATATTAGTATAGCTATGCCAGTCAGTCATGGAGCTCCTAGCCCCGAAGACAGACTTGTCCAACATACAATTCAGAACCAGCTCCACAGGGGAGTAGTCAGAACTCAATTCATCCATAGTCCGTATCGACGCCACCGCCACATTAACGTTCACCATAAAAACGTCCAGCACATCGGGGTTAGCGGATTCCCTAGTTGGGAAATGAGTTGATGACGCAGGACCAATTATCTCGAAGTCCTCTCGTTCGGCGAGGCCCTGGAGTGCTCTTCCTTTGGGCGATGTCAACCTCGAGTTCCAAACAACATGTTTGGCATTTAAATCCTCCGATAATAAATTTTGATTTCAAATTCATAATATCCTGACAATCTTTCAGTAATATATGTTTCCTCGGAGGTTCATACGCCGAACACACCAACATCTCGTCATCGCTTATTTGCAGCGAAATAACAGTACCCTGTAAATTCTCCAATTTAGGGAGTGGTACATCCGCATGGGTAATGCTAGATCTAACCGCAATCACTGTACCCCCATGTGCCTGAACTGGTCCTATATTATGATATGTTCTATAGCCATGGGTGCGCCAATTAAACCAGCCAAGTTTTTTGGTTTCCTGAACTAAAATAATGTCAATGTTTTCACGATATATCAATTCTTGTAGATTTCTATAATCCCTGGTAAGACAATTAATGTTGATTGTGATTAACTTCAGCCTGTTCTTATCTCTTACCGACAGTTTTGACCTAACATATCCATAACCACGAAACACAGGGTGGTAACCTTACCTAACACATCATTTTGATTTTTAAGATCTGCTAGGATCTGTCTAAATTTCTGTACATACCATTTCAGATTGATTGTTTTAATCCATTGTAATAATTCCTTGATATCATTTATGCTATCGTTTCCAATATTTGATTTCAAGTCAGCATTATTATTATTATTATTATTAGTAGTAGTAGTAGTAGTAGTAGTAGTAGTAGTAGTAGTAGTAGTAGTAGTAGTAGTAGTAGCAGTAGCAGTAGTAGTAGTAGTAGTAGTAGCAGTAGTAGTAGTAGTATTGTTGACAGATTGCAAGCCAGGAATTCCCCCATCCATCTTCGGGAGACTTGGAAAGTCGTCCGGTCTTATTACCACATTCGTAGCATTTTTGGATTTAATTGCCTTCTGACGGATCCTATCCGAAATTCGACAGCCTTTGTAGCTCTCTGGATGAGGATCGCCGCAGTTGGCACACTCTGCAGGTTCTTCAGCTGGTTTAGTGCATTCACGTGAATTGTGGTCGCCGGCACACTTTACACATTTCGCCTTCAGATGACAGTAAGTGGCTTTGTTGCCAAATCTCTGACATCTGTAGCATTGTTGAATTCCCGGCTGGCCTCTGTAATCTTCTATCTTTATACTGAAGTTAAATAGTCCAGTAATTTTTTTTATTTTGTTAATATCATCCTGTAATTTCGGTATTGTTACCACCCATAGTGGTAACGGGATTATTTCCTTGTTTCTTGATTTATAAAATCTTTGTTGATCTGACGCACCCTGTCTACATAGATCTCATATTTTTGCCAATCCAGGTAGTATTGCAATGGTACTATATATGGGCGGCAACCCTCTAACTACGAACTTGGGGAACTTCTTCTATCGTCGTCGTAGGTGTAATATTCAATCTGATCAGCATCCAATTTGCTTAAAAGTTTATTATAGTCTTCTTTAGTGGTTTTTATTTTCAATCCATTAGTTATGTATTGAGCTTCAAAATATTTTTTAAGAATCGCTTCACGTTGTCTAAAAGTTTGTTCAGTTATTTCTTTAATATAAATTATAATAGGTGGAAAAAATATATTCTTCTTTTTTGAACTACTATTTTGAATGGATTCTCCAGTTGTACTTGAAACTCACCTTTGGCTCACCATTTCAAACGAATTGGATGTTGATAGAGGTCCATTTACATTATTATTTGTTGTCACTCTACAAGTTTTGTTCGGGGCGGAAAACTGTCCTCGTCAGTTAACTGTCTTTTGGACATTCATCTTCTCTAGCTAAAGTTGCAACCTCCCCTTCAAAAAGAAGAGGAGTGAACATACACCCACGACAAAAAAGACAGCCCCTGTACAGTGTAGGAACAGCCAGGAGCAGAGAATACACAGACACAATGACGTCGCCTTCACACAGGTAAACAAAGGCATTAAAAGTCCGACAATAGTCTACGATGAATTGATACAAGCTAAAGAAAACTATAGTTAAAATAGGATTAACTAAATGTCAAGATAAAAATAATTTATAACTATAAAAATATTGTTATAACTATAGTATTGTACAATCAAAATAAATTTAACATGCTATATTATTAGCGTCTCGTCATAGTTAAAAATTTAATTAAACGATTTATATTTAACCCAGCTGACACCCCCTGTAACGGTTGCGTGTATAAGGATTCACTAACATTAATGTTGATATAATCTGCCACACCCTGTGCGGCTGGGTCCAACCATAGAACTGATGGAAGCACCACACTGTTGTCCAATGCTTTTAAATATAGCCAGCACTAAATATCACTTATTTTTGTATAGTATTGACCATTAAAATCTTATAGAAATCATAACTTATATAGATAAGGAATAAAAACAACACTGTATTGATTTATTTTTCCAATGACGTCAATCAACAGTATACTGATCAATACTTGCACTATCCCATCTCGCTCCGTACGATCCGGACCACTGTCCACGACTCACTCACTTGGTAATTTTGTCGACTACCTGCGTTATTTATACATTTATCCGCGACGTGTTCTCTGCGCGGTCCGTTACTTCGTAAAATGTATCTGCCTTCAGGTTGGTTAGCATTGAGGGTCGAGAAGCAGCTGCTGAAGAGCAAGGTTCTCTGTCGTCGGGTCCTGCGCACTCCAGCCTCGCGGCCATCGACCGTCGAGCAACCGGCGGGACGGCCAACCTGCGGTATCTCAGCGGCAAGCTCGGCAGAGAAGGGTGACCACGTGGTTTTCACCACGCCATCCCCTCTTCCGAGGCAAATCACTGGTAATAAGCCGGCAGTAAACAGCAAGCTTTTTTCAACGCCTGCTACAGAGCAAAACTGTCTGACGGAATTCTCTTTCAGCGAGGGTGCGTACCTACAACATTCTCCAAGGCTAGCTCCTGTACCTCAAAGGCAGTAGGCGTATCCCATCTGCCCCAGGCTCGGCCTCGATACCAAGGTCTTTGACAGGGTACCTCCTTACCGGCCATCCAGAAAATTCCCAACCTATTAAGAACTCTCCAACGGTTGGGAATGGGGGAATGGCCGAAGATCAGTATCATCAAGTGCAACGAACTCATTGAACCCCCCGCCGCCGAAGTCGACGCGTAAAGGAAAAAAGAACACGTCTAAAAAGGACAAACAACCGGAAAAGAGGAATATTGCGAAGTTCCTGCACGAACGCTTTCAGAATATCATACTATTCGTCTCCCTGCCTATGGACTGTTCGCCGACAAATGAAGAACGACCTGGGGACCCGCAGCCGGTGCTGCGTCAGCGCGTAACTAACTCCCTTCAGCTGCTAATACGACGGGAATTCTCGGCAAATCTGGCAGCCTTGAACGCGGAGTTCAAATGCGAATAGGGCACATTAACTTGTGAATTAACCCCGTTCGGCACAAGGGTGAGGCTGCCATCGACGGTAGACCTCGAAGCCTACAAAAGGCTGCTGCAGCAGCGTAATGTTCCATTCACCGAGGGGCACAAAAACGACTCAAATCTCAGAGAATCGTTATAAAGGGACTCGACCCTAATATGGACCCATCATATATCAAGGAAGATTTGAACGTCTCGGACACCGGGTTCTAAAAGTGTCTAATATGACATCTGCTAGGAACAAACGACCGCTGCCTATGTTCACGGCAGTCGTGATCGATGGGCCCCAAGTCCGCGAGGCACTTGGTATTTCCACACTTTGCTATCACAAAGTGAAAGTTGTGGAATACCGAAGGGTCCCGACCAAAAACGCAACTCGTAAAAAATGTAAATCTACGACTGAAAATAATCAGTCAACACAAACAGCAGTAGAAGTTGAGCTTGCTCCTCCTGCATCTCGATTAGAGACTAAAAAATCAGAATCCACTGAGCCAACCGTTACTAGAACTGATAGAGCATCCCAGCCAGCATCAGTCGCTATAAAAAAATCCAGGAAACAAAGGTCTAGGAAAACAAAAGCAGTACAAACTGTAACCAAACAAGCCTTAACTATATGTACTCAAACAGAGGACAATACTAGAAGTGGCTCAAATGGAAAGCCAGTCAACAATGTAGCTTCTCAGACAGAGAGAAATACATTAACTGGAGAAAGAAGCCGGCGACAAAAAAGCCGAGGGATCCAATGGCAAGTTCCATCAGTCAAAAAAGCACCCAGACTCCTACTGAGTTCACGTGCACTAAACGATGTCCTACCTATAGAACGGAAGACTCCATAGAGCACAAATTTGCGGAAATCATAGAAGATATGATAAACCACAAAAAAATAGTAGAAGCGGTCACCATAGACCTAACCTGGAATAGACAAATTAAAAGCATGGAGAGTCATGCTGGCGTAATCCTCCCGGACTTGACGTGTCTGAGAAGACGTTGAACTCTTATTAAAGCGATTTCGGTCGGCTGTACGCCTAAAGAACCGTCATTAAATGAGAAAATAGGTTGTTGCCGGCCAGTCACCTATAAGAGCCGGGGGCTCTGACTGATTTTGTCCACATTTGGGCACATTTGTAAATTCAACCCTATTCTGCTTGTGTTTCGATGGGTTACCTTGGCGTTAAGACAAATGTCGGAATAGGCACTTAAGTTCCCATCAGTAAAATAACATACTCCCAAATATTCTAAATTCAAAATTATATGGGACAATTTAACCAAATTAATCTCATAACACTAAATCTTTTAAACTTTTCAGGAACATTTAAAAGCAAAATTATTCTATTCAAACAAGCTACTCTACCAAGATTTCGGTGGTTCCCTTGGTGCTAAGGTATATACCGTAGTAGTCTCCTAGAACCCACCAGTAAATTCACTATTGCCTCATCTACCGAGTTAAAGAGAGTGATGGGAAGACTTCATTTCAATTTGGAGCTTCAACTGCTGCCTTCCCACTGCCTTCACAACATATAAGCGAGAGAACTTCAAAGGGTCCATTACGCGAACTTAGAAAATAACCAAATTAAAAAATTCGCCAGATAGTATCCATCGCGGTGAGACCAATACAGCTCTCTAATTGGCTCACGGGATACTTTACAATAAAACTAAAAATAACCATATAACAACACTTGAATCATCGAAATACAATATTAATCAATATTAACAGCAAAAATCATCCATTTAAAATATCTAAAACACCAAACTCAAAATTAGAAACTTTAAAAAATCGATAACGACATTCCAGTATCCACCGCGGCGACCAATTAGGCTCTCTGATTGGCTCGCGGGATACTGCACTAAAACAGCTAAAAATAGCATTACTTATAAAAATTAAAGATCAAAGCACAATCTTAATCAATTCCATCACCTAAAACATTTATTTAAAACTCATAAAGCATTAATATCGAAATAATAAATATTAAAAAACCGGTCGTGCATTTCGACCAATAAGCATCAAGCTAGGCTCGCATGGTACTTGACGAAAAAATAACTGCTCACCTACGTGAAGTAAAAGAAAAACATATAAATCAACATACGGCAATCGAAAATAATAATTTAACATCAAAAATCAAAACCATGGTCGGGTACTTGCTGCTACTGGTCATCCCATGCCATGCATCATCATACAACCAACGACTACTATTGACTAACTAAGCGGGACAAATGGGCTGTCTTGAAACCCGGTGCTCCACGTCACCAGTGGGCAGAAAGAATGCTCACCACCTGCTTTTCTAATAGCTGGTCGCTCGGCTTTTCACTCTCTTCTCCTAAGTTGGTTAGCATTATGCCCTTCCATTGCAGCAATGAGGTTGCTGTCTGATGTTCTAGTAGATTGTTCTTGTAGGGGTTTACATCTAGCTTTATTTAAGGCTGCTATCCATGCTTTGTTGACTTTTAACGATTCTTCCTTTCTATTGTAACTATTTTGATGTTTGAATATTTCAATGGCTTCTCGTTACAGACGAGCAAAATAGTGAGTACAGTTAGATAAAATATCTGTGTTGTTCTATTGTACTGTATGGCCTTCAAGTAGAGTGTGTTCTGCTACTGCCGACTTTTTCTCTTGTTTAAGACGGCTGTATCTTTCGTGTTCTTCAGGTCTGGTTGGGATGCTGCGTTTAGTGGTGTCTATATACACTTGGCCGCAACTGCACGGGATCCTGTATATGCCTACTGTTTGATGAGGGTGAAGTTGATCCTTAATCGGTCTGAGGAGGTTTTTGATTTTCCTGGTAGGCCTGTATACTGTTTTTATGTCTTCTTTCTTTAGCAGTTTTCCAATACGGTCAGTTATATTCTTGATGGAAAGGTAAGAATGTCCTGGTTGACGTTTTTTCTTTAGACAAATTAAAAGAGATAGTTTTTCAACCGGACGATCTGGTTAGTTTCGACGTGGTCTCACTATTCACTAAAGTTCCTATAAAGGAGATCATTCACCTAATCGCTGCCAAGTTTCCTCAAGATATCACCAATCTTTTCGAACACTGCATAACCACCAGCTATTTCTTATTCAATAACGACTTCTATGAACAAATAAATGGAGTAGCTATGGGTAGTCCCCTGAGCCCAGTAGTTGGAAATTTCATTATGGAAAACTTCGAAGGAAAATGTTTAGAGACTACGCCTCTTAAACCCAAGACATAGCTTCGATATATGGACGACACATTCGTAATTTGGAACCACGTGGAAGATAGAATAGAAGAATTTCTTGCGCACGTCAACAACATAAACTCCAAATTACAATTCACCGTAGTAAAAGAAAAATATAACAGCATAGCCTTTCTGGACATCTCAATCAGAAGAGAAGAATATAGCAACATGTATCACATCATATATAGAAAACCTACGCTTACTGACAGATATCTTCATAAAACCTCCAATCACCACCCGAAACAGAAACTTGATATCATCAAAACATTGACAAATCGCGCCAAGAAACTTTGCCATCCTGAATTATTAAAAACTGAACTTAAACATATCCGTACAGTATTCACAGCCAATGGATACGCCAACAAAGAAATCAACAGAGCAAACTATCCCAGACGATACAACAAGGAATCAGAAGAAAAAAAGTCAACCAGGACATTCTTACCTTTCATCAAGAATATAACTGACCGTATTGGAAAACTGCTAAAGAAAGAAGACATATAAACAGTATACAGGCCTACGAGGAAAATCAAAAACCTCCTCAGAACGATTAAGGATCAACTTCACCCTCATCATTGAGCAGGCATATACAGGATCCCGTGCAGTTGCGGCCAAGTGTATATAGACACCACTAAACGCAGCATAACAACCAGACCTAAGTAACACGAAAGAGACAGCCGTCTTAAACAAGAGGAAATGTCGACGGTAGCAGAACACACTCTACTTGAAGGCCATAGAGTACAATAGAACAACACAGATATTTTATCTAACTGTACTCACTATTTTGCCCGTCTGCAACGAGAAGCCATTGAAATATTCAAACATCAAAATAGTTACAATAGAAAGGAAGGATCGTTAAAAGTCAACAAAGCATGGATACCAGCCTTAAAAAAAAGTTAGGTGTAAAAACCCTTACAAGAAATATCTACTAGAATTACTGAGTTCATACTTCGTATGAAGAGCGTCATGCTATATCTTATTCTTACTACTAGTGTGGCAACCAAGCACGGCATCTTAGATCGTCCGCTGGCAGTCTACTATGGCGACAACGTCTTCGTAGAGCTGCGTGGAGAAAATCAGTAAGTTGGTGGTGGCTTGTAGTCTTATCGTGTGTTGTGATTGGCTGTAATCTTTAATAGTGTATCGTACCGGCCAATCAAAAACGCGGTTTTCCAAAGTGGGTAGCAAATTCCTAGATAGGAGTCGTACGTACGTAGTAGTCCTTTATAACGTGTATTCTTCTTGTTTTTGGTGAATATAAGACCTAATGAAGTGATATCAGGTAGGTGGTAGTGTGGATTACAATATTTATCATTGTGTTATACAGGGTGCACCGCTCGAATGGACCTAATTTCAATTGCTTGTTACTGGCAAACGGTTGAAGATAGAAACTTAAAACAACGTTCATAGTACAGAAAAACTCACCAAGTTTCGAATCCTGTCGGTAGATGGCACAAAGATACGTTTCTCGTTCTTATATTTAATTGTTTGTGAAAATGGCGACTCCGCAGATGAAAGCGCAAGCTGGACCTAATTTCAATTGCTTGTTACTGGCAAACGGTTGAAGATAGAAACTTAAAACAACGTTCATAGTACAGAAAAACTCACCAAGTTTCGAATCCTGTCGGTAGATGGCACAAAGATACGTTTCTCGTTCTTAGATTTAATTGTTTGTGAAAATGGCGACTCCGCAGATGAAAGCGCAAGCTGTTTTGTGGTATGCGGAGTTTAAATCAATCATTAGAGTTCAAAGGGAGTTCCGGCGTGTGTTTAACCGTGATGCTCCAACTGCTAGAAGCATAAAGAAGTGGCGTGATACATTATTAGCTACAGGATCTGTGTGAAGAAGCATGGTGGTGGTCGCAGAGCATCCGATGAAATGGTAGCAAATGTTCAAGCCGCATTTGAGCGAAGCCCCCGGAAGTCATTAAGAAGAGCTTCGCGGGAACTTCAAATACCAAAATCGACATTACAACGGATTGTCCACAAACGCCTCAAACTGCACGCATATAAAGTGCAGTTAGTGCAACGTCTGGAGCCGAATGACATGCCGAAACGAGTGGAATTCGCCAATACGATGCTGGACCGTCTCGGCGCTGATCCTGACTTCATGACCAAGATTTTCTTCTCGGACGAAGCCACTTTCCATTTGTCAGGCAAGGTAAACCGGCATAATGTGCGGATCTGGGGATCGGAGAATCCTCACGCTATTCAAGAGCATGTTCGTGATAGTCCGAAGATGAATGTTTGGTGCAGTTTGTCACATAATAAGGTCATTGGACCGTTTTTCTTCGCCGAGAAAACCGTTCGTGGTACCACATATCTTGACATGCTGGAGCAGTTCTTCTTTCCACAAATTGAACAACTGCAGCCTAACATCGTTTTCCAGCAAGATGGTGCTCCTCCCCACTGGTCCAATGAAGTTCGTACGACTTTGGACAACATTTTCCCTGGCCGTTGGATTGGTAGGGGAGGACCAATCGCGTGGCCCCCGAGATCTCCCGATTTAACACCACTGGATTTCTTTCTCTGGGGCTATGTCAAAGATAAAGTTTACACCACCCCAGTCAAAGACCTTCGTGATCTTCGTGAGCGCATCATAGAGGCTATTGAGAACATTCCAGAAGACATACTCCAACGTACTTGGCAAGAAATTGTTCATCGCTTTGATATCGTCACAGTGACTGCTGGGGCTCATATAGAGATGTGGTGATCTGGATATCAAAACTTGGTGAGTTTTTCTGTAATATGAACGTTGTTTTAAGTTTCTATCTTCAACCGTTTGCCAGTAACAAGCAATTGAAATTAGGTCCATTCGAGCGGTCCACCCTGTATATCTAGCCTGTGGTATAAAGTGTTTGTAGTGCATTTTGTGTAGTAACCTGAACTAAGTCTTGGTTTTACCAAGCACGATGACTGCTATGCCGAATACAAACAGGTTTACTGACCTAGAAAATGAGGATGTCGGACCTATCACCCTTTGGGAGGATTCCGCTATTAAATGCGACATGTTTGTTCGTAAATACGACTATGAAAAATATGAAAATTTAAGTGAAATTATCCACGCTCTCAGTGGAACTTTTCTACTCATCACTAATTTCATGTCTCATACTGCTCGAGACCAAGCTCTGTGTGTTTGCGGGGAGAAGTGTGGGGAGTGGGAGGAGGTACACTTCTATGCTTCTCAAATACTAACAGCTGAGTCAGCAAATTCCTTTCAGACACACGGAGCTGGGTCCCGAGCAGTACATATGTAAACTGTGAGAGGTCCGACGAAGCTCGTGAACTCACGATTGGATGTCTGGATCGATTAAATAAAGTTATACAGGATAACGAGCCAGGACTTCCAACTTTCGAAGCCATGCTCCGCGAGTTGCAAGCCGACTTGATAGAAATTCAAACGGCCAGTTTTCTCTATCAGAGAAACTATGATGACGATAATTCTGAACCTGAAAATAAGCAAATTGATGAGGAAATACTCTTAACCAGCAAATAGACAGTCACCAATGAACAAATGGATACTGAGGACCAGTCTGCT
This sequence comes from Diploptera punctata, assembly GCA_030220185.1. NCBI lineage: Eukaryota > Metazoa > Arthropoda > Insecta > Blattodea > Blaberidae > Diploptera > Diploptera punctata. Next base: position 510,519 of record JASPKZ010007197.1, read on the forward strand.
GTTAGTGGGCATTTCAAAAAAAAAAAAAGAGAGAGAGAGAGAGAGAACCCAGTCTAATGGCCAAGAAAACAAAAACTATTGAACCTAATGTTAAAGAACCCAATTATACTGGGCAAACATACCAATATTGTTAGTTTCAAGTAACAATAAATGTTCAGTTTTAGCGGAACTTCAAAATCAAACTGCTGGAACATCCTCCACAACCTTTTGGCCCTTCTGTGGCCACACATATGCTGTGCCTTCACGGAGTATTGTCCGCACGTAACAGAGACCCCGCTAATCACTGTTATTGGCCATGGGGACCTGTCCCGTATGAATAAGGAGCTAAGATCACTCTTAAGTGCGCACCCAAAATGTGTCAATATTCCGGAAGCACTAGGTATTATGCTTCCTCATTGGAAGATTTCTATAAGCTGAAAGAGTATTTTTCTTCCCTGAAAAAGTAATATACTTTGCAGCTGAAAAGAGATCTTCCTTTGAAAGCTGTATTGAAGCGACTACCTTCAGGTACTGCCCCTAACGAAATTCAAGAGGAACTCCTAGCGCTAGGTTTTCCTATTAAATCTGTAAAACAGATAACTAAAAACGGAAAACAATTTGGTAAAACCCCTTCCTATTTTCATTCTCGAATTGGAGCGCGTCCCGCGCCGTAGCCGAGCGGTTAAGGTAGGAAGCCTTGGCGCAGAGCCTACGGGACTTGCGCTGGTTCGAGTCTCCATGGGGGAAGAAATTTTCTCATGGTATTTCGGCCAGTATGGGACCGGTGCCCACCCAGCATCGTGAGGCAATTGGGTAGCTACAATAAGTAGCGACTCCAGGTTGAGGAACCAGCTATAACGGCTGGGGGACTCGACATGCTAACCACATGTCACCTCTACACTGGCTGTTGATCATCTACCTCTGTGATTGACACATGTGGATGTGAAGGGCCAGCAGCCGGCTGGTAAAAGGGCAACCGCTGAAAAGTGGAAAGACCCTCAATCGGAATTGGAGCGCAATGATATTTCGACCTAAAGTGACTCTTGTTTACAGTAGTGGCCATCGAACCTTACAGACCTAGGGCTGGGCTTGAGCAGTGCTACAAGTGCCAGTCATTCAATCAAACATTTCCTGCCTGTAACCGGGCTCTTCGCTGTGTAATCTGCGCTGGGGTCTCATGGGCACAAGGATTGTACTTTAAGGCCCAAGAGCAGAGAGACACAAAATTGCTTAAGTGTGCAAATTGTTGGGCGTCCGGTAACCCGGCTTCCTACAGAGGCTGCCCGGCTTTTAAGGCAGCTCTTGGCGTTTATAGTAGGGTAGCCAAACCCATCAATCAACCTAAAGAGAAACCATCCGAATATGAGACTATCCTTCATCATACTGTCAACCCAACTGAAAGAAAGACCTTCACTTCCGTGAAGGTCGATCCTAGAGTTTATTTCACTCAAACCATACAGACTGGCACTGCTTCCAGAACATTAAAAGAGTATAGCACCGCTAAAGCAAAGGGCCAACAATTGTCAACAGGTAATTTAAGTGTGCGTAGAGAGGAAATACTTCGGGACATTCAGCCCTTGTTGGCTGCATTGTCTAGTCCCATGGAGCGTTTACTCTTCATCAACCGACTGGTTAACCTGTGTTTCGCAGATTAACCACTCATGGAGAGACCATCCTCATAATAGTGCGAGATTTACTCGCTTGGAATAGTTTGGCTCACTCTACACCGTCCGGATTTCGGACACACTGCTTGCCGGCGGTGTAGTTTATGATGCGCTTTTCTAGTGTAGTGGCTTCCATTATTATTCTAACATAAACCTGTTAGGTAAAATATATTGTCACCAAAGGCTGAGGTTATATAATCCACAACCCCTACTTGATAGCCACAAAGAAATTTGCTGCCAAGGCATCAGTATGCCTTAGGTATCAGGATGTGGCACACCGGACGGTGCAAGTCACCGTCAACATACCAGTAGTAATCTAGTAGAACATCAGACAGTAACCTCATTGGTGCAATGGAAGACCCTAATGCTAACCAACCAGAAGGCAAATACAATTTACGATGTAACGGAACGCGCAGAGAACACGTTGCGGATAAATGTATAAATAGGGCAGGTAGTCGACAAAATTGCCACTCTCAAGACAACCCTTGAGGATGCCGGACGCAGTCTCTGGAAAAACGTCGTAGAATTACAAGCCACAAGACACGGCCAACAGCCCGAAAATCTTCTACAAGATCATCATATTACAATTTCCTATTTTGCGTCGTCTCCCTCGCACATACGTATTCAAGGCCAGGCTTGTCTTTGTACCTTCAGTCATAGAAGATTTCTTCTTCCTTTCCAGGATTTGGTCAATGCGACCTGTTCCGGTCTCAAGTCCATCGTTCCCTTGGCCGTCCCAAAGATATTTTTCCATGCGGTTTCAGGTGTTGATCATTTTGGGTAATATTGTATTGTCCATTCTCTCTAAATGTTCTTTCCATCGGTATTTGTGCACTTCTAGTTTGTCGTGTATTGAAAATATCCCCAGTTCATTTCGTATTGATTCATTATGTAATCTATCCATGCGTGTACATCCTATTACGGATCTTAAAAATTTCATTTTAGTAGCTTGAATGTGTGAGATGTATTTTTATGTAAGTACCCAAGATTCAGATGCATATAAAAAACAGGAACAGCCATAATTTTATAAAACCTGAGCTGAGTTTCTCTTCGAGTCTTTCGGAGGGTTCTTCTTATGGTTCCACACATAATTTGATATTGGTTTAATTTATTATGTATATCCCAATCATAGCTATATGTCATGTCTGAACGAAGATAGTTAAAGTGTGCTATCTGTTCTATTATTTCATTATTGATTACTATTTTTGCTCTGACTGGCACTTTGCCCTGAAAAGCCATAATTTTTATTTTTGAGGTTGAAACTTTAATATGATAATAGAGTCCTAATTGATTCAACGTGTAAGTGGCTCTTTGTAAATCATCCTCTGACTTCTGTATAATTACCAGATCATCTGCATACATTAAAATATTCATATAAATTTCTTTATTAATTTGTATTCCTATTAGACTTGATTTTTTCCATTTTCGTATAACCTCGTCAAAATATATGTTAAACAATGTAATTGATAATGTGCACATTTGTCGAACTCCTTTATTAAAATTTCATATCTGGAATAATTATCTAAATTAAGGATACTTTTCGTGCCATTATAAAAACTTTTTATTCCTTGTATAAGTTGAGCCGGGTACTCTCTTGCCTTCATTATTTCCCACAATTTTCTTCTTATCACCTTATCAAAGGCTTTTTCTATATCAACCAAAAGCTAAATATGTGGGTAAATTGAATTCACGTGTCTATTCTATTATCGGTCTCATAGTGAATGTATATTGTCAGAGCAGGACCCTCCTTGTCTAAAACCATTCTGTTCTTTTAAAAGCAATGCATCTGCTATTATTTTTAATGTATTAAGTAATATCCTTCAAATGTATTATTTACTGGAGTGTGAGATTGTTCATTCTTTTTAAACCACAACTGCGTGTAATGTTCAGCCCATACTTTTGGTTCAGTAATATTTATATTGGCACTATCTTTATCTGATTTATTTATATTTCTTTGTATTTTAAATGCAAAATCTTGCCTTCCATCCTACATTATATTCAACATCTATACATTTCTCCCAACTCTCTCTATGTGCTCTCTGCACTAGCGATTTAGCGTAATTCCTTGCCTGAATATATTTTTGTCTTGTTTCTTCATCTTTTTTCGTAAGAAAATGCAATTTGTTTTTTTTGTTTTCTTTTTTTTTTTTTTTTTGCTTTTCACGAATAGCGTTTTTAATATCCGATTTCCATATTTTGTCATCGTTTTCTTTCCAATCGTTTCTTGAGGTGCTTTAATAATACAACTTTGTATATTTTCCCATTCTTTTGTCGCATCATTTACAGTTAGAACTTTATTAAATTATGTTTAAGTCTCTTTTGATATAAATTTCTAATTGATTGATTTTTTAACAATCTTATCTTAAATCTTGTATTGTCCAATTTACTTAATAGGTTAGTTCTATTGCTTTTTATATTTATCCATCTAGCAATCAATGCTATTTTTGCCATCAGCAGTAATGGTCGCTGTATATGTCACATCCCATTATAAATTCTCATATCTTGTATCGATTTAGCTGCTCTTACATTGCCAATTATATAGTCAATAATTGAGCAGTGACCTCTATTACTCCACGTGTATTTATGTATTTCTTTCTTCTTGAAGAAGGTGTTCGTTACCTTCAGTTTATTACAGGTGCAGTATTGTCTGAGTAATGCACCGTTATTATTGAGGGTCTCTTCTCCACATGTACCAGTTACATCTTTTATGGGCACTTTTCCCACTCTAGCATTTATATACCCATATATATATATATATATATATATATATATATATATATATATATATACATTAATTGTCCACCGCTGTGGTCTCGAGGTAGCGTGCCGCCTTGTCACGCAGCGGGCCCGGGTTCGATCCCCGGTCGGGGCAGCTTTCTGGGTGAGGTTTTTATCGGGGTTTTTCCTCACCTGTAAGACGAATGTCAGGAAAACTTTAAGGCCCAAACGGTCCCCGAAATCATATGGCCATCATTCTTATCATTATCATCCTTACCATTATCATTATCATCATCATCCTTCACCGGTGTGGAAAGCAACGGGAAGCTACCACACGTACACAATTCCCTAGTAAAGCTGCAAGCATAGCATGAAAATGCTATGATTGCAGTGAAAGACCTGCCTTCGGGCAGAATTACTATGGAAAAAAAATATATATAAAATATCTCTTTTGTTAATTTCATTATAAGTTTCCGACAGTTTTTCATACATTTCTAAACGTTATAAGATAAAATATCTGTTTTGTTAATTTCATTATAAGTTTCCGACAATTTTTCATAGATTTCTAAAAGTTAGAAGATTTCTAAAGTTCCTTATATATAGTGCCAAGATTTTCAAAACTGTGCTATTACGGGGGGAAAATGTACCGAGAGAATGGTTAGTAGCACAAAAGATAATTGACAGCCTTCGAAAGAATATCGTGTAAAGGACCCCCCCCCCTTACACCCTACGAGGCAGTACTGCTTGCTGTAATACATTAAAAATTATTAATGGTAATTCCATACTGCCCCAACTGAATGATAGTAAAATACGTTCAGTTGAAAACTAAAATATATGTATATTTTTTGTAATACATCCATTAAATATACGAAGAAAATATTTCTTAATAATGTAAGAAATCCTGGTGCGTGAGTTATGCGAGTAAATTCGTTATATATATGACACGGTTCGATTCCTGGTTCAGGCATTAATTTTTCTTTTCACAATATCATTATAATATTATAATATGATCCATTATTGGAACTGTGTTAAAATAAAAATATTGGAAAATGTTAAATAACATCGTTTACTGCTTATAAAAGTGGTGGTGTAAAATTCTCAAATATAGATACTTCTAAAAGAAGCCGGCCGTTGGCGATGGTTGTGACACCTACCTGACAGCGGACGAAACGAGAATTATATATTTGTATATGTGGAAAGAATTGTTAATGTTCATGCCAGGTCTGGAATGGTGTAGTGGGCTGCAAACTAGTCTGGAGAACTAGAGGTCCACGGTTCGATTCCTGGTTCAGACATCAATTTTTCTTTTCACAATATCATTATAATATTATAATATCCTGTAAATGCTATAATTTTAATTCCTGTCACATAATCTACGTCCACTCTACACTATCTTAAGTAATATTCCTGCCTTCTTAAACTCTATAACACTATTTAGCATACTTACTTACTTACTTACTCACTGGCACTATCGAACCCATAGGTTCATGGCCGCACGGAAATAAGCTCTCCATACATCCCTATCCTGAGCTAATGCTTTCCAATCATTCCCTGTATAATCTACTTCCCTCAAATCATAGTTAATGTTGTTCTACCACCTCATTCTTTGTCTACCAACTGGGCGTTTTCCTTCTGGCTTTCCTACAAGAAGTTTCCATGCACGTCTTTCATTCCCCATACGCGCAACATGTCCTGCCCATCGCAGTCTACGGGACTTAACTGTTCTTATTATATCTGGCTTCCTATAAAGACCATGTAGTTCGTTGTTATGTAGTCTTCTCCATTCACCTGTCTGTTCATCTCTCTTTGGTCCAAAAATTTTCCTAAGAACTTTATTCTCAAATACTCGTAATCTTCTTTCCTCCCTAAAGTAAGAGTCCATGTTTCGCAACCATATTATATAACTGGTAGAATAATAGTTTTATATATTTTAAGCTTAACGTTTTTTGAAAGGAGTTGGGACATCAAAAATCTCTGCAATACATAATAGCATGCATTTCCAGAATTGAACCTATGTTTAATTTCTTTGTGCATCTCATTCCTATTTGTGATTATTGTTCCTAGGTATTTGAATTCAGCCAATTCCTCAAAATTTCCCTCATTTGTCATTAGCTGTCCATTTCCATGATATAATGTATTTCTACGTGTGACCATATATTTAGTTTTACTGATATTTACTTCCAGTCATAATTTCTTAGTGTTACTCAATAGTGTGTGCGTGTTGGCCTTTAGTATCTCCTCGCTATCGGCCAGTAGTACTACATCATCAGCATAAACTAACAGCTTATAAATACCATTGAGTTGTAAGCCTTCCTCATTCTCTAAAGATTTAATGGCATGCTCTAGTACAAAATTAAATAGTAGAGGAGATAGTGCATCTCCTTGCTTCAACCCATTCTGGATTTCAAAAGTGTCTGAAAACTGTTTGCCTACACGCACCCTACTCTTTGAGCCATTTAGACACATTCGTGTAAGCCTAACTAACTTTTTAGGAATTCCGAACTCCAGCAGGATACTATATAACTTCTCCCTCTTAATTGAATCATATGCTTTTTCGAAGTCTACATATAGTTGATGTACAGCTACCGATATAAATTTAATTGTGTGTGCAGTACCACGTTTTAATAATAATCATCATCATCATCCAGGGATTAAGCCTGTTGGCTCGTTCCGTTTCATGAAAGCTAGAATTGTTAAAATTGTTCAGACCATCTTCTGTGTGGGCGTCCAACATTTCTCCTTCCGTGCCGTTTATAATTTAGCAATAATTTTGGAAATCTTTCTTCTGGCATTCTATCAATATGTTCTTTCCAGTCGTTCCTATATTTGATTATTCGGTCTGTAAGTTTGAAAATATTTTGTTTCTTTCTTATATCTTTATTCCTTTTCTTAATAATAATGCTATAAATTTATGTAATAAAAGATAATATATTTATGTGTTTATTTATTTATTACGTATTTAGTGAGAAAAAAGTTTCACCCTTCAATTATAATATTTAGTTTATATATGTCAAGTCCAGCATAATAATAGCCCATAGATGATGGACAATAATAAAAAATATTATTATTATTATTATTATTATTGTCCATTATCCATAATAACAATAATAATAATAATAATAATAATGGAATGTATCAAAGGATGTGAAGAATGTAATTATCTGTGGATCAAAATTAACTCAAAATGTACCCAAGAAAATTACATAAAATATAGAATTAAAAAAGGCAGATGAGTAATAACAATGTTAAACAGCGTTTTGTGGGATAAGAACATATGAATGGATACAAAATTAGAAATTTATAAATCCAAAATTTGAAGCATGCTAACATATGGTGCAGAAACTTGGCAGTTGAATAAAAATTTCAGTTTAAAGCCACGAATAAAAATAAGAATAGATTATATTATCATCCTTATATCCGTCTCCTCAGCTCTTATGTCTACTGAAATGGATTGTTCTAGACGCTCAACTACACATTTTAAATTAGAAAAAATCAGAAATAGAATCATCAGACAACAAATGAAAGTCCAAAATTCAATATTATATTTTGTGAGATACAATCACTAGAATGGTATGGTCATACACGTAGGATGCCAAAGAAAAGATTAGCCAGACAAGCTTTGGAATGCATTCCACCTGGGAAAGGAAAGAGAGGTCGACCTAGATTTAAATGGATGGATGATGTAAGAAGAGGTATGCGGGAGCTAGGTCTGGGAGAATTGGAATGTGAAGATAGAGAAGAAGGAGAAAGAAGATAAAAATTTAAAAAGCTTTGGGCGCAGGAAGATGTTTTATTACATTGTAAACCTGTTTATAAATAAATAAATAATATTAAAAATAGTAAAACTTTCAAATAGTTAGCACGTTTCTCTTTAAGAATGGACATACAGAATAAAATACAAAGCATTTTAACAATTAAAAAGTTTAACCTCATCGGGAATCGAACCTGTGATCTTTTGCGTATGGATCAAGTCACTAAGCACTGAGCTAAGCGTACGCTGGCTAATTGTGCTTGAAATATTACTCTTCAAAGGAAGAGGGGAAACGTATTGTAGCTCTATTGTGCAATTAGTTTACTCGTGTGAATCGCGCGTTGGAACTTAACAAAATATTCGAGATCAAGAGTCGGCCCATTATTTTTGTCGCTAAGTGTACCTAGTCCATTCAGTTTATATTTATAATAGTTAAATGTTTAAAATGTCCATATAACACCATGGAGGGAAAATATATAGAATTCTAAAAACGATTCGGCGAGTAATTCTACCGAGGAGACAATGAAATATACATTGAAGCTGACGCTGCAAGATCCTTGCACGCTGCAGGTGTTTGTATCCATGTAATGGGACCATGAATACCGGAGTGCAGAAAATATTCAGGACAATTCTGCCGTTATTGAGAATCTGAAGAAGACCCTCGAGGAGAACGATAAAATTATTGAGGTATTAGAAAATGAAATATACGTTTTGGAGCAGTACCAAGGAAATCGGTGTCTTAGGATTGTTCGTGTAAAAGAAACTGGGGTCAACTCTGACCTCAAAGTAATTGAGGTGGCCGAAAAAATCGGTGTCGACCTGACAGTGACTGACATTGATAGATTTCATCATATTGGTATTAGCAAAACAGACCGCGGGTCATAATTGTGAAATATATTAACTACCGCAAGCTCAGTGGAATGTATCTAATTATTGAGAAACAATTGAACGGTGTGATTGTGTGTGAAGACTAAACTAAGTGTCGATATCGTCTGTTGCAAGACAGGATTCAGAAATATGGCATTCAAAATGTATGGACAATGGACGGGCCGTCAATGCCAAAGTTAGTTGCGTAAAGCGGAAACTGATATATGTTAGAGAATTCAACTGGATAAAACCTGAGTGTAATATATGTTTAGCTTTATTTATATTCTTTGTAAGCTATTTTATTGTTAATTTAGGCAAGTCTGTAGATTATTGTATAATACTGTATACTGTATATAGTATTTACGAGGGTGGGTCGAAAAGAAATGCACAACCATATTAAAAAAAAATAATAAGTAAAAAAAACACGAATGAACTCACATATTTTAATTATTTCTCTACATAGTGGCCAACTTTCTCAGCCCATTTCTCCCATCGTGGTACCAGTTTCCGTATACCCTATTCATGGGCTAGGGTAATTACCGAGAAGAATAATTTCTTTTATTTCCTGCCCACTTTTCCAACTCGATACTTAGCAGGAAAGTCGTACAGAATAAATACATATATTTTGGATAAAAACCCGATGCGGGGCAAATAGGTGCAAAAATTCATAAAGGTGCCAAAACGTGTGTTTTCGCTTTACAGCTATGAATAAAAATAAGTTTGTAAAAATAAAGGAAGTTATAGACCCAAGAACGTGAAAAAAAAAGTGAGCCTGTACATGTAAATTAAATCCAAAACTTTTTGTTAAGAAATTAATCTCGACGAAAAGTGTTATTTTTTATCAAAGAACGGTATTACTAGGCTCACAATCGTTGTAGAGATTTTTCTCTGTGATTAAATTATATCTGTTATGAGAATTTTGTGCTGAAATATCCAGCTAAAATTAAGGAAGAGATGTCCCAAGAATGTCTTCCTTGTTGCCAATAATGGTCCCACAGCATATCTTAAAAAAATGTTTGTGTTCCCCAAGATCTGCTCTACAACCCCTCCGTAATTAAAAGTGTGTAAAGTTCAATTAAATGTCTTAAACGGTTCTGCACATCGTGTTATTTAGACGCGCCACCACGCACCGTTGGGAAAAGGCCGGCGTGATGGGGGAAATCCTCTCAATACACCGACTGCCCGAGCGCCGTAAAGCGTTTCCTCATCATGACATGATCGTGACTGCCCTGCTCCTCCGGAGGCGCGTCAGACTGAAATAGCCAGATTATTGGAGCAGTTTTTAAATGTTTTTTATGTATGTACTCTTGAATATATAGGGGGTTTAGAGCAAACCTTTAAGATCAAAAAGCACTGCGAACATTTGCTGTGGGATTGTTACTGGCAATATGGATGGATATTACACAGACACCTGTTTTTATATTTTAGCGTATTGTGCAGAAAGTTACATATATTTTTTAACAAAATTGTCATGATAGGTGCCATAAAAGGCAAAAGTTAAAGCCCCGAAGAAAGTGTACAACGGTTACGACCTAATATTTTGTTGGTGAATATTGACACCCTTTCGTCGTTTTTTTATTGTTTAAAAAAAGCTGTGAACCGATTTTATCTGTTCGGTTTTTTAACTGATTTTTCTTCATAGCTCAAAAGTGGAAACCCATGTTTTGGCATATTTATACATTTTTTGCACCTATTTGCCCCTCACCGATCTTTTTCTTTATTTATTTATTTATTTATTTATTTCTATAAAGCATATACATTGAATTTATAAGATACTACTGCTAATTATCGCATTGAAAAGTGGCCAGGATTTTTTATAACTCTTAATTGTCCTGGTCTATAATATAAGTCCGATCGGTTGGAGTGTGAGCCATCTGCAGAAAGCTGATCATATTTCTGTCTCAAAGCGATGGCCGGTCAGAAATTTTTTCATGGGACCTAACAGATGAAGTCCGATGGTGCAAGGTTGTCAAAGCTTATCATCATTCCCTGGCACTTGTAGTCTGCAAGGTTCTTAGACTCCCACCGGAACTGACTTTATGAAATTTCAATGTGTGATGCACGATATCGTACACCGCGCCTTATGAATTGTTGAACTGCTCAGATAAGGTTAATGGTCGGATCCACCAGTCGTTGAAAATTGACGCCTCAATAGCTATGACATTCCGCGGATTGCAGTTGTAACCGGCCGGTCGGCACGTGGCGAATCACTACAGTTGTCATGGCCTTCTCTGAAGGATGTGGACTATCTGGTGACCTTGCTACGGTCCATATAGTCTTCGTCGTACATACCACACGTGTTTCTGTGAATTTCAATCGGGTTATGTACTTTAGCCCACAAAAATAGCTCTATTAGTACACTTTGCTGCTCTTCACATGTTGACGACAGTAACCTGCGCGCCATCTTTGTTACTTAGTTATATCACTAGAGCTGCACATAAAAAAAATTGTGTCTGTAATGAAAACTTAATACTATATATCAGTGAAATTTCAACATCCCTACATAAAATCCTCTCCATGTGTTCTTTCCGAACCACCCTCGTATTTTCTATTCAGTGTTAGGATTATAGTAGTATTGTGTTAGTTTACTTATATTTAGATTGTTGTAAGTATTATATTATTACCTAGATGTTTTAAATTGGTTAGTTTGTCATAATTGCCCTAAACATGAAGAAGACAAGTCGGCAGTCCTCGAATACTATGATCTTTATAAACTTACCCTGTTAGATAGCATTTCCCCCACAGCTCCTCACACGACAACCACTGAAGTCTAAGGCTTGAATCTATGAACGCATTAGACCGTAAAAGTCGTTCTCTGCCTGTACTCTTCTGAGAAAGTTGTATCCAAATACGTTTTTGAGTACTCAAAATTCTGTTCATGCTATAATAATTGTTGAAATTCCTAAGCTACCTGGCGAGGTGACTTAGCAGACAAACGAATCGTGAGAATCCCGAAGAGAACCTATGGTAACCCATGTAGTTTGAAACCTTGCTGCGTACCTTGCTGCTTTATCCAAGATGTCGGACCTTGAAGACTTCGATCATGTTTTCGGTATACGCGGAGAAGAGGAATTTGATAGAGTCTACCAAAGAATTAAACTGGAAGAACAGGAGAATCAGCGTAATATTGCGCGACGCAGAAATCGTCGTATACGGTATTATTTGCGGGACGCAAGCGTAAATGCGTTCCTCTATAGCAGACGAAAATAACGGAAGTGGTTTCGACTTTCATGCATGACCAGTTAGTGGATAGCTAATTCGATCTTTGCACTTGCTCACGGAAAGTCAGCTCACCAGTGATTGCAAGTAATTTGAATAGAGACTAATGAATACATGCGGCCTTAAATCACCACTCCATGTCAAAGTCAAAGGTAAAATGCCCTGCGACCTGCGTGAGCAGGTGGTGAAGAGCTCTACGGCCCATTGTATGTGAACCCCAGGTTCCAAGAAGAGATCCATTAGTTCCGGATATTTGAGTTTGAGAATTTAGCTATTATGTGCTTTGTAAATGTACAATGACACATGGCTATGTGACGTGCAGTAGCACATACTTGATTGTGTTTGTTCAATTTTTCGACAATATATTTTGCGAGCGTTATTCTGGTGAGCAGCTATGTTTTACCAAGTTGCTGGGTTAAGTTAACATGAATGTGTGTTGGGGATGGATGAAGACCCATCCATCAGCCGATGAAATACAGTCTTATGTTCTGTATTTAATAATGTGTTACTTTTAATTTATTATTAATGCATCCTTGGCATATTTGCGTGTTTTCTGATAAGTATAGAATGCAATCTTCCATTGTGGTTGTCGCGTGTGTATTTGGATTCGGCAGGCCAATGACAGCTCAGTATAGGCTTCACCGTGGTCATGGATGTTGTGTTGGCGGGCAATGAGACCGCGCCGAGGAGTCCCTCATTCTCTGTGGAATGATAAGGTCTTAGAAATATGTTTGTAGACTAAAAATTCAGCAGGCCTGCGAGAGAACTGAGTGCGCTTTACAAAGACCTCGAATGTGATTTTGCGGGTGATGCGACCGAACATTGAGGCCTATATTCCCGGCAAAATAGTAGGGCTTTCATATTTTTCCCTGAGTGGACGTAGTATTTTTTCGCCATAATATTCTTCTGTGTAAATTTTGTTTTTTTTTTTTCTGACGTCGAAACTTTGTAGCTCGCATGTTTTTATGATGAGGCTGCAAGTTGTAGCTTCGTTCATAAATAACTTCAATTTTCCTCTTTTTACCCGGCACGATTAGGAAGTTATAAATTAATTTATTGGTGGACAAAAGGTCACTGCTCCTGCATTTATTTTAACGCTGAGATGGAAACTAGTCCCTACAAAATAAAATGTATTAATCAGAAATAATTATATGAAAATATAATTGGACAACCTATCTAGTCGGGTTTCAGCCTTTTAAATATTTAAATGACGTGGGAAAAGAGAAAGAAGTAGGTAGTAGTTAAGACCGTGGTTCCCAAGAGAGATAGGCCTGTTAAGTAAGAAGATAACTAGAGGGTTGTTTTTGTGAACATGCAGAAGTTATAGAAAGTGAATTTTACCCCAAAAATATTAGCGCAAAAGGATCTGTTTTCAAACGGGGAATTTTTTTAATTTCTATGAGACTAATCCTTTTTATGACTGGTTGGTATAAAAAAGTGGGCAGACTTGGGTAAGGCTATTCAACACTGTGTAACTAAGATCAGTAGAATGCCGGCTATATTATTATTAGTCTAGCTTAACTTTGCTAAAAATTTGTAAAAAGAGACGGCTGAGCTCACATCTCTCACTCGCACCAGTGTAGTCGGTGTTTCTTCACCAGATGTTAATAGGGAAAGGGGTAAGACGAAAACTGACAACAGGGTATGTTCTTTCTTTTGTAACTGGTCTAACGCGGTCATGGATCTACCCTTTTATCTCCATCCCTCTCTCTGCCAAGTTGAGCCAAATATACAATAGGGTGAAACCATAAAACCAAGAATTACGAAAGGGGAGTTTAGCAGGTCTGGTTTACAATATACGAGTAGTATGGGAAAGTGAAAGTTAGTATTTTCAAAAACATGGGCGTGGTACCAAATGTTGGGGTGTGACTTCTGTTATCCAATAATTTGAGACATTCAAATATTATTGTTTGTGTTATCCAGTCAAAAATTCGTATCGGTAACAAAACACCGACATAAGAAATGTAAGCAAGACTTCAGAGAACAATATACAGTTTGTTACAAAAACACTCTCCCCGAAACGCCGATAGATGAAGTTGATCAGGTTCTCCAGAGTTCGGGAAAACAGAACTCCACGGAAAATAAATCCGCGATTATACTTCACAGACAGAAAGAGAAGTTTCGAGTTGTGAGACTTGGAGATAATTGTACTAGCGCTATAGGGTCGTTAGAGGCCCTTACATAAATATATATTAGCATTTAAGTGAATTGACATAACTTTTTTAAAGGCGCCTTATCAATATATATATTTATCCAGCCTGATTATTCTTGAAGTGTGTTGTATCCACTTAAGTTGATAACATTCAGTAAATACATAAAATTCCAAGTGTGTTGTTGTACATTTGTTTTTAATTATTAATATTCTTATCGGGTTAGTTACTGATGTTCACTGAACCTCGTGCTCTACCGAACCAAGAACTTAAAGTTACGCACTGAGCTATCCGTCGCAACGCTAAGGAAATCACCAAAATCCTTAGAAGAGTAGCGAATGGATGTTAATAATTTAGAGTTAATATATTTAACTAGTCCACCGCTGTGGTCTCGAGGTAGCGGCTGCCTTCTTACGCAGCGGACCCGCGTTCGATCCCCGGTCGGGGCAGTTTTTCTGGGTGAGGTTTTTATCGGGTGTTTTCCTCACCTGTAAGATAAATGTCAAGAAAACTTTAAGGCCCAAACGGTCCCCGAAATCATATGGCCATCATCATCATCCTTATCGTTATCATCATCTTCATCATCCTTCACCAGGTGGAAAGCAACGTGAGCTACCACACCTACAATTCCCTAGTAAAGCTGCAAGCATAGCATGAAAATTCTATGATTGCAGTGAAGGACCTGCCTTCGGGCAAAATTACTATGGATGGATATTTAACTAACCATATTAACCGTAGCCGAGCGGTTAAGGTAGGAAGCCTTGGCGCAGAGCTACGGGACTTGCGCTGGTTCGAATCTCCATGGGGGAAGACATTTTCTCATGGTATTTCGGCCAGTATGGGACCGGTGCCCACCCAGCATCGTGAGGCAATTGGGTAGCTACAATAAGTAGCGGCTCCAGGTTGAGGAACCAGCTATAACGGCTGGGGGACTCGACATGCTAACCACATGTCACCCCTACACTGGCTGTTGATCATCTACCTCTGTGATTGACACATGTGGATGTGAAGGGCCAGCAGCCGGCTGGTAAAAGGGCAACCGCTGAAAAGTGGAAAGACCCTCAATCGATCGGATATTAATTATTTCTTAAATTAGTTTAACAATTAAATTTTGTGAAATTTGCCCCGAAATATAATTTTGAATTTTGATTACTTCTCCGTGAGGCAGGTATTAGTTACATTTACTGATGGGAGATTAGAGACCTACTCCGACATTTGTTTTATCGCTAAGGAAAACCAACGAAAACCTTATCAGAGTAAGTTTGAATTTAATAAGAATTAATTTCGAAATATGAACAAAATCGATCTGGATCTCCGGCTCATAATGGTGAACAGAAGGCGAATCACGATTTTACGAATTGGAGTGTTAATCCATAGCCCATTCGTCTCGTTTACTTCATCATGTAAACGATTCTTAGCTTTCGGCTTTCGTCCAGCCGGATTCCAATATGAGGTTAGATGGATATGTGTTTTTCTTTTTTGAGGCATTTGCTTCCTAAATTATTGAATAGCCTACAATGCCTGTATAAGTCTGTCCTTGTTCTCAAATGCACGACATTAGTTCATATTGAGGCAATGAGTACCAGTACCTAAATATTGGTTGACCATCTGAGGATCAACACATTTAATCCTTTATCATACTATTTCACCCTCCTTTTGACAGGAGACTGTAGTGACAATTTTCGGGCTCTCGGCCACGATTTGGAGCTACGGCCGTCTTCAATTAGACAGGTCATTGACTTTTAGCTTTAGGTTTACTTCTCCTGACGGGGTGACCGGCTGGATTTTCAAACTGTGGGACGCAATATTTTGCGACTGTTGGTATAGCTAAGGTAGCTTTAATATTTGTTTTCTCCGTCTTTGTCGGGATATATGGAGGAGCAACTGGCTCTACTGTCTCTAATCTATTTGTCGTATACCGGGTTACATGTTTTATCAGGAGGAGCTTCCTCAACTCCAATTGATTTATGATGAGACTGCTTATTAACAGTCATTCTTCTGTTACACTATACTCTTACTCTGAAGTAGCAGAGTCGGGTAACATTTTCAGCCTCGCTTAATGTGCACCCACATAATAGAATTGCTGTAAACATAGGCAGCGGGCCCTTGGTCCTGGCGGAGGTCATGTTGACCACCTTTAGGACCTCGAACCCGAGACCCACCGAGGTCCTTCTGGATCTCTTATGGATCCACGTTGGGGTCTGTACCTTTAATAACTATTCCCCATGTTGAGAGTTTTTTTTAGGAAATTTCATGCTGATTAAGCAGTTCTTTGTACTCATTGTGGGCTGTCAGTGAGTTTAACTTCACACATGTACCCAACCGTCTGACCTCGCAACTTAATGTGTCAGCTTCGGTTGATTTTAGTGCCTTATTCACTGCTGTTAATTGCCCCTAGGTATTTCCGGCGTATCAGCAGTGCGGAGGTATTAGCTCGCCGGAGCGCTGTCCCTGTGACTCTAAGGCCTCCAATCTCTCTTTCATTATTGGATGATAGATAGAAAAGGGGCGAAGAGACGGTATTGCAGGACTCTTTTTATCGATATTGTGTCGTTGTAGAGTCGGTTTATTGTTAGAAGGAGTTATTTCACGCGATTGGAGGATTTTGTTTAATACGGTTTATCTTCCTGGCGTCATCTTTTCGCAGGAGGGCTCAAAGAGGTGAGAAGAATATTTAGTTAGCAGATAGGGAAGTGCCCAGTGACGAGCCGAGTTACGGGCAGATATGAAAGCCTAGTGCCTTTTAGTTTAGATGTTTTGAGGATAAAAGTTATGTCCCCACATCCATAAAATAGTACACGTGAATGCACAAAGCTCGTTAATCCATTTCCACGAATTCTAATCTAACCCGTAAGTTAATGGCCGCGCTAGTGTAAGCTCTCCATTCATTCCTATCCTGAGCTAATGTTTTTCAGTCATTCCCTATATATTCTAATTCCCTCGAATCATGGTTAATATTATTCTCTCACTTCATTCTTGCCCTACCTGCCCATCACAGTTTACGAGACTTGATTGTTGTTATATCTGATTTCCCATAAAGATCATGAAGCTCACTGTTACATAGTCTTCTCCATTCGCCTCACTGTTCATCTCTTTTTGGTCCAGAAATGTTCCTAAGAACTTTATTTTCAAATGCTCGTAATATTTTATTTTCCTCCCTTAAAGTTAGGTTTTATATATTTTCAGTATAATATTTTTTTAGAGAAGTTGGGACAAGACTCGCTGTAATGCATAATAACATGCATTCCAGAATTTAGAATATAATATGTTTAATTCCTTTTTCCTCTTCATTCCTGTTTGTAATTATTTTTCTTAGCTATTTTAATTCAGCCACTTCTTAAAAATTTCCCTCATTTGTCATTAAGTGTCCATTTCCATCATATAATGTATTTCTGTGTGTGGCCATATATTTAGTTTTAATGATGTTTACTTCCGCCCCCAATTTGTTACTCAATATCGTGTGCGTGTTGGCCGTTAGTATCTCCCCGCTATCGCCTACTTATACTACGTCATTAGCATAAACTAAGAACTTAATAACACCATTGAGTTGTAGAGCTTCATCATCATCTAATGAGTTGATAACATGCACTAGTGAAAATTGACTAGTGGAGGAGATAGTGCATCTCCTTGCTTTAACCATTTGTGAAATTAAATATTTTCTGTAAATTGTTTGCCAACAAGCACACTGCGCCTTGTGCTATTTAAATACATTAAAATAAGTCTTAGCTTTTTGGAATTCCGAACTCCAGCAGGATACTATGTAACTTTTCCCTCTTAAATCAAGCGTATGTCTCTTTGAAGTCTGGATATAGCTGATGCTCGGTGCCGTTATATTCCCATTTATTTTATGAAATCTGTCTTATGCTAAAAATTTGATCTGTTGTAGACCTGTTTCTTCTAAAACTACATTGTTGTTCATTTATTACATCATCAATATAGGGAGTAAGTCTGGATACTAATATACTTGTTAAATTTTTGTAGGAAGTTGAAAGTAATGACATGACTCTGTAGTATGGGGTTTCCAGTATAAAACCGGACACTTTGCGGCTGGCAGAATGAAATGCGGACGAGGAGAGAGCGCAGCCTGGCGGGTGAAAACCCGTGAGGCCTGTCCGGTTTTATATTGGAAGCCCTGTATTTGTAATCATCTTTATCTGCATTCTTATAGATTGGTACCATTCTTTCCATTCATTTGGAACAGCCTGTTTTTCCCAAATCATACTAAGTAACGACGTTTATAGTCCATCAATTTCAAACCCCCCCCCAGATTTTAGCACCTCTGCTGGGATCCCATCTGAACCATATGCTTTATAAAATCTTTAATTTTCTGTCGCCATTTCAACCTCTAATGCACTTAGTTCTGTG
Source organism: Diploptera punctata (assembly GCA_030220185.1). Lineage (NCBI taxonomy): Eukaryota > Metazoa > Arthropoda > Insecta > Blattodea > Blaberidae > Diploptera > Diploptera punctata. The sequence continues at coordinate 529,232 of JASPKZ010007197.1, forward strand.
ACTAACAGTTTTGTTGTCTGTAAATTATCCCCTTCGATTTATTTTTCTGCATATGTATTTAATAGCTGAATAAAGTAATTTTCCATATATTTAACATATTCCTGGAATCTGCAATCATATCCTCTTTTTCATTCGTAATTATGTTTCTTGTAGCCTGAAATCCTTTTTTTTTATCCTAATTTACTGAAATCATTCTCTGATGCTCCTATTTTTATACATTCACTTTAAGATTATCAATCTTCTCTTTCAATATTTCCTGTTTTTACTCTTTAATAACCCAGTGTTTTCCCGTCTGTGTTACCCAATTGTTCTTTTTTTTTACAATGTTGGCATGTTCATTGTCAAACCATTCCATATTTTACCTCTTCTTTAAATAGCGTACGCTTTTCTGATGCTGACAATTTTATACTCTCTTTTGTATCCTATTCTTTATTTATATCAGTGTCTTCTTCCGATGCCACATTTTCATCTGAAGATTCGAATATTCCACATCTATTAAGCAATTTTGATATGATATTCTTGCCGCAGTTGGTCATTTTTCACTTTTTTTAATTCAGATTTTTCAGAATAATCTTTACCGTCCGTTTCTCTCATAAGCGATAACCGTTCTCTGATTGTCATCCTGACAAGATGATGATCCGATTTGCAGTGTGTCCCCCTAACTGATATAACGTCGATGATGTTACTGTACTAACGTTTATTCATTAATAGATTATCCATCTGGTTTCGAGTTTCGACATCTGGAGATGTCCAGGTGCATTTATAAATATATATTTATGCTGGAATGTTGTGCTCTTAACAAGAAGATTCTTTGATGTGGCAGAGATGATCAATTTGAGTCCATTGCCTTTACTATCTTCACGGAGACTGGATTTGCCTATTGTTGGCCTGAATATATCTTCCCGTCCCACTATTGGATTAAAATCTCCTAAGTCGATTTTCATATCATATCGTGAAAGATTATACCGTTCTGCATTTTAAAACTTATTTTTTGTTTTTTTTTTAATTTGATAGGTGATTCTAAACGGATTTTTTGTGCTGAATTCGAAAATGATCTCCATTTTCTCCCATCACGTCAGGTATTCAAAATATTCATGAATAACTTGAAATGAAATTATAGCTCTGTAAAACGTAATAAAAATTACTTTCAACAAGAATTTTGTGTGAAAAACTAGGCCAGAACTTATTTGCCACTAATTAATCATTACTTAATAATAATAATTAATGATCATCAGCATTCCAGGCATATTTCACTTTTCGACTCATAGTGTACTCGAACTGAATGTCCATCATCAGTTTTCGAATTTGTGGGCCAACGATTACAACAGCTTTAATTTTTTTCGTAGGATAATGAAGGAAATGTAGCGCAAGGTATTTAAAGCACTCGCTGTCTTTATCTAGGGTTTTCACAAATTGTTTCATTGAACCTAATTTTACATGGAGAGGTGGCAACATTACTTTTGAGGGATCAATAAGAGGTTCACTTTTTTTTCGCCCGGTATTAAATTAGTCCTTCGTGGCTACTGTTCCCTTCCCCAGTGTTCTGACCTAGCTCTGCTATCCTATTCACATACCAAACAAGCTTGCTGACCAACTAATAGTCCAATAGTCATGAAATCTCCAAAGACTAGCGTAGATGGTTTTCGTACTGCAGTTTTCGTAACAAAAACTTTACATTTTCATATGTCTCCTTTAAAACAAAAAATGGGCCACTGGAATGGAAGGATGAATGTTTCCATTATGACGGAAAACACCTTTAAGTCTTTTTTGAGAAAAATCTATGAAGAACCTCCGCTCTTTGGAATTATAGTTTGTTATAAAGTTTTAAGACAGCAGGGATGTCTTGGCAATACCCTAAATTTTCTTCTTCAGCAAAAAAAGGGACAAGTTCCTTATCACGATGCCTGTACCAAGAAAAATATGTACTCTCAGTCAATACTTTCTTTTCTTTTAACCTAGAGCCTAACAGTTCTGCTGATTCTTTAGGCAAATTTAAAACACTCACTGAATCATTAAGCTCACGTTGATTAAAACATCTATCATGATCAGAATTTTATGGTTCATCATCCACAGGAGATTCAGTTTCATTGCTACTGGATGCAGAGGGCAATCAATATATCTGATTCAGGGTGTAAAGGAACCAGAATATCAGGACCATGAGGTACAGGATGAATGGCAGAGGGAATGTTAGGATATACAATATCTTTCTTGTTTTTAGCATTATATCCTGCTACCTTAACTGTCAGAAAATAACAATTGCCTCCATGATTTGTAGGTTCCCTCCAAATCATAGGGATACTAAAGGACAAAGACTTCTTTTATCCATTTTTCCAACTCCTCAACTATGCAACACAACTACGACACACTTTGTGAGGGCACACGATTATCCTGATCTCTTAAATTAATGCCAAAGTTTTGAAAGTAAGTTTTCTTTACAAAATCAGTTATATTTTTAGTTTTACTAAAGTATATGACCCACATATAATTATAGCAAAAGAGATTTGGATCTATTGCACAACCACACATTTTTGTACGGGCCTAGGGCGGATATAGTTAATAGATTTTAATAATTATAAATATAATTGAATTTATAAACATAATAATAGTTATATTATTTCACATTTTAGGTAATAAAGTCGAAATTATAAACTATTGGGCCTTTGTAACAAACGATAAGCACACTGTAAATATGTCTACATTACGTATATTACGAAAAACATTCAAAACATACAATTTTGAATTGTAAAAAAAAAAATCTACGTGGTACGCGAAAACTGATTTCATTTTTGCAATCAGTGTGAAATTGTAATTCAGAAACGCTCATTTATTTGAAAAAAAAAGCCATGCAGAATAGTGTTATCAAATACACATTCTAATTCTTCATTGAACTCAACCTTGATCTTTTCTTCCTTATCTTCTGTGGGACCATGTATATTTACGATTACAAAATAATTTAATTTACCCTTTAGAATCATGTATGATATGCCATCGCTGACACACTTATATCGGATAGCTCAGAGGATTTTCCTTCGGACTGAAAAACTCGTTGCGAATTCAAGTCGCGCAGCACCCCTGTACATAATGCAGAGATTCTGAATTTCTGACTGACTACCTTCTTCTGACCACCTAGCTTCCTGAATAGCGACTATATCGAATAGTGATGTAACCAATTCCCTTGTTAATATTTCTAGTGACCACTATTATATAATGTCCTAACATTCAATGTCCGTAGGATCATGTCCCTGTGTTTAAGTCGCCGAACGTAGAACCGATTGGTGGACCATGTTATCTATGGAGAATTTACCTCAGTGAAACGCATGTCCGCGTTTCTTGATGGTTGCATTTTTACGGCGAAAGATCATAACTCATTCAACCAATGTATTTTTTTCGTCTGGCTTATCGCCTACTTGTCCGGCACAGTAACCCTTTCGGCAGCAATGCTATCGCCGCACTGTGTGCTTTTTTAAAAATCTAGGGGGATTAATTAAAAATTCCAAGGTTAATTAATAAACGTTATATTTAGTAATTCACATGCAAACAAACCTGTTAGCATATAATTATGTGTAATTAATTTGTTCCTAGGCATGCGCAGGGACTCATAAGTAAGGTCTAAACACAACTGTCACGGGCAGATTCATAATCTGTCTTATTGAGTAGGTTGATCAGTCGAGCTGCTTTGTGTAGAGAATAAAGTCGGTTTACGTGTTATTGTGATGTTTAAGTTTAGTGTAGGGTTCTGTAAGTTTTACGTAAGATAGGATTCATATGTTTAAATTCACAAGAATGTTAATATGAAAAAAGACTTTTAACTGTGTTCCAATTGAAGTTTATTATCCAGATATTTTAGACTAGAACTTTCTTACATGGACATATATGACCTTCTAATTGCATTAATTTTATGTATTGACATAGCTTCTGTTGGAGACAGAAGAGAAAAATTGCGTTCATCTGCGTTTCTTTAGCTTATTCTTGTTTATTTCACAATGGCTCACCTTATTTGCCGGCACGCAATTTTCGAAGTTTGATCCGGAAATAATAAAAGGGAACGTTGTGATGCAGTGTATGAATATGTGTTTAAACAAATTAAGCATGTGACAGTCTCTGATGTCGTTATTAAGAATTTAAAGGCCAACATGAGAAGTGTGTGTCAGCAAATTGAAGTAAGATGGAACAAATGTTATCGTCATCGTGGCAGATTCCTGGAAAATTATTCAGACTGGCTACAAGAAAATATTAATTTTCCCGTGACTGATTGTCAATCTCTGCCTTATGCGTCTACAGATCCGCCCTCTAGTTCAGGTAGGCCATCAAAAGACTGGCTACAAGAAAATATTCATTTTCCCGTGACTGATTGTCAATCTCTGCCTTATACGTCTACAGATCAACCGCCTTCTAGTTCAGGTAGGCCATCAAAATCATTCGAAGAATGTTGTGAAAAGACGAAAAGGCGGAAGCTTAGAGAATTCGGTCAACAAGCCTAGAAGAAATATCTACTGCTGCAGAAGTGAAGTTGCGTGATAAGGAAAACAAAGACTCTGCTGCAATAGTCTAAGAATTATCCCTTGCATCGCCTTCACGGGGCACCGGAATGAATAAGATTCGACGGCTGTTCTTAGATTCGTAAATCGAAGAGTTTATAAGTTGATCGAGCCCTAGCGATGATGATAGATGCCAATCTTTCAACTCGCCAATATACAAAGACTAAAGTTGAGAACAGGAAGAAGTACATTCATAACAGATTCAAGAATGATACAAGCCTGCTGGTGGATGTGCCAACACAACAAGCACGAAATACGAATAATGGAAACACTGCTCGTCGAATTTTCAAAAACACCGAAGAGACGGCTCAGATAACAGGTGTCAAGTTTGAGCTAATTCGCCGATTTCATGTCATATTAGAGACACTGAGTTGTGGGTTTTCCATAAATGCTGATGCTTTTGGAAAGTATGCTGATGAAACTAGAAATATGTGTTGAAAGAATACAGTTGGTTTTATATGCCAAGCAGTGTGCCCAAAATTTTATGCCACGGCAAGCTTCTTATTGCCTCTTGTATTCTTGCGATTGGTCAACTTTCGGAAGAAGCACAAGAAGCAAGAAACAAAGATAGTAGAAGATATCGGGAACTTTTCACAAACACCGATCTTATCCACAGAATTTGATATCTTTTGATCCTTTCTTGGCCAGCTTGAGGCATAATCCTTAAAGAAAACTCGGAATAATTACACAGGAAGTTCTCATTGCTCTCAGCACCTACTTTAGATACAGAGACAACAGATTCCGATAAAAGTGACTCAGATGATGCAGTTTAATATTTTTAAACACATTACTATCTGTCTTTCTTTATATGTGCAAAATAATGACAATAAAAAATTCATAATATATTTTTCTGTAAGAAATGGAAATGCAATTATGTTTTTTTTTGTTTTAATTTATACAATAATTACAATATAGAAATCGTAATATACTTTCTAATAAATAGAATACGTATTTTTAAAATGATGAAATTAATGTTTGTTGGTTTGTTTGTTTGTTCGTACTTTATGCGCGGCCATACCGTTCATCCGATTGTGATGGGGTTTTTTGCAAAATATTCAGGAGATTCCGAGGAGAACATAGACTATAAGAGAGTTGTGATACTCAACTCTTACACCCTTAAAAGTCACCTTTTGTAGTGAAAAACTTGAAAAAAATGCTTTTTTTTTGACCCTTAAATGGCTTACGCTGCCTAAACCATAACAAATACACAAAATTAATTTACACAGAAGTGAATATCTCAAAAAACTCTACAAAAAAGTCCGCGAGAGTATATGTTTATCTTCTACTGAAAACTCACAATAGCCATTTTGTCTTTCATTGATGCCAAGAAGACTGGGATAAATGCATTCCTGGACAAGCCTACACATACGATTGTGATGGGGATTTTTGCAAAATGTTAAGGATTTTACCGGGAAGGTTATAGGCTATGAGAGAGTTTTAATGTTCAAGTCCTTCACCCTTAAAAATCGCCCTTTGTGGTGAAAAAGTAAAATAAAAGTGGCTTTTTGTACGCCTAAACGGCTTACGCTGCCTAAACCATAACAAATGCACCAAATTAATGTACACAGAATTGAATATCTCAAAAAACTCTACAAAAAAGCCTTGGATAGCATATGTTTATATTTTATGGATAACTCTCAATAACCATTTTTGTCTTTCATTGATGCCAAGAAGATCGGGATTAGCAGATTACCGGGCAAGCATAGCAGCGGCACGGATAACACGAATTAATGAATTTTGACTTTCATCTCATTTATGCCAAATACATCGGGATACGTAGATTCCCGGACAATACCGGGTAATCAGCACGGGGTATCTAAAAATAATGATATAAATTTATAATTTTTTTCTTTTACTTATTCAACTAAACGTAAAAACATATCATTTATTTATGCGTAGCAGCGCACGTCGGGTATTAGCTAGTACCTAATAAATATATATTTTCTTAGAAATACAGAATCATTTGTATTTTTTTATATTTGTAAAATAATAAAAAGATATGGATTTTGTAAAAACAGAATAATATTTAAGATTTTTTTATTTGAAAAATAATGATAAATAATTAATAATAATTATATGTTTTGTGTATGAAATAAAATATAATTTGTTCTCTATAATATGTGAAATGTTGATATTAAAAATATATAATATAAGAAATATAATATGCACATGTAATTTTTTCATTTGCAAAAGAGCGATAAGTTAAAAATATATGTTTTTGTAAGAAATGCAAGTATATTTGTATTTTATAATATGTGAATGAATTATATATTATTCAAAATAATAAATTGAATGTTTTGGTAAGAAATAGTGTGTTCACTAATTTTGTAAAATATTAGGAATAAAATAATACATAAAAATTATTTTTTATGGAAAATATTAGTAAGAGTAAGTGAAATTGCCAAGAGCGTTATCCAAATAATGTTACAAGTGGCATAGCAAACAATAAAGACTGAAAAATAGTAAAATTATAGAGCCAAGAATTAATTCCCCCTAGAATCGTCAAATATCACACTGTGCGCCGGCATAGATCTCAGGGTGATTTACGCACGCAAGCTACTCCACCACAACTAGATAAGATATCATGGAGAGATTATTATTATTATTATTATTATTATTACCATGGAGAGATTATTATTATTATTATTATTATTATTATTATTACCATGGAGAGATTATTATTATTATTATCATCATCATCATCATCAACAACAATTCGTCCACCACTGTGGCCTCGAGGTAGCGTGCTGCCTTGTCACGCAGCGGGCCCGGGTTCGTTCCCCGTTCAGGGAAGTTTTTTCTGGGCGAGGTTTTTATCGGGGTTTTTCCTCACCTGTAAGACAAATGTCGATAAAACTTTAAGGCCCAAACGGTCCCCGAAATCATATGGCCATCATCATCCTTCACCAGTGTGGAAAGCAATGTGAAGCTACTACACCTACAATTCCCTACTGAGGGACCTGCCTTCGTGCAGAATTACCATGGATGGAACAACAATTGAGTTTTAGGCCAAGTGACCTATATTATTATTATTATTATTATTATTATTATTATTATCGTCATTATTATTATCATTATCATCATCAACATCTTCATCTGTATCACTTCATAATCTTCTCATCAAGATACAGGGTTTACTAAAAACCCACCCACCCAAAAAAATCCGAGAGGGTTTTCTTTAAAAGGCCACTTAAAAAAACCCACCCAACTACCCAAAAAAAATCTTCAGAACTTACTTTATTTTGAACACTTTTTGTAAAATATAATTATTAGCCAGGACACTAAAAAGAAATAGTTCAACCAAATAATAAAGATAAATTATTCTTTGAACCAGTATATTTAATTCACAATATACAACTGTTATTAAAAGTAGTAACAAATACTTAAAATTCTAAATCACACTCACACTCTTCAACATCATATTATTCTTTTAATTTGTCCTTATTATTAAGATATCTGTGCACTTTTACTATTTTTTTTAACTTTTTTCACAACCCAACCTATTACGCATTTTCGACCATATTAATCCAACGTTTGAAAACACAATTCTTGATGCTGAATGAGCTGGGCAACTAGTCAGTCCATTCAAAAAGTTACAGAAAGCTTTAATGTTCCGATTTGTAGAACGTTTTCTCCAAAATATTCCACCACTTGGCAGAACTAAAGCTCTTTATTACACCATCCGCAAACATTGTTGGTGGATACATTTGTTTATCTTTAATTTTAAGGCTAAAAATGGTACAATTCATTCAGGATGCTTTGCTTGTCAACCAAGAATCAGCCTGATTTTCTTGATCATAATATAAGTGTGTTCCTACATACTTAGGATTCATTATATTTGCAAGATAGTGTTTAAACAGTCAAGCTGGGAATTCCAGCGTGTAGCATTTGGGGTCTGTTGCATTAAACCCTCTTTTTAAAAAAAAGAAAACCGTGTATTTTTGGGTTTTATTAAAAACGCGAAATAACACATATGAGCTTGTTTCTTTTTTATTTTTTATTTTTTTAAGCCCTGTCCACATACCATAATCATTATAATAATAATAATAATAATAATAATAATTTATTTTAGCTGGCAGAGTTAAGGCCATAAGGCCTTCTCTTCCACTCAACCAGCGAATAGTAAAATTATACAAAAATTACGTACATATTACAATTTTAAGATATTAAAATACAGACTAAACAAAATACAATGATGATGGATCTAATATTAGCTAATGCTAACAAAAACATAGAATATAATAAAATTAAAATTATATAAAATAAAGTAAGTAGCTTCCTACATGATTATTAATAGAATGCTCTATATAGTTGTTATGTAGTTAATGTTTTCATTGTGTCGAACTTAAGATATCAGTTAATTTGGATTTAAATAATGATAGCGATTGACAGTCCCTGACATGACTGGGAAGTGAGTTCCATGCTCTAGCCATAGATATTGTGTAAGATTCAGAGTACAGACAGGTCCTGTGTTTTGGTATCAAAAGTAAAGAAGAGTCTTGTGATCTTGTTCCTAAATTGTGATGAGCCGATAAATGTTGAAAACGTGTTGTTAAATAAGATTGTGAAAATAATATGATCACCGCATATTAGTTAAACTCCATTTTATGATTATTATCTGACTGCAATGCCACGTCTTTACTGAATGGTCATTTGTTTTCTCCTTCTGTTCTAGTTCTAAGTCACAATTACTCACTTACTCACTGGCACTATTGAACCCGTGGGTTCATGGCCGCGCGGACATAAGCTCTCCATACATCCCTATCCAGAGCTAATGCTTTCTAATCATTCCCTGTATAATCTACTTCCTCAAATCATGGTTAATGTTGTTTTCCCACCTCATTCTTGGTCTACCAACTGGGCGTTTTCCCTCTGGCTTTCCTACAAGAAGCTTCCATTCACGTCTTTCATTCCCCATATGCGCAACATGTCCTGCCCATCGCAGTCTACGAGACTTAACTGTTCTTATTATATCTGGCTTCCTATAAAGACCAAGTAGTTCATTGTTAAGTAGTCTTCTCCATTCACCTGTCTGTTCATCTCTCTTTGGTCCAAAAATTTTTCTTAAGAATTTTATTCTCAAATACTCTTAATCTCCTTTCCTCCCTTAAAGTAAGAGTCCATGTTTCGCACCCATATAATATAACTGGTAGAATAATAGTTTTATATATTTTCAGTTTAACGTTTTTGAAAGGAGTTGGGACATCAAAAGTCTCTGCAATACATAATTGAGCCAGAATTGAGCCTATGTTTAATTTCTTTATGCATCTCATTCCTATTTGTGATTATTGTTCCCAGGTATTTGAATTCAGCCACTTCCTCAAAATTTCCCTCATTTGTCATTAGCTGTCTATTTCCATTATATACTGAATTTCTACGTGTGACCATATATTTAGTTTTACTGATATTTACTTCCAGTCCTAATTTATTAGTGTTACTCAATAGTGTGTGCGTGTTGTCCTTTAGTGTCTCCTCGCTATCGGCCAGTAGTACTACATCATCAGCATAAACTAACAGCTTATTAATACCATTCAGTTGTAAGCCTTCCTCATTCTCTAAAGATTTAATGGCATTCTCTAGTACAAAATTAAATAGTAGAGGAGATAGTGCATCTCCTTGCTTCAACCCATTCTGGATTTCAAAATGTCTGAAAACTGTTTGCCTACACGTACCCTACTCTTTGAGCCATTTAGACACATTGGTATGACTCTACCTAACTTTTTAGGAATTCCGAACTCCAGCAGGATACTATATAACTTCTCCCTCTTAATTGAATCATACGCTTTTTTTAAGTCTACATATAGTTGATGTACAGTACCATTATATTCCCATTTCTTTTCTAAAATCTGTCTTATACTAAAAATCTGATCTATTGTAGACCTGTTTCTTCTAAATGCACATTGATGATCTCCTAGAATGTCATCAATATAGGGAGTAAGTCTGCTTACTAATATATTTGTTAGAATTTTGTACGAAGTTGAAAGTAATGAGATGCCCCTGTAGTTGTTGCAATCAGTTTTATCTCCTTTCTTATAAATTGGTACGATAATTGATTCCTTCCATTCATCTGGAAGAGCTTCTTTTTCCCAAATCATACTAAGCAACCAGCGTATCTTGTCCGTCAATTTTTGAAACTTTTCGTGTTTTGTTGATCACCATTTTATTTGCCTTTACATGCTTCTAACTAAGAGGGTAAATTGTTTATGCTCGATTAGTTGATGTTTCCTTAACAACAGGGACAAAGATAGTAGAGGTGTATCTAGCCACTGTATCTACTGTCATGACATCAAACAAAGTTAATGGGAAAACTACATCTGCTAACATAATATAGACAGTTGATCGAATATTACATATAGAGGCATTAGGAAATGTTTTTTCAGAGGAAGATAATTGAAATGTAAGTGGCTGCTGAGCTGAATATATTTTTCAGGAATTCAGTGTCAACTAATACAGTTTATAAGGAAAATGCATTATCAAATTACAAATGCGGTATACAAATGATGGAAACATCAGATTTTCTGGTATTATTTTCATGAGCTTGTTTAATCTGGAGGTTCTGTCAGAAATCCATTCTCTTCCATAAGATGTCTCCTATTAATCTAGTGCTGTACTTAATTGCATTCATTTTGCTGTAGTTCTAGATGTGGAAACAAACTGAGCGACTTTGAATGAGGACAAATTGTTAGTGCCCAGGTAGTTGGAAATAGAGTGACAAACTATAAAATTGTTAGTGTTTTCGAGGAGCACATTTTCTAAGGTTATATCTGCATATTTATCTAAAGAAAAACCATTTTCTGCAAACGATCGTAAAGAGAAACGAAATTTAAATGGAAATGGTGTTACTTACTTACTTACTTACTCACTGGCACTATCGAACCCGTAGGTTCATGGCCGCGCGGACATAAGCTCTCCATACATCCCTATCCTGAGCTAATGCTTTCCAATCATTTCCTGTATAATCTACTTCCCTCAAATCATAGTTAATGTTGTTCTCCCACCTCATTCTTGGTCTACCAACTGGGCGTTTTCCTTCTGGCTTTCCTACAAGAAGTTTCCATGCACGTCTTTCATTCCCCATACGCGCAACATGTCCTGCCCATCGCAGTCTACGGGACTTAACTGTTCTTATTATATCTGGCTTCCTATAAAGACCATGTAGTTCATTGTTATGTAGTCTTCTCCATTCACCTGTCTGTTCATCTCTCTTTGGTCCAAAAATTTTCCTAAGAACTTTATTCTCAAATAGTCGTAATCTCCTTTCCTCCCTTAAAGTAAGAGTCCATGTTTCGCACCCATATAAATAACTGGTAGAATAATAGTTTTATATATTTTCAGCTTAACGTTTTTTGAAAGGAGTTGGGACATCAAGAGTCTCTGCAATGCACAATAGCATGCATTTCCAGAATTGAGCCTATGTTTAATTTCTTTGTGCATCTCATTCCTATTTGTGATTATTGTTCCTAGATATTTGAATTCAGCCAATTCCTCAAAATTTCCCTCATTTGTCATTAGCTGTCCATTTCCATTATATAATGTATTTCTACGTGTGACCATATATTTAGTTTTACTGATAATAGTGTTCTGAAAAGAATTGTTCACACAATTATAAAATTACTGTAGATAAAGTAATTACAGAATTAAATACACGTTTACGGAAATAAGTTATTATCAAAACAGTAAGGAGATAATAGTTATTTATGGCAGAAGAGTAATTCGTGAAGTTTTAATTACAGACAGAAACACAATAAAGCGAAAACATTGTTATTAACACAAGTCCTGGGCTGCTGACGCTTGGAAAAGAAAATATGATGTGATGAGTGAGCGTTTACACTTTTCCCTATTACTACGATATATGTCTGGAGAAACCTAAGGAAGCTTACAACTTAGACTGCTTAGTGTTTACAATTGAACATGGTGCAGGGTTAATCATGTTTTGGGCAGCAATATCCTGTTATTCTGCAACTCTTGCTGTCAGAGTGAATGCAGAGAGACTACTAGGTTCTATGAGGAAATTCTTGGAGACCATGTACACTCAATGGGTTTACACATTGTTCCCCCAAGTAATAGGCATACTATATTTCAAGATGACGATGCCCCTATTCACGCTGCTGGTTGTGTTAAATACTGGTTTGAGGAACATGAATGAGAAGTAAGACGTATACAATGGCCGGCTAAATCTCCATATCTGAATATCATTTTGGCAGTGTGGTGAGAATTGGAAACTGGCTTAATGACAAGATTGTCACCTCCTTCCACTCTTAATAATAGTAATAATAATAATAATAATAATAATAATAATAATAATACTTTATTTATTCTGGCAGAGTTAAGGCCATAAGGCCCTCTCTTCCACTCAACCAGTACAAATACAAATAAATATTCGACAAATATAGATATACACTATACTAATTATAAACACTTAAAGATACAATAAATGTAACTATGTAAATGTCATGTACAAACAACATTTTATAGGGTAATAACAATAATGATACGATAATAATAATAGTAATAATAACAATAATAATAATATAAATATGATACATTATACGGGAAACACCAATTAATATATATATATATATATATATATATATATATATATATATATATATATCTTACACTGGATAATAATGAAGTCGATTTTAGAGCAAATATAAATTTAGATTTCTTATAAAAGATGCCAATGTCCGGCAGCCCCTTATTTCTTGTGGTAGGGAAATCCAGTTGCGAGAAGTGGAGATGGTATATGACATGGAGTGATGTGATGTCCTATGTTGCGGTATATTAAGTAAGAGACTATGTTGTGATCTTGTGTTTAAGTTATGGTTTGAGGATAGATACTGGAAACGGGATGATAAATAATTGGGAATCGAGGTATGTAGGATCTTAAATAGGAGAATTAGACAGTGCGATTTTCTTCTCTCTTTTAGATGTAGCCATGACAATTCGTGGAATAATGGAGAAATGTGATCGTATTTTCGAACATTAAATATGAATCTGATACACATATTATGGACACGCTGCAGTTTGTCCGACAATCCGTCACTTATGTCAGTTAGTAGAACGTCACAGTAGTCAAAATGCGGCATCACTAAAGTTTGGATTAAAATTCTTTCAAGAGTTGTAGGAAGAAAATGTTTAAGTCGCTTTAGGGAATGCATTATGGAGAAGATCCTTTTAGATGTTTGTTTTACTTGCTCATGCCATTTTAAATTAGAATCTAAGTAAAATCCCAAGTTTTTAACGACGTCGGTATAAGGAATTTGTTCATTATCTAACACGACACCCGGCATATTGCCATTGTTTATGAGGTGTAATAGCCTTGGATGTCCGATAATTATTGCTTGCGTTTTGTTTACATTTAGTTTCAGCCCATATTGTCTGGACCATAAAGATATATGCCTGAGGTCAGTGTTTACTTTGTCAATACATTCATTAATTTATATCTTAAAGATAAATAAGAAATTCTCCTATACAATTGTTTCAAGGTGTCAATAGAATGTATCCATAAGTACTGTGAATCAATTCCGTACTCCTGTACCATATTAATTTTTTCGAAGGTTTTTCCAATATGTTGTCTACCTCCTCTTCATGGCATAGCTGCTATTACCAAACATCTTGTGACGTAGGTCAACGTAAACTTATATGGTGCAAGGAGCAAAACACCTGTTCTTGTCGCCTCGTGAGGAGGGAGATAGGTTTCTACAAATCGTAGGTAGTCCAGGTGAAGCTATTTTGTAATATTTTGCTACCTACAAATCTTAAATTATTAATATTACATGTATTTTATTGATACATTCATATGAAAAGCAACTCCAAATGGAGTGTTTCTTGAAGAGCTACAACTACATGATCATTATTTTCTAAAATTGTATCTGCAATGCACTCGGGTCCCGGGTTGTTCTCTTTTACAGTTCAAATTAATTGTTTTTTTTTCTTCGCTTTTCGTCAAATGAAACGCTACTCCCTTTAGCCATTCATGAATCTCGGCTTTATGAGTTGTAAGAAAGACTTCCATACTAAAATGGCAAAAAAATTGTGAAAATTGAACTCACATCTTTAAAAGTTTACAATTTTTTTACAGTGAAAATTGATGATATACTGAATACCTGAACCGAAATTCAGGTCTTCGTTTGATGTAATTAAAGAGTAATAGAGCTGTCAATTTAACGTATTGTTTTAAAAAGTCTCTTTTATGAAATAAATTTCTCTAAGTATAACTACTCCTTCAACTTGAAAAGATAGTCACATTATAGATGATTTTATGCTCTATCGCTTGAAATTTAGTATGTTAATATTCACGTTTTTCTGAAGGGCGTAAATGCAATTAATATGCAATTGACCTTTTAAAACAAAAAGTTTATAAAATTAAAATATACGAGATTATTATCTGATGACCAGTTAATTGTTTGTAAATAGTATTAAAGTGTTTGGATGAAAAGAAACTACCAAACATAATTTTTTTCCCTAAAATCTCATGTGTAGACTGCCCGGAATACCTTTCGCGTGAGTAAAGATCGCTCGCTCGTACAAACAATGACGGAGCTACTTGACAATAGTCCTTTGTGCACTTACAAATATTTATCATCATTACATTATTTTTATTATCATGATTACTATTATTAGAGCATCATCATCGTGGACAAGTAGTTACTCTGCACGCCTCCGATTCCGAGGTTCGCGGGTTCAAACTCGATAGGAATCGATGGAATTTTAAAGGCGTAACAGTTAATCTGAATATAGCTTTCTCCAGAGGGAAGGAAATCCGTGTGTCTGGTGTCGTAGATTTACGGTACGTAAGAGAACCTCGCGCTTGAAATAAATTGCTACATAATGACCTCACATGTCAGTGAGCGCCGTTAAATGTAACAATATTTATTGATCTCTCCAGTAGGTGATTAATCTTGTGCTGCTTTTGGCAATGTATAGTTTGGTTTAAATTTCTGTACACCTACAACTTAAAATGTGTAGGCCTATTAAACAATTATTTTCTAGAAAGTAGGTTTGTACTGTGTTGTAATATTCTGTACTGTACACTTACACCACCGCCCGATGTTGAATATTGCAAGGAATGTTCAGCTATGGATAATAATTCATAATAATTAATTGTTCTGCTATTACAAGCTATATTTAAGATGTATAAATATATTTTATCTATATTGACACCGAATTCCTTAGAAATCCATGGAGCGACAGATCTCAAACTTTAAAACTTTTCTTATGATATCCGAGTGGATTGAAGCACTTTCCATTGATATAACATCAGTTAGGTTTACTCATACTAAATGCAGTATAATTATACTTACACTAATAAATTAAAACACTTAAATATGCAAACTTGTTAATAAAATCATTTAACCCTTAACCGGGGGTGTGCGTTTTGTATGCCGTTACTGGAGTTGTGGGGTCGAAGAAGATACCACAGAAGATGTGATATTATGTGCAGTTGTATTTATATTTATTGTGAAAAATATAATTATAAAATAGATTGTTTATTTAACTGACTGATTGTGGGATAATATGGATCATTTGGGTGAGGAAAATCCACTAAATTACAGGATATAACACAAAGGTAGCAAAAAGTAGAAAAATAATTACCTCGAAAATCTATACAATTTATTTGTCATATTTGGTATTCACAAACATTGTTTCACTGAAATTTCAAAATACACTGAATAAAAATCCCACGTAATTTACAAAAACTTTGTTTCATGATAGAATGTTCCTAATTCTCCACGTAACTGATCAGCATATCTGGCTCACTGGTCTATCACATCTAACACAATATTGGTGCGTTATCTTTTCGTTTGAACGAGGACACAGTGCACAATGTTTTCTTTTACATCCTTGATTGGTATTTCATTCTTCGGAAATGGTTTTTTTAAAATCCTGGAAATAATAATTCTGAGTTATTTTGGTAGTCGATCATTTACAAGTCTTTCGTTCAGATATGTCTCTGTAAATTGTCGGCCTAAAATTTTCAAGAATTCAAAGTGAGAAATAGGCTTGTAATCCTTGAAAGATGATTGCAATACATAACAGTTGACATCAGTTTCGTTCTGAACAGCGTAGCAGGCAGCCAGGGACCATCTCCGTATTCGCCTGCTTGTGCTATATGTAAAAATATTTTGTTCAAAATTATCTATTCCCCCTTTCGTACTCTTATAAAAATACAAATATAATTTGTGGTTTGCATGTCTCAGGATCAGTACATTCCTAATAGTGCATGTTAGACATCATAATGGCAGCTTTTTCTTTTTTAGGTACATGCGAAACATCTCTGAACCAGTACTCCGTGATATATAGTATAGGTTTCCTGTTTGTTTGGAAGAATATGCTAAAGGATTTCAGAGTCTCATTCTAGTTGTGAATCTGTTTCAAGTTGAGAATAATTATAGTCAGGATCTTTTCTTCTTAACAAAATTACAGAAGAATATGGATTAAAGATATCTACAGAAAAGACAAAAATTATGGCATTTCAAGGTGTAGATCCTGTCAGAAGTAAAATTGTACTGGACAATAACATTTTGGAGCAGGTGAATAATTTTACATATCTAGGATGCAATATCTCATATGAAGAAGAAAAGGATGTAAATGCAAAAATATCTAATTTTTTAAGAATTTTAGGGTTAATAAATTCTATCTTCAAGCCACAGTTAGTCCAAAAGCATTCAAGACTGAAAGTGTATAAAACACTGGCTCTTCCAACTCTTTTGTATAGTAGCGAAATATGGACGTTGAAACAGAAGGATATACAGAGACTTAGATCTGCTGAAATGAGATATCTTCGGAGGACTGCAGGATACACACTACTAGATCACAAAAAAAATGAAGACATCTTAGAAGAATTACACATGGAATCTTTAGAAAACAAAATTTCTGATTATAAGTCAAGATGGATGCAACATGTTCATCGAATGGAAGATCACAGAATACCCAAACAAATGTTAAGATATCAACCTGCAGGAAGAAGAAGACCAGGACGTCCACTCAAAAGACTTCTGGATGGTGTTTCTCTTGAGGCCGAAACAGGTCAACAAATGGCCTAAATTCGTGAATGTACTTTGATGATGATGATCTTTTCTTCCCCACATTCACTTACATCAGTTCCCTCATATTCTTCCAAAATATTACATACAAATACCAGGAAATCAGTATCAAGTACTGACATATGTTTACGAGCATGATAGGTCGGTCATATTAACACCATCTATACCATAGATACATAAACTAACGTTCAACACAAATACTGGAACGCAACTGGAGTTGTGGGGTCGTAAAGGGTACCATTTATTATTTTATTTATACACAGAGAAAGTAACAGTACTTACAGGTTACAGACAATGGCTACGAGTTAATATTAAAGAGATATAAAGCTACACAAAAGGATTTCGAAAATAAATGGATTTTAAAAGAATGTCAGGGGTGTCCATTTTCTTTGGTATCATAAAAGACCCCACAACTCCGGTTAAGGGTTAAGAAATATTTTAAATATGTATGTGATACGTAATACGAAAATTACGAGGTATTAAACACACGCACTGTTTATAGAAAACTGTCGGGTGACAAGTAATCTGAACTCGAGAATTGTTGACAGAAGAGCAGATGTTTTAAGACATGCTGACTGTACAATATTATCGCGTATTATAACATTCAGGTTTATTTGAAAGTAATGTATTTTTTAATTTATTATTATTTCGTCAGAGTTTGCAGGGTACAATAAACACTGAATAAAAAGTTATTTGTAAATGGAAATTGTTAATTATTAACAAAATGAAATCAGTACCAGTTTATTCATTTAATAATGTAAGAATTTTTATTAATATTGCATTTTACTTGTAATGAAAAAAGTTTGTAACAAATAAATAGTTTGTTTAATAATTCACAGTAAACTCGAGTAACAGAGCTCCCTACTTCTCGCTTCAGCAATTAAATTCCATAAATGTTTTGACATTAAAGTACCTACTGCGTATGAATTAAAATATCACCACTCTTATAAATTAGCGGTACTGTTCCACTGAGCTCATGTAACAACAGATGGGTGCGTTTGAAGGAAATCTGTTAACAGTTTTCGTTACATATTTAGTGTTATAAACTAGGTTAGGGTTAACAATTCGGTAGCGTAAAAAAAGGCCTATATAATACAATATTCTGTCTTTTAATATTAATTAAATTAATAGTGGCTCGAGCGGAGGCAGGAATGTGTTGACTCTATAAGCTTGGAATGCAATATAAGAACAAACCAATTTTATTTACAACAAACAAATACCAATAAATATAAAAACTCTTAGAATTACAGAGTAAATGATAAAGTTCTTAGAAATATAAACCTCAACCCAGAATAACATATGGAAACTATGGAAAACTCTAGGAATGTCGCGAAATATTAGTCATATAATACCAGACGTGACTCAGAGAGATCAGTTAATTTACTGTCCTAACTAAAACTTTATTTTCTAAGTAATTATTTAATGAAGAGAATTACGTTCCCTATTTAACTCAAGTCTATTAGAACATAAGCAATTATTTCAAGTTAGATATGAATCCTTTCTAAGAACCTAAGTTCTATAATCTAATTTATCATGATAACTAAATGATCATGTGCCTTTCCACCATAAAACTTGGTAATTAGTATGTCAATTACATAAGAAGATAGAGTCCATGCTCAGACTAGTAGCGCTTCAGTGTCTCTCACCTTCTTCTCACTTAGGGCCTAACTGCCTAGTTTAAATATCCATTTTCCCCTACTTTCACGTACCAAATTAATTATGAAAAACCAACTTTCCTAGCCTAGGGCCACTATCTCCAATCTGAAAGTTTCCAGAACCTTCCCTCTTCTAAGTGTATGTTGTTTTGATAGAGTTGTGAATTTAGACCTTTATTGCCAAAGGCAAATCTGATTACTGAGTATGTGTTTTCCATTAGTTTCCAATATAGTTTTGACATTCTTATCTATATCCGGTTTATGAATACGACTTGAAATTGCGATTTTTACCATTACATATATATTTCTTAAATTATTATTTTAGTATCTTATGACCTTACGACGTCCTTACATCCTAATCTCTACATTTAGTTATTTTTGTTTTTTGTGTTTATATATGTGTGTATATATGCGGAAAAACAATAATTTATATGCACAACAATAGAACTTTTCTAATGATTTAAATAATCTATTAGATTTAATGGCGGTTGAAAAAGTCACTGATGAATCGGGGTCAGCTGTTTCAATAACTATGAGCACGACCTTGGTCGTGAAAGGAACCAGCTGCGCTGTTGATCACCAGGTTTTAACGAAAATAGAATAAAAAAACATTTATATTGTCTGAACTATTCACTCCACCGAAAAAATAATAGCTGGAAATTAACCCTTATTACGTGAATAATATCCTTTATTTTTTTTTCGTTTTCACTTTATGATGTGTACTGCAGTAAACCGCCATAAAATAGAAAATTGACGTCGAAAATAAAAATATCCTAATTATAAAAATAACACCCTTAAACTACATGATATCACCTACATAAATACGTTTGAAACACATTTTTGCTGTTTACTGTTTCAGAAATATTAGTAAACGTTTTAGTTTATCATATGTACGATAATTTTAGACCGTCATAACTATGAACCTATAAATTATAAAAATTAAATTGTGAAATTAATATGTTTATAAATGTATTCACTATATTTAGGGATACATTTGTATTGAATTGTAGGCCTATATTTTCCCTTTACAGAGATTTAGGCGCTCTCCCCCTACAGGGAAGAATTTGAACCATACTAATTTAGTTACACTTGTTTTCGTATAGATGTAATTTTGAGTGGTCCGTGGTCAGCGTTCCTCCTCATACTGACATCTAGGAAACCAAGGTAGTACTAGGACGGGAAAATTCGGTAAATTTTGCTTAGGGGCCTTTTCATTCAGGCTTAAGGATTTTTTACGAGCCTGAAAATCTTCAGACTCGGGACACACGGCTTAAAGTCCCTCCCGGAGGACTTGCTCCTTGGATTTTTCCGTCCTAAAAAATCCATTGACCACGGCCGGGTTTGAACCCGCGACCCTCGGGACCAGAGGCAAGGAGCAGTAGTCCACCGCGGCCGACATAAAATTAAAAAAATAAATTGCAAGATTTTTTTGCTGTCCGATTTGATATGGATTATCCCAAGAATTAAATGATGCTTTATCCATCTCAACACCTAGGTGGGAGGTTTGATATATTTCTACTGGACCAGTTACTCCAAGCTTTGCTTTTATTTATTTATGACAGTCACCGTACTTAATTTAGTTCTGAAGGATGAGAAGAGTCTCGTCAATAAATCCCATCAATCCCTCACAATGAATAATTCTCTTTGCCCGTTACTATCATTTTTCAAAAGTTGTGTGGTTCAGAAACGTACTTCGTGTCGATCCAGGTTTCATGAAAGGAAAAAAAGTCCTTTTATTCCTGTACTTTTTATTATTCTTAGAACCAGATTGTTTGATCAAGGAGCATTTTACTTGTTTGAATCTTAAAAACGAAATCAGATATCTTTTAGCATTTTCCGCGAAGTTTATCTCTTACTTTAAAATTTTTCTTAGGCCTATTCATTTGCTTCTAAATGCAATTTTTAAATCTGGTACCTCCTATCTCATTGTGTAGAAATGTGTATGTGTGTGTTTTCTAATACCACCAACTGCATTTTCCGTGCTTCGAGTTCCACGCTAGATGGATAGATTTAGATAATATGGTATATTATTAATTTTACGCACCACTTCGGCAGATTACTATACCTAAATCATGAACACTGGTTTTGTGTACACAGAGGAGTGCAGGATGAGTGTATGCTTATCTGTTATATACAGTGGTTATCTGTTACATACACTGGTTTTGTGTGCAGAGAGGAGTGTAAGATGAGTATATATTTATCTGTTATATATAGCGTTGAATGAGGGATGAGGATAAGAAGAAGGGAGAAGGTGAAACTCGGTGCCGGCACGTAGCCTACACTTGTCGAAGAGCACCAAGGGGTCGCCAGTCTTAACGTCCCCGTAAGACCGGGAATCGGTATCAGTAGAACGACATGCACTCTGAAGATATATAAACCGGAGACATTTGTTTTTAATGCAGAAATCTGGTGCACAATCTAGCGATTAAAAAGTGCAAACTACTACTTCTACCGGACCCGCGATTTCAGGCTAGAACAAACATAATTCGGAATAAAAATGGAGATATGATTGCAGATTTTAGGAGTTTATTAGACAGATGGAAAAGCTACTTTAATCAGCTATTAAATGTACATATAGAACAGGATACTGAAGAGATAATTTACAGACAGCAGAAATGCAAGTCACAGAACCAAATGCATTAGAGATTGAAATGGCGATAGAAAAATTGAAGATGTATGAAGCATCAGGTTCAGATGCGATCTCAGCAGAATCCCGTAAAATCAGGGGGAGAAAAATTGATGGACAAGATACGCCGGTTACTCTGTATGATTTGGGAAAAAGCTCTTCCAAATAATGGATAGAATCTACTATCGTGCCTATTTATGAGAAAGGAGATAAAATTGATTACAACATGGGCATCTCACTACTCTCAACTTCGAACAAAATCGTAACAAATATATTAGTAAGCAGACTTACTCCCTATATTGATGACATTCTAGAGTATCGTCAATATGGATTAAGAAGAAACAGGACTATAACAGATCAGATTTTTAGCATAAGATAAATTTTAGAAAATAAATGGGAATATAACGACACTGTACGTCAACTCTATAGACTTCAAAAAGGCATACGATTGAGTTAAGAGGGAGAAGTTGTATATTTTCTGATGATCGGAATTTTTAAATAGCTAGTTATACTTACACGAATGTGTCTAAATGGCACAGAGAATAGGGTGCGTGTAGGCAAACAGTATTCTTATAGTCTTGAAATTCACAATGGGTTAAAGCAAGGAGATTATCTATCTCCTCTACTATTCAATTTTGTATTAGAGCATGCCATTAAAACTTTGAAAAATGAAGAAGGCCTACAACTCAATGGTATTAATAGGTTGTTGGTTTATGCTGATGATGCAGTAGCCTATTATTGAGCGATAAAGAGCAGATACTGAGGAACAATACCCACACTCTATTGAGTAAAGCTGTCAAATTAGGACTGGAAATAAACACCAATAAAACGAAATATATGTTCACACATAGAAATACGTTATTTAATGGAAATGGACAAATCATGATAAATGCAGGAAATTTTGAAGAAATTGCTGATTTCAAGTATCTAGGAACAATAATTACAAATAGGAATGAGATGCAAAAATAAATTAAACATAGGCTCAATTCTGGAATTGCATGCTATTATGCATTACAGGGACTCTTTTCGTCCCAACACCTTTAAAAAAATGTTAAACTGAATAGATATAAAATAGTTATTCTCCCAATTATAATATATGAATACGAAACATGGACTCTTACTTTAAGGGGGAAAGCAGATTACGAGTATTTGAGAACAAAATTTCTTAGGAAAATGTTTGGAACAAACAGAAATGAACAGTCAGGTGAATTACGTATCTAATCAATTAATTTTGTTGCAGATTAGCTCTGTGCGAGTGTCTTCATCTCTCCAACTACATCAATTATACGTTTCCTGAAAAATTGACCCGTGCTGCATCAAATATATTTTTTTTTTTTTAGTGTTGCGACATGGAGCAATCTACTGTCTGTCATTAAATTGCGCAAATTAGTCTGTAGCCTTTTCTTTGAACGATCACTCGAAGCTGAAGTCACGGGAATGCTTAATATTAACTTAATCAAGTTTAATGTTTGCTCATAAACATGTTCAAGTCGATTATTCAGAACGTAAGATAATTTGGGTGCTATAAGAATATTGTCATCACTGTTATAAATGTTGATTAGCTCACTTCATAATGTAACGCAGTTAAATACATTTGGAAACATTCCTTTTGTGACAAATTTAACGCAGTTCTAGTTATTTTAGGCATTAACTTTACCTACGAACTTGAACAATAATGTAGAGAGTGGATAATAATATAAAATGTACTGTATCAAAATTTTCTCTATTCACATAAAATTCACTTGAATTTGGCATACTAATTATTTATTGTATGTCTAATATTTAAAATTAATGTACTCAGGGAAGCTATTTGCATGCATAGTTAACACAACTAAAGAGAAAAAATTCTACCTGAACCGAGATTTTAATCCAAGATCTCCAGTTTTAAGCGCAGAAGTACTAACCAATTGTGCTATTGAGGGAATTCAGGAGAAGACACAAATGATTATCTATTTGAGATATCCGTGTCCCCTAGTAATGAACTTCTATTCACACTGGAATCTGAAAGAGAAAAAAAATTGTGTCTGCTCCTGGATTGTCTGAGTAGCACAGTTGTTTAGTGCGTAAAGGTGAAGATCGTGGGTAGAAATCCCGGATCAGGCAATTTTTTTTTCTATTTAGTTGTATTATTGTTGGTCACTCCAAAACGTATACTCAAAAATTGTTAATCACTAAATTTTCGCACTCATTATTAAAATTGTTTAAAATAACTTGTCAGATTAAATTTTTATAAATAACCTTTTATTCTCGAAATATTTTACGCAGTCACTACATAGATCCTTCTGAAAACTTTCCACATAAAAGTACACATGTCTGTCTGAAGTATGTGTGAGATGGCAGAGACGTAAGGAGAAGGGACTGCGCGCGCACATTTTCCTCGCGACCCAGAAAAGGCACACGCCTTGAGGCCTTGATGAGTGAGGCCACTATAGTTCCATCATCAGTGAGGCGACGTGCTTAGGGTTCATACATTTAAATATTACATACTTTGTTTATATGTGCATTTGTTCTCATATGAAATCAGATTTGCCCGAAGGAGTAAAAACGCTGACAGGAAAATTAATCCCAGAAATATAACATAAACAAAATTGTTTCTTTCAATCTTTTGGATAGACACTGTCTACCTTGTCTCCCCTGACGATATGCCACTGATCCTAAATAAATGAAAGCACTTATATTTTAATAAAGTACTAAATATGCATCGAGATAGTATTTTCTCAGTAAGCGAAACAAAAACTAGACAGAATCGGATATCGTGATGTAAGTGGAAATTGCTGAAGATCAGCCCACTAGGTTTGAAAATACGGCGCCCCCTCCTAACCGCATCAGGTGCACTACCAATGAAATAACACAACTGACAATTAAGTAGCAGTGTCTTACCTTGTCAGCCTATCCAACTTAGGATTGAATAGGTAGGTATTTTAACACCTACTAAGCACTTATTAACGGCCTTCTTGTAGTTAAAATCAAAGATACACAAGCTAAAGATACAACTAAAGATTAAATCCTATTTGAGTTCATTCAAGAAGGATTTACTGTAAGGTCGCGTCATTGTGGTGTGTCTATATATGAGGCGGTCAGAGGACAAGAGGTACAAATTACTTTTTTTTAAAATGAGTTAAGTGCAGAAATTGTTAGCTAATTTGACAAACTGTTTGGTGCCCAAGAGTTACATGTGGGAGTTTGACAGGTTCTGACATACAGTGGAGTCATAGAAAATCACTCAGAAAAACAGCTCTTCTACTTGGAGGACAAGGGGTACGTCTGTAGTTGTACTCCATGGCTTCCAGCAGCTAGGTGGACTCGAGCTGAGAGCGTTGTATATTTTAATGTTACCAACAAATTGTACGTGAAGATTATTACTGTAGTATTAGTGCTGGTGATTTTTCGAGGTTTATTGATTTATCAAATATTGTTATGTCTGAATCAGAATCTGATGAACATGATCATGAACTTAACCTCAGCCTTCGGGGTAAGTAAAATATTCTTACTACTTTATTTATATTTTCACAATTGTATATCATAAAATAATACTTGTTAGCAATACATTTTGAGATAATTGGAAATTATTTAACAATCTAAAGATATAATAAGATTTAGATCTATAGGATTTGCAATCTAATAATGTTTATAACAAAGGTATGTTTTTTTTAATATGAATATTAATCATTGGCATTGTTTTTATTTTCTTGTCAGATTCCAATGAAGATGTCATTGAAGAACCCGGCATTACAGGACCTACAGAAGAAGAAGATGCTCCAGAATTTTTATTTTCTTGTCAGATTCCAATGAAGATGTCATTGAAGAACCCGGCATTACAGGACCTATAGAAGAAGAAGATGCTCTAGAATTGCACGTTGGCAGAAAGAGAATTAGTAAACCAGAAAATCGGATAAAAATACAGCAAAAAGAGGATGAAATTGAGGCAAAGATTATACAGACAGGAAGGGAAACATTCATGTGGAGAGGCGGCTAAGAGAATGTATCCATGAATGTAGGTTTAAGTGCAATGAACGTTAAGACTGATTTTGTCAAATTAATCTTTTCGTAATCTCTTTAGATAAGTATGTACGTATTTCCAGTCATAATAAAAACTTTGATATGAATCTACATTTCTTTGATAATTTATTTAAAAATACTGCTTGGAAGACAAGGGGTACAAGTGACTCTCAATGCAAAGAAAAGTTATAGTAGGGGCTAATGTTTATATAGAATCTGTTCATATTTTGCGGATAAATGGACTTATATGTAAGGAACACAAACACTATTTATCTGACTTGTCAGATATTCCTGGAAATTTATATTCTCACTGATCTTTAAACTTAATTTTCTCAAAACTAATTTTTGTCACTTGTATCCCTTGTCCACTGACCGCCTCATGTAAACTCCATGACACGACAGGCTTAGAAAGCCCTTGGCATACAATTAACTGCTGGCCTCACATCCACATATGTTAATAATAGAGTTGCAAGATCATCTATCCAATATAGGGGTGACATGTGGTCAGCATGACGGGCTCCCCAGGTGCTATAGCTGGTTTTCTCAACATTGAACCGCTACTTATTATAACTACCCACGTTCCTCACAATGCAGAGAGAGGAACGGTCTCATACTGGCCGAGATTCTAAGAGAAAATTTCTCCCCCCCCCCATAAGGATTGAAACCTGCACAAGTCCCATAGCTCTGCACCAAGGTATCACGCCTTAAAACACTCGTCTACGGCGCGGGACATGCATATAGATATCTACAAATAAGACTGTCGAACATTCAACGTACTCATGCTACCGTCTCACTCACTGTGACTGCGTGCTCTACAGATGGGGGAGGGCGGCCGGAAACACTTCGCCAACGCAATTTAGCGTTAGATTTCGCAAATATTTTATCAAGTCTTGGCGAACGGCTACTTCCTTTGTGGTTATGGTAGAATGCCGAGTACGCAGAATGTTTGGTTGCGTCTTCTTAGCATCTCTTTGTATATAAGCTCATATTTTTTATTTTAAAAGCGGAGGAATTGCTTCAAGAATAGAAAGAATACATCGTTGTTCCAATCCATAAAAAATAGCGCAAAACCAATTGCAATAACAGTTATGAAATGTCTCTTTCATCGACGTCATAAAATTCTATCAAAGATTTTTTAGGAAGTTCAACTTCGCATGTAAATACAAATTACAGGAGATTAGCAGTACTGCTTTAAGTAAAACAGATTACCAATTGGCCGAATTTAATTATTTTTGCAACCTTCATGGTGTTCAGACGTCTTTGTGCTTCAAGTGGACAACATACGTAGTACCCGGTGGTGATCTTATTTAAGATCCTTGACTCCCAATTATTTATCCTCTCGTTTCCAGTATCTATCCTCCAACCATAACTTAAAAACAAGATCACAACATAGTCTCTTGCTTAATATACCGCTACATAGGACATCACATCACTTCATAGCATATACATTCTCCACTCCTCGCAACTGGAATTCCCTACCACAAGAAATAGGGGCTGTCGAACATTAGAATATTTTGAAAGATATCTGAATTTATATTTGCTCTAACTTCGACTTCATGATTGCCCAGTATAAGGTACATTTATTAATTGGCGTTTCTCGTATAATTTATTATATTTAGATTATTATTATCGTAAGTATTACTATTGTTATTATCGTATAAAATGTTTCTGCATGAAATTTACATTGCAACATTTAATGTGTTTTTAACACTTTACAGTTAGTATAATGTATAACTTATCTATATTTGTCAAATATTTATTTTTATTTGTGCTGGTTGAGTGGAAGAGAAGGCCTTATAGCCTTATATCTGCCACAATAAATAAAACGTTATTATTATTATTATTATCATTATTATTATTATTATCATCATCATCATTATTATTATCATTATTATTTGAAGAGAAAAATTATACGCTCAGACCGGGACTTGAACCCGGGACCCTTGGTTCTCTAGACCAAGTGCTCTACCAACTGAGCTACCTGAGCAAGTACCGATCTAAACGCAAATCTTTCTCTATATACATTGTAATTCCCATCCACCAGCATTTTGTTGGATGGGAATTACAATGTATATAGAGAAAGATTTGCGTTTAGATCGGTACTTGCTCAGGTAGCTCAGTTGGTAGAGCACTTGGTCTAGAGAACCAAGGGTCCCGGGTTCAAGTCCCGGTCTGAGCGTATAATTTTTCTCTTCAAATATGATTTATCCATCATTGAGATGTACGAAATCAATAAAAAAAATCATTATTATTATTATTATTATTATTATTATTATTATTATTATTATTATTATTATTATTATTATTATTGGTAGTTAAATTGTGTGCTGCGATTGGCCAAAATAGAGAAATCTATAACACTAGCCAACAAAATTTTACTTTTTTTCAGTAACTGGCATGGAAACAACTAATATTTATGTTTCCGGGTGTGCTGATAACGAAAGCGTTAATGAAAATGCAAGATTAGCTGTCGTTTTCAAGTTATGCTAACTTTTCGTTATTGTCTATATAAGCTTATGCATGTATTTACCTTGTTGTTATCCTTTGGAGGAAGGTCACTGAAGGCGCAACCGCTTTGCCTAGCATTTGTAATTTTCTGCTGGTGTTTTCCTAATTAGTGTCCAGCAGTAACAGCTAACATTGATGCACTCCACTTTCACTGGTATCTCATTTTCATGATCGAAATTTGCTGGTGGAAGCGTTCCCCATGCTCGTTGCTTACAGCACCACAGTTGTCAGAAAAAAGTCCAAGAGAGAATTTAAGAAATTTTAACTTTAAGGACATGTTACACCCCAATTTATCGTAGGAGTCCAGAAGATTTGCCACAATATCCTTATAGTTTTCTGCCCTCTTGTTTCCTAGAAAGTTTGTCGACACTTGAACAAAGGCATCCCAAGCTAACTTTTCATTACCTCCAGGATGGTGTTGATATGCTCATCTTTGTACATTTTTCTTATCTGGGTACGCACAAAATTCTCATATTTTTTCGTCTCACTATGCTGTGGAGATTTCTGGCGCAAATAGAAATATGCAACCCCAGTTTGTCCATGGCCTTAACGATTTTTT
Organism: Diploptera punctata; assembly: GCA_030220185.1. NCBI lineage: Eukaryota > Metazoa > Arthropoda > Insecta > Blattodea > Blaberidae > Diploptera > Diploptera punctata. Next base: position 558,166 of record JASPKZ010007197.1, read on the forward strand.
TCATTAGGCCCAATTTTACATGAACAGCAGGGAGAATTACGTTCTTGGATTCGACAAGTTCTTCTTGCATAAGATTGTGAGGTCTGGTTCAAGTGATTAATACTTAGGTCATTCTTTATTTTTATAATGAAGTGTTCTGGAACGGCTATCTCAGAGGCACTGAAAGCAACAGAACTAGGTATAGCTCAAGTTGTATGCCTATGATTTTCAGATCCCCGAAAATCTTCCATTTATACTTGACATATGGAGGAGTCGATGAACAACCTTCACTCAACAGTTTTATAGTTAATGCCCATAGCTGCCATTAGTCCCAAAAGAGAGTAATGTAAGTATTGGCTTTACAATTTTCCAGTAAAGCTTCTTACATTTTTTTCAACCGTGGATGCATTCTAAAACACGTTACGTATAGTTATACGCTCTTCTGCGTCAAGACATAAGGGGGTAATGACGTCATCACTTTGGCATTACTTTTGCACAGAGAAGATTGCGATTTTGCACACACATTGCGTGCACCCATTAATATTTTTCAGTTGATTTCGAGATCTGTGTGTTAACACAGGGGGGTGCAGGGGGGCCGAACTTAGAAACAAAGGATTTCAGAAAAAAATCCCAATTTCCCTCAATTGTACTAGGACGGGAAAATTCGGTAAATTTTGCTTAGAGGCCTTTTCATTCAGGCTTAAGGATCTTTTACGAGCTTGAAAATCTTCAGACTCGGGACCCGCGCCTTAAAGTCCCTCCTAGAGGACTTGCTCCTTGGATTTTTCCATCCTAAAAAATCCATCGACCCCGGCCGGGTTTCAACTCGGGACCAGAGGCAAAGAGCATAACCACTAGTCCACCGCGGCTAAATAAATAAATATGCAGGATCAATGCCCGGAGGAGGCGTTTATATTATGCTTTTAGTATGAAAAGGTTTCACTCACATGGTAGTGAGAATTTTTTTTCGGATAGATAAAGCCCCATGATTTTTATTCGACCGATGATGTCGATTTGTTGTATTAATGGTAATGTCTAAAATGAAATGGACGAATATGAGTTATAATGAGATAATTCTGTATACGTGCGACGGATTTACGCTCAGTATATTCCAGATGTCTTCGGAGCAAAGCAATAAGCCAGCCCTCCTCTTCATTTAAAATGCTGGCGCGTTATTGGTTGCGTTGCACGCGTCTGGTAAAAAATCCCACATCAGCATTATTCACAATATTACAATAAAAGTCAGGGACTCTTGTCCAAACTCCTTTCAAAAAACGCAAAAATTAAAATATATAAAACTATTATTCTACAAGTTATATGGATGCAAAATATGGACTCTTATTTTAAGGGAAGAAAGGAGGTTACGAGTATTTGAGAATAAAGTTCATAGGACAATCTTTGGACCAAAGAGAGATGAACAGACAGTTGAATGGAGAACACAACATAACAGTGAACTACATGGTCTTTATAGGAAGCCAGATATAATGAGACCAGTTACGTATCGTAGACTGCGATGGGCAGGACACGTGGAACGAATGGGGAATGAAAGATGTGCATGGAAACTTCTTGTAGGAAAACCAGAAGGAAAACGCCCAGTTGGAAGACCAAGAATGAGGTTGGAGAATAACATTAACTATGATTTGAGGGAAGTAGATTATACAGGGAATGATTGGAAAATATTAGATCAGGATAGGGATGTATGGAGAGCTTATGTTCGCACTTCCAGTAATCTACGGTTTCGATTGTGCCAGTGAGTTAGTTAGTTAGTTATTACAACACAAGTTCTTGTTTTTCCCCTCAGTATCACTTACGTGCTCAAGCATTGATGAAGTGTTATGTTCAGTAAAATTATATAAGTGTTGAGCCTACAGTAGGGAATGTGATATATTTAGCAGGCGCGTGCAAGTGTTTTTTTAATAAGTGCAATATCCCTTTCTGAAAAGATGTCCGATAATACTATGCCAGGTCCTTCCGGAGTGTCTCTTTTCAAGAAATATAAACAAAGGAAAGGATTTCGTTCGGGAGAGAGAGACAATTATAAACGTTTATAAAACGCTATTGAAAGAGAACCCTCACACGGCGATTATTATTATTATTATTATTATTATAGGTATTTATTATTATTTATTAATATTATTATTGGTATTCATTATTAGTATTAGCATTATTATTATTATTATTATTATTATTATTATTATCAATATTAATTGCATTATTATTGTCAGAATTGTATTTCATTGCTGTTAAACAAATATGTTCTGAAACCGTAATTGCGTGTCGATGTACTCGTAAGGTTGTGAAGCGCGCTTTTTCGACGTTACAGCCACTGTTTACAGCTGCTCTGTAGACATATGGAACCGACTTTAGTTATGCTCCCTACGAGTAAATAAGTAAGGCTAACGTTCAACTTAATCTGTTGAATAAAAATAGTATGCTAACCATGAATAAAATAATTTTGATAAAGAGAAATTATATTATCAAATATATAAAAATCAATGAACATAAGTGATTATACATTTTCTACGACCACTGCTAATGGAGCACCTATTTATTTTAATAAAATATAAATATAGAGATACATTTTGAAATGAAATAGAGAAATTTGACCATATACATACAAATATTAAATTAATTATTTAATTTCAAAATATTTACAGGTACCTGATATTCCTTGAATATTAAATAGAAAACATTTTAACGCAAACTTATTGGACAAAATTAATGAAACAAGGGCAAAGGAAACCAAGGCTTATTAGGATTTATGTTAGAAAAAATATATACATTAAAGATTATAACAAAAATATAATTAAGGTGTGAAAACAATTTTTATGAGCAAATTCCAATGGTATGATGAGGAAAGTGCCGACATTGTAAAGAAAATAAATCTAGCAAAAATTAAATGGTTTCACGAGCCAAAGGAGTTAAATTGAGAGTAATTGGTTAGTATTAGACGGGTAACCACTAAAAGAGGGAAAAGAGGGAATATTTGAGATAGAACATTAATGATCTTGAAATGAATAAAAAATAGGAACATTAAAGAATTATATCAGGGAATTAGGATATAGAAGAAAGGGTTTCAGGCTAGAACATATATAATTCGGAATGAAAATAGGGGATATGATTGCAGATTAAAGGAGTATATTAAATAGATGGAAAAGTTACTTCAATCAGCTATTAAATGTAAATGCAGAACCTGATATTGAAGAGAATAATTTAGACAGCAGAAATGCTAGTCGCAGAACCAAGTGCATTAGAGGTTGAAATGCCGATAGAAATATTGTAGTTGTTTAAAGTATCAAGTTCGGATGAGATCCCGGCAGAACTGATAAAATCAAGGGGACAAAAATTGATGGACAAGATACGCCGGTTGCTTAGTGTACTTACTTACTCACTGGCACTATCGAACCCGTATGTTCATGGCCTTGCCGACATAAGCTCTCCATACATCCCTATCCAGAGCTAATGCTTCCCAATCATTCCCTGTATAATCTACTTCAAATCATAGTTAATGTTGTTCTCCAACCTCATTCTTGGTCTACCAACTGGGCGTTTTCCCTCTGGCTTTCCTAAAAGAAGCTTCCATGCACGTCTTTCATTCCCCATAAAGTCCTAACATTCCATGTTCCTAGGAACATGTCCCTGTGTTTGAGCCTTTGGCATGGGTTCTCTGAAGTAGTCCCCGCCCGGAGAACCGAATGGGGGACTATTTGACTTCCGGAAAATTTTACCCCAGATGAACCCATGTCCGCATTTCTTGACGGTTGTATTTTTACGGTGAAAGATCGTCACTCTTTCGCCCAAGGTACTTTTTTCGTCTGGCTTATCACCTTCGACCAGTCAGGCATGGGTAACCCTATCGGTAGCAATGCAACCGCCGGCATAGCTCTCAGGATCATTTAAGCACGTAAGCCACTCCACCACGACAAGGTGAAGATACCATGGAGGGGGTTGCTTAGTATGATTTGGGAAAAAGAAGCTCTTCCAGATGAATGGAGAGAATCGATTATCGTACCAATCTATAAGAAATGAGATAAAACTGATTGCAACAACTACAGGGGCATCTAATTACTTTCCAACTTCGTACTAAAATCTAACAAATATATTAGTAAGTAAATTTACTCCCTATATTGGTTACATTTTAGGAAATCATCAATGTGGATTTAGAAGAAATAGGTCTACAACAGATCAGACCTTCAGTATAAGACAGATTTTAGGAATGAAATGAGAATATATGTTACTGTACATCATCTATATGTAGACTTCAAAAAAGCATATGAATCAATTAAGAGGGAGAAGTTATGTAGTATCCTGCTGGAGTTCGGAATTCCTAAGAAGTTAGTTAGACTTATACGAAATGACACAAAGTGTAGGGTGCATGTAGGGAAACAGTTTTCGGTTACTTTTAAAATCCACAATGGGTTGATGCAAGGATATGCGCTATCTCCTCTACTATTTAATTTTGTACTAGAGCATTACATCAAATCTTTACAGTATTAAGAAGGCCTGCAACTCAATGGTATTAATAAGCTGTAAGTTTATGCTGATGTAGTACTATTATGCGATAGCGAGGAGATACTAAAGACCAACACGCCCACACAATTAAGTAACACTAAGAAATTGGACTGGAAGTAAATATCAATAAAACTAAATACATGGTCTCACATAGAAATACATTTTATAATGGAGATGGACAGCTAAAGACAATTGATGGAAATTTTGAGGAAGTGGCTGAATTCAAATACCTACGAACAATAATCACAAATAGGAATGAGATGAACAAATAAATTAAACACAGGCTCAATTCTGGAAATACAGTGTCTCCTAACTCCTTTCAAAAAACGTTAAACTGAAAATATATAAAACTGTCATTCTACCAATTATATTATATGGCTGCGAAACATGGACTCTTATTATAATAGAAGAAAGGAGATTACGAGTATTTGAGAATAAATTTCTTAGAAAAATGTTTGGACCAAAGAGAGATGAACAGACATGTGAATGGAGAAGTCTTAGATAACAGTGAACTACATTGTCTTTATAAGAAGCCAGTTGTAATAAGAACAGTTAATCTCATAGACTACGATGGGCAGGACATGTGCAACGAATAGGGAAAGAGAGTCGTGCATGGAAGCTTCTTGTAGGAAAACCAGAGGGAAAACTCCCAGTTGGTAGACCAAGAATGAGGTGGGAGAATAACATTTACCATGATTTGATGTTAGTAGATTATACAGGGTATGATCCCTATTAGGTTTGTCTTCCGCGCATATAGGCCGTGGTCCAGTCGTTCTTCTACTCGACGTTTCGTCTACTGCTGCGGTAGACATCATCAGGAGATACTGCGTGCTCTCTGTGAACTCCTCAGCAGTCGGCTGGACCACGGCCTATATGCCCGGAAGACGAACCTAATAGGGATCAAGACGCCGGCCGTGAAAGCCTACAGTTATACATATACAGGGTATGATTGGAAAACATTAGCTCAGGATAGGGGTATATGGAGAGTTTATGTCCGTGCGGCCATGAACTTATTGGTTCGATTGTGCCAGTGAGTTAGTTAGTAATTTCCAAGTCACTTTTAAGATAGTATACACGAAAAATGTGTATGACAATTATATAAATAGTATATAGAACTAAATAGTGCTAGTGAATAGAAGATTTAGTGAAAAAACGTGAATAAAGCCATATGTTAAAAGTTTGATTGGACCGGAAGCCATCAAATAAGATAACAATAAGTGTGCTATGTACATGAAAATGTAACTAAATTAACATGAAAGATAAATTGCGTGAAGTGTTATATTAGGACTTATGTGATTGATTAGTATTTTATATGTAAATTGTACGTCCTTTTTTTTTAAGAAAAGGTAAGAGTGATACTTTTTGTTAGTAATTATGTTTATTTGTCATTTGTTGTATGAATGTTTATTGTAGAATGTATGAGTCCCCAATTACGCGACCTTTATGCAACTGTGTAGTTAGAAATAATATGATAGATTAGCACAAGAGTGGTAATGAACAATCAAGAAGCGATAAATACGCTCATAAAAAAATCGGTAAGGCTTACATCCTATATTGTTTTATGAGGCATTTTGAGACGGAAATCTATCCTTTCATTATGTGTTTTAATTATTAGATATTTAATTATAGGAATATGCATATGAATTGTAGATGGAAATGCACATTTATATAAAAATGTTATGTAGCCCAATAAACAAATTTTCTTCACATGGGAAAAGAAAGTTTCTATACCTCACCTGGAAAATAACAAGTAGATTAGTTTGCAAATTATTTTTATATCGTCAGTAATTTGCCATTTAAATAAACGTGTGTGGTATTTACACGGTCAAGTTAATCGGATCGCGATAATTAATAGATCGTATTGAGAATGTCCTATTTACGAAAATAAGTTACGAATATGTGGAAGTATTTTCGCGAATCTGAAGACCGATATTGGTTTAATGTGTCTCATAAGTCAGATTCTACAAGTGTGTGTACCAGTTAATTATAAAAATATATAAAATAATATCTACAATCACATATATATTTGTATCTTCAATGTTATTCCCATCAGCAAGTTATTGTTGCTCACATTTGATCCTCTTGTCCCCTGAAACTCATTGCTCCATGTGACCCCCCTGCAGTACTTAATCACTTTATTATTGTTATTATGGAATCATCGGAAAGCATTAGCTCAGGATAGGGATGTATGGAGAGCTTATGTCCGCGCGGCCATGAACCCACGGGTTTGATAGTGTCAGTGAGTAAGTAAGTATTTGTAATTATTAACATACATAAATTTATATTCACTAATATTTGTAACATTGATTCAGCTACACGTCTGTGTTAATCGTTGAAACCCTTTCATAAACAAGAGTTTACTGTTACTACTTGCAAAGTGAAAATAAATACATTTGGTTCGTTAATTTGAAATAGGGCCAGGGGAAACTTGTTAATACACTCGTGCGTGTCTCAAATTTCAGCCTTTTATATTACTGCGAGCTATCTAGTTAATTAAATAGAACACGATCATATTTTTCGAACGCACTGTACTCCATTCAGTACTGTTTACTTGTATGAAAATGCACTCATGAATTTGAGGGAAGGACGAGTGTGAGGATATTGGTAGGAGTTAATATAAAATTATAGAATATTCACCTGAAAGGTCCGTCTCCTCAACTTAATTAATCATTTAACTGTAGCGCTTTCGGGACTTGTCCCATCATCGGCAGGATTCAAAACCGTTTTGAATCCTGCCGACGATGGGACAAGTCCCGAAAGCGCTACAGTTAAATTATTAATTAAGTTGAGGAGACGGACCTTTCAGGTGAATATTCTATAATATTATATTAATTTTGAATAAACCTCAACGGAACACATCATGAATCTTATAAAAGTTGATTGGTAGGAGGGTGTGAGTCACGTAGGCACAGAAAACCATCATCAGCAGCAGTACAACAAACCTTGGGTGGGTCAAAGCTTCCTTCAGAATTTTTCTCCAGGTTTCTCTATCTCTGGCAACTGTCCACTAATTCTTGAGTTTTAGAGATTTGACATTTTGTAGTACTCAATCCATCCATCCATCCACCCATCTTAAATTAGGTCTTCCGTTTCTCCGTCTTCCTTCTGGCTCACTATTTATAATTCTTCTAACCACTTCATTGTTCCAACACTTTTAAAATTCGTATTCGGTTGAGGACGACTGACTTACCAGGTACCAATTTTATATTTAATATCTTACTTCATTATTGATCTTTCTCTGCGTATGACCTGCCCATCTTAGTCTATTTACTTTCATCATCATCATCTGCCTTTCAAGTATTAGGCCCAGTGGCCCGTTACGGTCTCCCGCCATCTCCGAAAAGGTCGACCCACAGATCTGCCTCGAGGAATGTAGTGAAGAATTTGTTTTGGTATTCTGTGACGATCCATGCGCTGAATATGGGCTAGCCAATTGTTTCTATATTCTTGGAGGTATTCAGATATAGGTACGATGTTTAACTCTCTGGCTATTGTTGAATTTCTTTGGTGGTCTAGAAGGCTATAACCTGCAGTTCGTCGCAGAAATCTCTTCTCCGTGGCTGTAATATGACGATCATCCTGAGTTCTGATGGTCCAAGCTTCACTGCCATAACAGATAATGGGTCTAGCGAGAACTTTATAGATTTTCATTCTTGTGTGTCTCTGCACTTTTGATGGTTTAAAAACTTGGTTGATAATTCTTAAAGCTTTATTATAGTTTTGTATTATAAAGGATATATCACATTCCTCATTATAAGTTAGATTATATCCTAAGTATTTAAATGAATTTACTTGCTCTAATATTGAATTCTGAATACAAATTTTACTTGTTACTGGGAATTTCCCTTGAAAGTCCATAACTTTAGATTTTGTTGTTGATATTTCCATGTTAAATCGTTGGGCTATTATATTAAGATGAGTGGAATATTGTAATTCATCTTCATTATTGCCGAAAAGAGCCTGATCATCTGCATATAAGAGTGTGTCTAAAATTGTGTCTTGAGAGAGGAATGGGAACTGTCAATCTCCAGTGTCTGATGATAGCAGACACTGTTTACTTTAATATCTGTAATGATTACAGACCGGATGTTAGGTAAATGCCTACAGTTATTTATTATAGATATTGTAAAAGTGACTTCATATAAGTTCATACCGACGACCCTATAGTTGTTTTCCATGATGTTTATTTTGCCTATAAATGCCTATTTGCCATATTAACTTAGTATTTCAATGAAATTAATTGAAATGGACAAACTTCGTGACACGTATCATTGCATACAAAATTCAAGCGTTCTAATTCTGTTAGAATATTTTAGGATTAGGGTGGCAATGACCTAACAGGTAGATGGTTTCCCCTTCAATGCACTCACGTTAGGCGAAATAAAAAGTACCGGTTATTGAATTTTTACACTCATGCTCTCCCATTAAGCGAAGTAGCCCTAAGCTATGTCGCATTGTATTATGCTCCAGCTCTAAGGCTTAGAGAAAGTTATATAGTACAGCTTTGCTTTTTTTCAATACAAACATTGCTGAGTGACAAAGAGGGTAGATGGCTCAAGCTTTCTTTCTCTGTCTCACACCATGTGCTGAAACCTTTAAGTGACTGGCAATATATTATTTTTGATGTTGGTATCACTGAATTCAGTCTGTAGTCCTCATTCACATACAGGTGCTTCAAAGACAAAGTGCGACAAGTGCATGTGGCCTATTGTTTTACCTTTAGAACAGGTGTTCTGCGATGCCTAAAGAACGGACAACAGTAAAAGACAAACTGACCAATTTCGTGAAAGAATTTGGTGCGGAAATATTCTCAAGTGACGGTTCAATATTGTTTTGCAAAGTGTGTAAAATTTCAGTGAATTTCACGAAGAAGTGACATGTTTCGCAGCACATACACACTGCAAAACATAAGTATGCTCTTTGTAAAAAGGCAAAACAAGTTCCAAAATCATCTCTGACATCTTCGTATGCAATTGATAGCATATGTTTATATTATTTACGTAAGGCTGTAAAAATGTATGTGTAGTCCATTTTTGTAAGAGCCTATTTTTAATTTTCAGTGCCTATATTAATGATTTTTAGTGCCTATATTAATGATTTTAGTGCCCTTTTGCCTGCCTGCCTGCCTGCCTGCCTAACATCCTGTCGCTAGTAATGATATCTGATCACTTTGGATTGAAGGAGAAATACTGTATTGTGGAATATTCCTAATGAAAATTATATCTGATGATTTATACAACTCATTCGCCACATTCCATTTCCCTTAATTACATAGAATCTCACATGCAATAAATGTTCAAGTAAAAATACAAGTGATGTCAGAGTACGTGTGCTCTCTGTATCTTTCTCATGCATGCTAATAAACAAACTAAAAGTATCGGTCGCTTACCTTAAATTCTTAAACGCCTTCATTACAAATAGCTTTTTTCACAAAACAACAAGGTTTTGTGAGTTAGAATAGTAGAGTGAATGACGCAGACGGCACGCGCGTGCGTATGAAGCATTCGGCAAGCTGCTGGTAAAGGTTTTCATGCTTTCAAATATCTAGTAGTCTGTAAATTAATGTCTAATTATTAACGGGGGGATAGACATTAGAAATTTAAATTATATGCCAAGGCTATTATCTACGTGATATGGTTTTTGGTTCACGCCATGAGGTAAAAATTTAGTTATGAAATATCAGCCCATATGGAACCTGTGCCTACTCAGCGTTTTGCGCATAATTTGTGTAGCTACAATAATTAGCATCTCCATGTTTGAGAAAATCAACTGTAACGGCTAGGGATCCGACATCCTGAACAACGTCACTCCTTTATTGGCTGGATGATCGTCCATTTCTGTAAATTGGACATGTAAATGTGAGTAAGCAGCTGGATGGTGGGCCAAGGCCTTCTATTCCTCTCACATCGTGGGGTTTAGTTGAGTTTTAATAAATTATTTTTTGGTTATTAAAACGTCTGCTATTTCATTATGAGGTCAAATGAGACGTGTCCCTGTAAGGTCCGAAAAGGATAGGGGCACATAAAGGTGCCTATAATGATAGAGGTTAAATTAAAACAATGAGATAGATAAATAGCAATTTGTTAATACGTATTATTAAAGTTAATGCCCGATACGAATACATTCGCTCTTAATTTAGGTTAGAATTGTAATAATTTTACAATGCAAATATGTAATTTATAAGCCTTCAAAAATCCCAACAAATAAAATTTCCATAATTCATCAATATTTACACTTATCTAAATGTTCGTGGGAATATCATCTTGTATTTTGACATTTTCAACATTTATAAGTTTAACAAAACTAAAATTATGGCATTTCATGGGAAGGACCCCATACAAAGTAAAATCTGTCTCCAGAATAAAATTTTAGAGAGATCTAATCAATAGTTGAATGCAGGCTTTCACGGCCGGTAATCATAATGTTGAGTGATTCCGGGTTATGTGGCCGTGGTCCATAGTTGGTTTTGATACCAGACGTTTCGCCCTCAACTACGGAGGGCATCTTCAGTGGCGAGTGCTTCTAGGCGTGTTTCCTGGTCGGAAGATCTACTTAGAGTGAGCGCTGCGGACGTTGTGGACGTTGTATACAACGTCCGCAGCGCTCACTCTAAGTAGATCTTCCGACCAGGAAATACAACGTCCGCAACGCTCACTCTAAGTAGATCTTCCGACCAGGAAATACAACGTCCACAACGTCCGCAGCGCTCACTCTAAGTAGATCTTCCGACCAGGAAATACAACGTCCGCAGCGCTCACTCTAAGTAGATCTTCCGACCAGGAAATACAACGTCCACAACGTCCGCAGCGCTCACTCTAAGTAGATCTTCCGACCAGGAAATACAACGTCCGCAGCGCTCACTCTAAGTAGATCTTCCGACCAGGAAATACAACGTCCGCAGCGCTCACTCTAAGTAGATCTTCCGACCAGGAAATTCAACGTCCACAACGTCCGCAGCGCTCACTCTAAGTAGATCTTCCGACCAGGAAATACAACGTCCGCAGCGCTCACTCTAAGTAGATCTTCCGACCAGGAAATACAACGTCCGTAGCGCTCACTCTAAGTAGATCTTCCGACCAGGAAATACAACGTCCACAACGTCCGCAGCGCTCACTCTAAGTAGATCTTCCGACCAGGAAATACAACGTCCGCAGCGCTCACTCTAAGTAGATCTTCCGACCAGGAAATGCAAGGTCCACAACGTCCGCAGCGCTCACTCTAAGTAGATCTTCCGACCAGGAAATACAACGTCCACAACGTCCGCAGCGCTCACTCTAAGTAGATCTCCTGACCAGGAAATACAACGTCCGCAGCGCTGACTATAAGTAGATCTTCCGTCCAGGAAATACAACGTCCACAACGTCCGCAGCGCTCACTCTAAGTAGATCTTCCGACCAGGAAATACAACGTCCACAACGTCCGCAGCGCTCACTCTAAGTAGATCTTCCGACCAGGAAATACAACGTCCGCAGCGCTCACTCTAAGTAGATCTTCCGACCAGGAAATACAACGTCCGCAGCGCTCACTCTAAGTAGATCTTCCGACCAGGAAATACAACGTCCACAACGTCCGCAGCGCTCACTCTAAGTAGATCTTCCGACCAGGAAATACAACGTCCACAACGTCCGCAGCGCTCACTCTAAGTAGATCTTCCGACCAGGAAATACAACGTCCACAACGTCCGCAGCGTTCACTCTAAGTAGATCTTCCGACCAGGAAATACAACGTCCACAACGTCCGCAGCGCTCACTCTAAGTAGATCTTCCGACCAGGAAATACAACGTCCGCAGCGCTCACTCTAAGTAGATCTTCCGACCAGGAAATACAACGTCCACAACGTCCGCAGCGCTCACTCTAAGTAGATCTTCCGACCAGGAAATACAACGTCCGCAGCGCTCACTCTAAGTAGATCTTCCGACCAGGAAATACAACGTCCGCAGCGCTCACTCTAAGTAGATCTTCCGACCAGGAAGTACAACGTCCACAACGTCCGCAGCTCTCACTCTAAGCAGATCTTCCGACCAGGAAACACGCCTAGAAGCACTCGCCACTGAAGATGCCCTCCGCAGTTGAGGGCGAAACGTCTGGTATCAACACCAACTATGGACCACGGCCACATAACCCGGAATCACTCAACATTAAGATCTAATCAATTTAAATATCTTGGATATTATCTCTCTATCTGGGATGAAAAGGATATCCCTGAAAAAGTTACTAGTTATAATAAAAGTTTAGGAATTATTAATCAAGTTATGAAACCATCCCTTGTACAAAAAAAAAACACCAGATTACGTTTATATAACACTTTGGCTAGACCAGTGTTGACCTATGGTAGTGAAGCATGGACACTAAAAAAACAACATGAAAGCAGAATAACGGCTTGTGAAATGGGATTCATGCGCAGAACAGCGGGTTACACCAGATGGGATCGGAAAAGGAACACCGATATCTTAAAAGAATTGAAGACTACGCCAATTTTGGAATATATTAAACAGTACCAACTAAATTGGAAACACTATCTTGAAAGAATGAGTTCAAATCGGATCCCCAAAGCTGTTTATAATTATATACCAAGAGGACGAAGATCACTGGGCCGTCCTATGAAACACTGGAGGGAAAATTTTCTATAGGATCGTAACAGGCCTTGGCCTAATGCTTGGAAGGAAGAAGATAAGATTCATGATGTGTTCCGTTGAGGTATTATTCAAAATTAATATAAAATTATGGAATATTCACCTGAAAGGTGAATCCTGCCGATGATGGGACAAGTCCCGAAAGCGCTACAGCTAAATGATTTAATTAGGTTGAGGAGACGGACCTTTCAGGTGAATATTCCATAATTTTATATTAATTTTGACATTTGTTACAGAAATTCAAGTGATTTTGAATCGGTCAGGTTAACAAGTAAAAAAATTAACTTCTACTTGAATTTTATCTCACAATACTGGTTTTCATCGAAACTTCGTGTTTCTATTTTGAATAAAGTAGTGTTTTTATATGTTTGTTGTATATTTTCAAACTTTCGCATACACAGGAAAGTCTCCTTCCTTTTTTGGAAAGTGTCTTCTTCCCGACAGGCGCGCATCCAATAATGTCCTCCACTAGTCCCTGTCTTCAGCCAACTAAATCCAGATTATTTCTCTGTTGTTCAGATACCTGGGATTCATCCGATTACATGTTGTCTAGGCCTTCCTAATGGTCTTCTTCCATGGTTTTCGCAATAAACATTTTGACAGCATTTGTAATGTAGTTCTACGTAACTAATCTCCTAAACTAATAACCCTGACAGTATTAGGACAACGATATAAATTACAGTGTCCCTCTCATGAAATTTCATCCATTTTCTATTGTTAATCCTATTGGGTCAAATGATATTTTCGACTACTTTAGCTTGGTTTCTTCAGTTAATGAATATTACCTTGTTTCATATCCATAAGGTACCACAGACAAAGTTACTGTTTTGTGAATTTTTAATGTTAGATCATTGAACAAATCTTCTCTCTGAATTTTGTTCATAGAGAAAGATTTCCGCGCATAGAATTACAGGTCTCAACAGGATAATCAATTGTGAATTTAAGGAGAAAGGAGTTGGATGCAGTACATGTTATTAAATGAGTTACGGCATCAATGCCACACCTCTTAGCAACATGACACTTGTTTGGAGAGTATCCATTCAGCACGTCTATAATTATTTCTTAATAAAAGAGAAAGTTATTATAGAATATATTAATTTTATACAGTATGTTTAAAGGTAAACTGAACGATTTTTCAAACCTCTTGCGGATCACCGTTTTCTCGCTTAAATATTTATATATGTTCGCTTGGGCCTTCGAGGCCTGTCGCGCCATGGAACTATTATTATTATTAATTGCTTTAAGAAGAGTTGTCATACGAGCTGTGTCCATAGCATTGCCAAATTATGATTCCTTGCTCTGTCCTCATTCCTCTTACCCATATTTCACACGAAAGCGAAGCAGTACCGATTGTGAATGAACCCTATATCAAATTGTAACGTTTTAGCAAGCTAATTGATATTTGTGCTGCGTTCACAATGTTGTCACTTTATGTTTAGTTATTCTATCCTTATACCACACAGCCACATTCCACTCGAACGCGGAGCAACACCGGACCTGTATGAACAGTCTATCAAAACAAAAACTTTTAAGCAAGCTAATTGACGTCCACAGGATTGTCACTTAAAGATTGGTTTTTCAATTCCTACACCTCTCAGCCACATTCCACACTAAAATGGATCAGTGCCGGATGCATATGAACGGTGTCGCAACTTGAAACATTTAAATATTCTGAAAACGCCAAGCTTCAATATAAACTGCGCGGTCTCTTCATAGTTTTATTATAAACAGTTAATCAATCGAAGCAAAAAAAGTTGGTTAGTTCATTTCCAACAACGATATTTTAGTTGTGTACTTTAAATAGATGTAGTAGTAATACCCATCAGCCCTCCATAAGGAGCATAGAGCATCTACGAGAGATCACCCTTGTCTGCATCTTAACTACACTCCAGCTTTTCCTCAGTTACTCAGCTTTCCTTCCCTTAGTGTTTTACTGGATAATTTCGTCTTTCTCTTCTTCTGCCATAACTTGTTTCTGTTTCTATATTTTCATATTCCCTCCTCAAAACATATCCAATCCATTTCCATTTCCTTCAATTACCTTCAAATTCTCACGTTGATTTGTCAATTTTCACGATTCCTTGTTGGAAATTACATTTGGCTACCAACTTCATGTGATAAATTTGAGACATCTATTTACGGACACTCGTAATTTCTTATAAATTGTTATAGAGGCTTTTACTTCCATGTAGCAGTATTGATTTTAGTATAGCTCGGGACCCAGCTCCATGTGTCTGAAAGGAATTTGCTGTCTCAGCTGTTAGTACTATGCGAAGCAAAGAAGAGTACCTCCTCCACTCCCCACACTTACCCCCGCAAACACACAGAGCTTGGACCCGAGCTGTATTTTAAATTATATAATGCTATTTTAGTGGCTTTTCATACACTGAGATTAAAGTTATTGCTTAATTTATGCTGAAAAAGGAATGCGTTCTTATTGCATTTACGAATAGTTTTATACATAGTTTTAGAGTGGCAAAAGTGGTTAGACATTTACCCTCCATCTCTGGAACCCGATTTCTCGTCTCGATCTACCCATGTGGGGTTCACGGTGGACGAATCAAATAGATGACAAGTTTTTCGCAGAATTTCACCCTTTTTCCCCTGCCAAAAAAAAACTTAATTCCACCGATTTGGGGATGAATATAAACATTCAGTGCATCGGTATCTTTGAACTCTTCAGAGCTACAATTTACAAATCAACATTAAAACCACTTACTCGACACGACGTAAATTTCCTCAATTCGTTCCCCCCCTGATATCTTCTGGCGGTTGACTTCAACGCCAAACACCTATTCTGGAATTGTCGAGTTCGAAACCCTTCAGGCCTTGTACTACAGGCATACTGTCAGCAACACAATGTTGAAATTCCAGCCCCTAGGAATCACATACATTTTCAAAATGCCCCACAAGGCTTACGCTCAGATATACTTTAAATTGCAATTTCAAAACATGCAGCCATCTGTACACACATTTCTACACTACAGAATGAACTACAATCTGACCGCACGCTTATACAATTAACAATATCCACATCTTTCATACGTACAATCCCCTTTCAAAAACCACACTTCACGTACAGACTAGACACAGTATTCGAGACTCTTCTCCCAGTGGATCAACCCAGGAGTACATATCGACTCCACTGAAAAACTAGAACGCTTAATACAAAGCTTTCAATCTACTATCCGCACAGTGTTACACGTATTAACACTAACGCTATCCACACTGCAAAATTCACAAACAGATTTGACACTTGAACGTGACGGATACTATCTTAAACTATACAGACTTTTTGGAGCACCTCAACACAAACACCAATGCAATAATTTTGCTATTTGGTATGAAATCGACATTGAGAAAAAAAATCAATAAGTGGAAAACCTGCCTAAATAATTATATTATTAATAAAACTCCATCGAGGTAGATACTCAAAACAATTACAACCAGCAGAGCTTCTCCTGTGGGGCACGCCGTAGCATAGTGGTTAAGGCACTGAGCTACAAGCCGGAGGGTCGAGGGTTCAAGTCCCGTTGGGGTCAGGATTTTTAAACTGACCCAAACCCTCTGGCGGCACTATGGCCCTGGGGTCGACTCAGCCTCTAACGGAAATGAGTACCAGACGCTTGTTCTGGGGGTAAAGGCGGCCGTCACGCAGGGCTGACAACCCGGCTGACATAAAAGTGCCGATTGTCTAGAAAAAGTGGGAACCTTAACCTCCTACTACCCCAAGGACCCCTCCGGGTCTGTTCTGGGATCACTTTACTTTTGGGGCACGCCGTAGCGTAGTGGTTAAGGCACTGAGCTACAAGCCGGAGGATCGAGGGTTCAAGTCCCGTAGGGGTCAGGATTTTTAAACTGACACAAACCCTCTGGCGGCACTATGGCCCTGGGGTCGAGTCAGCCTCTAACGGAAATGAGTACCAGACGCTTGTTCTGGGGGTAAAGGCGGCCGTCACGCAGGGCTGACAACCCGGCTGACATAAAATGCCGATTGTCTAGAAAAAATGGGAGCCTTAACCTCCTACTACCCCAAGGGCCTCCGGGCCTGTTGTGGGATCACTTTACTTTACTTTAGAGCTTCTCCTGTACCATCAGCGCCTAATGACAACTGACGCTGGGCTTATCGTCCATATGATAAAGCCCAAATATTAGCAACAAATCTCGAAGATCGATTTCGATTATATGAGCTATCTACAGCAGTTCATGGTGCTAGGGTTAACGACTTCGTAAGCAATTTCCTCGCCACTCCTACCCCAACTATCGTTTCCAACATCCGCCTTAAGGACTTAAAGCAATATATTCACTCATTACATAATTCCTGCACTGTAGGCGCAGACAAAATCCGAAACCTGGCAATAAAACACCTACTCCAAATAGCTATCCTACTCCTACTCACAATTTTCAAATCTCCTTCAAATTCCATTATTTCCCCAGAACTTCGAAATTGACCAGTCACACTGCTCCCGAAACCGGGCTAGAACCCTACAAAACATGACAATTTGCGACCAATAAGATAATTATCAATACTAGGAAAAAATCTTAGACTTTTTTGGCACAACTCAAAATTCAAGTTTCGGACAAACATTGACTTCAAAATTATCAGTTTGGCTTTAGAAGCGCACACTGCACCCCGTTACAATTGGCAAAAATTATTGATCAAATTGTTACCGGATTCAATGCCCAAAGGAGTACATATGCACTATTTCTCGACTTACAGAACGCATTTGACACAAACTTGATCAATGGACTAATATGCAAGCTGTTTCAACTTGATTTGACACCATATTTAATCAAAATCATATCCACTTTCCTTAATAATAGAATCTTTAATGCCCCCGTAATGGACACAAATCAAACAGCAAGTCTCTCCTGGCGAGACATCTTTTCTTCCCTATTGTACAATCTTACGTTTAAGCAGTCCTTCCTACCTACTGCACAATATGTACTGTACGTTTCAGACTTACCCTCTCCTCCTTCACTACAAATAGCATAATTTGCTGATGATACTTGTTTTTTCATTCAATCCAAAATTCTACATTCTCCTCGCCGAATTCTAACTTTCCAGATAACACTTACGATCATATACGTATTATTGGTTCTGCTTCTGGAACATCAAGCTTTACCGTTGGTAAATCCAAAGCCATCCTCTTCACAAAAAAGCCATCCTCCACAACTCCAACTAACCCTTGTTACACAAATTCTCCGCTTTGAGACTTCAGTGAAATACTTCGGCCTATATCTGGATTCAAAATAAACCTTTACACAGCATGTAAATTACATTAAAAATAAATAAAATATAGCTATTGCTGTATTATAACAATTTTCCGGCCAGCGTCATTATCCCAATGGATCAAGCTCACACTATATGTAGCTGTAATCCGTAGTATGTAAGCTTTTGAATCATTGCTAAATGTCAAAGAGAAAATTAACATTGTTCGAAATATTTGTTTAAAATCCGTTATTTCGGCCCTACCCTACATAAGGTTAACATCTTCATGAAGCAGCTAAATTGCTTTAACTTGACACTTACGTACAAGAACATTTTACCACGACAAAAAAAAACTTAATGTGAATACCCGAACAGTGAACGCAATGGCATACTGTTTACCAATGAGCAAGCTCCATAGTATCTTGTTGGTCGAAAGCGCCGAGGTCTTTGCCCCATTCCACCGCATATCCCTACTTAATATATATGTCCATATCTCATCCTAAACCATATGCACTGCCGTTTAGGGGAGGATTACCTGAGCAATCCACTTATGATCACAACTAAGGAATTAGCTGCTAGGGAACTAACAACTGTTCCAAAAAGCAAGCACGCTGGACAACAGAGAACTGCTGCCACATAGCAGTAGCGGCAGTAACTTCTTGTCACTCAGTTAAAATATCTTATTATAGCAGAAGCAATATGACTTGAATAAAGGAAACAACAATTCAATAATACAATTCAATTAAGTTAATTCTTAAAGTTAATTCTTCAAGAAAAATTGGACAGGCTGTTCAAAAGTCTCGTTTTACATACAAAAAACTATTGCTGTATTCAAGTATGAGGGGATAGTGCATAATAAAGTAGGGAGAGGAGAAAATCTGTTCTTACTGATAGAGACAAAATAAACGTTGTATAACTTATTACAAGTGAGAAAATTCAGGACAAAATATTTCAAGACTCCCTAAAAATATTACATGCCTGGTCGGAAGGTCAATTTCCTATGAACTTGGTAGTAGGGAATTGAGAAAATTTCGTTATCATAGGCAAACGAGTAGAAAGAAGCCTTTGTTATGTTTAATTATCTAAAGAAAAAGATTGTGGTTTACTAAAATTTTAATTAAATCTCCTTCTGATTTATGGAATTCAGTAATGTTTACCGATGAATGTCAGTTTAATGTTTATGGACTCTTTAAGACTTCAATACGTGTAGCATTGTCCTAATTAGTGCCGGTCAAATACACGTTCACACAGGCTCCAATCTCGCTCCCTGAACTTCCCAGTCTCGTTGTTTCTACGAATGCACGTGGCGTATTCAGGAGATGGGACGGGAAAACCAAACGCATGCGCGGGAGTAGAATGTAAGTGAAACATCGGGAGTCCCGTTGTATCAGATTTCCCGTGAAGTCTTCATAAGCATAATAATGCATACAATGACTGCGATAACTAAAGAGAATGTATTAAATAAATTATCTGATGGAACATACATTCTAAAAGCCTTATGCTTTCAATGTAAGCCTGTATATTATATGTGAAAAAATTAATTAAATGCGTATTTAGTACTGTAAATAAAATAAACCCCGACAGCACTAAACGTGTTTAGAATTTACATCACTTTATTTCCATGCGAAATTGTTAAGAAAATTATAAATTATGAGGATTCATTTCATCTATCAGTAAATAAAAATATCAGAAAATAGGTGGTCAGTAAAGAATAATATATAATTTATTTGTATAAAATTATTTAAATGGTCAATTTCACATTATTTTAATTTACGCTCTTTAGAAAAATGTAAATATCAGCCTACTAATTTTCAAGTGATATCGCATTATATTAGGCCCTATGTATAATATAACTATCTTTTCAAGTTCATGGTGTAGTTACACTTTGTGAAATTTATTTCAAATCAATGGTTTCTTTAAAAAAAATACGATGAATTGGCACATCTATTATTCTTTACTTACCGTATATCAAAATACGACCTCAAATTCAGTTTGGATGTTGAGTGTACCATAACGAAAAAAATTGTAAACTTTTGAAGACGCGAGTTCAGTTTCCTTATATATATATATATATATATATATATATATATATATATATATATGGCGATGTCATATGAAATGGCTGTTAAATATTTTATAGAGTGATATTTCTGTAATAATAATAATAATAATAATAATAATAATAATACTAATACACGTGTATTATTAAAACGGAATTAATTTGGCTATTGAGAAATGTACGGCTTTGTACATGCAGTACCGGTAAACATTTCTTACGTGGCACGAACACTGCTTAACTTCATCCTTCGTACTCACTGCAAGAATCTCGGGAATTCTCATTCTCGAGCTCTTGTTACCGGTATACGAGACTCTCGTGGCTGCGCTATCCTTCAGCTGCTCTCGCTTACCAGAGCGAGCGGGAGTAGGACAGAGTTTAACTGCCTTTAGCCCTAATACAGCCCAACAACAGGAGCATTATCAAACATGGGGATAGCTCCGACATCAGGTCACTCACATCGCTATAAATCGTCGGATTATATTTTTTGATCGTGTAACTTCGCCTTTTCTTGTTTCATGGATGACACTACCTTATAAGGGAACCCCACGATTCTCTGCTTTAAAGTACAATAATATAATGACAGGAGGTTTCGATAAGAATGAAATAAATATATACCAATCTGGGGGCACGTCGTAGCGTAGTGGCTAAGGCACTGAGCTAAAAGCCGGAGGGTCGAGGGTACAAGTCCCGTTGGGGTCAGGATTTTTAAACTGACCCAAACCCTCTGGCGGCACTATGGCCCTGGGGTCGACTCAGCCTCTAACGGAAATGAGTACCTGACGATTGTTCTGGGGGTAAAGGGGGCCGTCACGCAGGGCTGACAACCCGGCTGACATAAAGTGCCGATTGTCTAGAAAAAGTGGGAGCCCTAACCTCCTACTACCCCAAGGGCCTCCGGGTCTGTTGTGGGATCACAACAACAACAACAACATATACCAATCTGAGGTCACTCATGTCGTTCCAAATCGTCAGGATACATTTTTGTGTTACTTAGTGTACATAGTGTAACTTCGCCTTTACTGTTTCAAGGACGACACTACCTTTCACTGATCTATCTTCTTCAATGAACAGTAATTTTGTTACAGGAGGTTTGGATAAGATTGAAATAAATATAGGCCTCCGTAGAGTTCTGGATTTCGCATCCTTTCCAATTGTCACATATTTGAGAAATGTTTTATGCTATCTCTCGAGTCTAAGACTGATGTGAGAGAAAAAAAAACTAATCAAAATATCAACAAATACAAGCAGAAGATTCAATTTAATTCCTCTATTATTTTTTCTCCATTGATACTTAGTGGATTCACTTTTAGTTTGCAGTAATGTGTTATTCTGCTACTACGAACTAAAAAGAAGGGCGTCGAATGAAAAGGAATATTTCATTCACCTGCCAAATAGACCTTGAAATAAACATATTATACGTACTCTGAGCCGTTGCCATTCAATTGTTATCCGGTAACGTTTTGACTCGTTTCGATAGACGAATATATCGACTATATCAAAGAGGAATACTTGTTTTTTTTTTTACATTGTTGTAATGGTTTGCCGCGCTTATATTTTTAACTCGTGTCACCAACTCAGTCATGTTGAAAAATCTTGGCCATAACCATTGAAATACATTCATATTTTGCCTTTGTTACTTAAGCAATGATCGTCTTTGAAAGCAAATTAAATTAAATATGTTTCATTCTTTAACTCCTCTCATTGCTACTGGTTATTTAACTGTTATTTAATTTTAGAGTGATTTACACGATATTAATTTACAGGCTTCTTTTTAGAAAATGTAGACGGTTAACTTATGTCAGATCGTGGCCTTCTGACATTCTGTCGTTATTTACTGCAACTGAAAAGTGAATAAAGTGTAGACATTAATTTTCTTAATTAAATAAAAATAAAACATAGTTTTATTTGATTTTCATATTTATTATATAATTCAGTGACAGCTGTTTCGGTACACCGTACCTTCTTCAGACATGTTAACAAATTATGAATTGTGTTCCAACTGATCTAAGCAACAATACAACAATATTTATTTAAATTTTTAAATTTAACAAAGGGGATTCATTCAAATCAAGTTGAGAATTTAACAGTTTTTTACTACTTTTAAACTTATTAATTTCTACAGCCTCCAAAAGGCTGTAGAAATTAATAAGTTTAAAAGTAGTAAAAAACTGTTAAATTCTCAACTTGATTTGAATGAATCCCCTTTGTTAAATTTAAAAATTTAAATAAATATTGTTGTATTGTTGCTTAGATCAGTTGGAACACAATTCATAATTTGTTAACATGTCTGAAGAAGGTACAGTGTACCGAAACAGCTGTCACTGAATTATATAATAAATATGAAAATCAAATAAAACTATGTTTTATTTTTATTTAATTAATAAATATGGATTTTCATCAAGTAAACATCAACTCAATTGATTATTAATTTTCTTGTTTAAGGAAATTTTTGTTTAGATAACTGTAGTGTATATGCTTTCAAGGTGAATGTTCATGTACAACGATCATTATGTTGTTCAGCCACATGCATTATGTAATGTTTATACACTGAATCAATTTAGTTGTTGGGCAACATTGTATTTCCTCTTCGTGAAGTTTTATTTAATACATAAAATAAAAATAAACTATACATAGTAAATGGGAACATTACTTATATTTAAATAACAAAGAGTATTTCTTAAAAGCAAATCTTCTATCATAAATTTTGTCTCAAATCATTACAATTTGTTTAAAAAGTAAAAACACCCGTATCATATAAAACAACAAAGATAAATAACCAATAAGAATAAAAATTTTATTCTTCTAATACAAACAAGTTCTAGAATTTAGTTTCGTGTCATTTCTGTTTATGACCTCCCTCATACTCGTATATTACAGGTCAGTATAAGCCCATTCTTCATCTAACTTTTCCTGACCACTTTTTGTGAGGTTATTGGTGTTTTATACAGTCTACTTTTAACCTCAAACCAATAATTCTCTGTCGTTTTGAGATTTGGACTCTGGGGGATGCGATTCTGTGACACTCTGACAGTTAAAAACCACATTTATTTTCGACACTTCATATTTTGGGTTGTTGTCTTGGTATAATTTGAAAGTGTCTCTAATATCCAAGAGGGGGCACGCCGTAGCGTAATGGTTAAGGCACTGAGCTACAAGCCGGAGGGTCTAGGGTTCAAGTCCCGTTGGGGTCAGGATTTTTAAACTGACCCAAACCTTCTGGCGGCACTATGGCCCTGGGGTCGACTCAGTCTCTAACGGAAATGAGTACCAGACGCTTGTTCTGGGGGTAAAGGCGGCCGTCACGCAGGGCTGACAACCCGGCTGACATAAAAGTGCCGATTGTCTAGAAAAAGTGGGAGCCTTAACCTCCTACTACCCCAAGGGCCTCCGGGTCTGTTGTGGGATCACTTTACTTTACTTTACTTTACTCTAATATCCAAGATCTCAGCGTACTTATTGTAGATTTTTTCAGTATTTTTAGGTAACCTTCCTGTGTTATTTTACAGACAATGGAAGTCATTTCACATATACCTGTTGATAAATTGCATCCCTGCACCATCACAGTGTCTGCACCGTCTTTAACCATGGGCTGCAAATCCTTAAGTTTTGAATATTCATTTACTTTACGGCATGCAGTTACCTTTCCTTCAGAACAATAGATATATATATCCGTTTGATCACAAGAAAAAAACACATTTCACCAGTTTTTACACGCTTTATATTAGCATGACCTGTATCTGTCCATCTACGAGTATGTAACGGAATCTTTCAACACGATTTTCACCCACTTCAAAACATTGGATCGACTTGAAACTTTCTATACTTGTAAAGGACCAGTGACAATACAATAATTTCATAATTTTTTTCTAAGATCCTGGCCAGGATCATCTGGATATCAAAAAAACGTGCCTGTGTATCTATGTAACGGAATCTTTCAACACGACTTTCACCCACTTATAAACATTGGATCGACTTGAAACTTTGAATACTTGTAAAGGACAAATGACAATACAATAATTTCATAAATGTTTTCTAAAATCCTGTCCAGAGAATCATCAGATAATCAAAAAAATAAAAACCGGTATAATAGGTTGCGGACTTACCGACTTCTTATTCAATCGTTATAAGAGCTCAGTTGGTAGAGCGGTGGACTGTAGTGGTATATAATTTCAGTAATCCATAGGTCGCTGGTTCAAATCCGGCCCGGAGGATTTTTTTAGAAGATTATTACTTTTAGCTCATACTACAATAGTATCGAATTTAAAGATATTTACATTTGTATCTTATTCTGAAAAATATTAAAACTAAAAAATAAATAATAGTTTAAAAAACTAAAACAACACGCTTTATTAGAAAACCGAACTAAAAAATGAAATTAAAGTGGTCAACAAAAAAATCATCTCCAACACATCTAGAATAAAACTAGTTATCTACAAAAAAAATAATTTTACCATCAAAAGCGTGGGGTGCTTTTTATGGTTTTTACTTTTTCTTCTTAGAGACTTTACTTTTATCAATATCTGTTTATTATCAAATATATTAATAGATATAGAGCACCCCATGCTTTTGATGGTAAAATTGTTTTTTTTTTGTAGATAACTCTAGTTTTATTCTAGATTTTTGGAGATGATTTTTTGTTGATCGCTTTAATTTTATCTCAAGCGTGTTGGAAATTAAAATTATTTCTAATTTTTTAGTTCGGTTTTCTAATAAAGCGTGTTGTTTTAGTTTTTTAAACTATTATTTATTATCCATATATTTGCGAATTGAAGATTCCTCCTTATATTCAGTTCACTTGGATCTTTTCTTGCCATTGTACCTTGCTTTTCTAATAACATTTCTTACTGTCTCAAGACTCCCTTTCTTGCGGAACACCTTCCACAATTCAGAAGTTATTTTCTGTGCCCTTATACTCGAATTCACCTTTAACCGTCCATAGTATGGACCTTTCTTCTCGCTCAGATAATATTTAGATTATCCTCTATGTGGAATATGTTCTATTCTATCCTCTTTTTTGTATTTCTTGCAATAAAATTTTAATAAAATTTAGCTAATTTGCTATTACGTGATGGTATAAAATATATTGCCTTGAGTCATTCCATACAAGTCATCCAGGCCACCTCCGATTTTGAAGGAACTTTATATTTTTTATCTTCTCACATAGTTATGAAAGTATACCTAATTTTATCTCTATATTTTAACTGTTTTTATAGGACTTTGAAATATTAGTAAAACAGTGGTTTTGCTGTTTCCAAACCTCCGAAAAGAATTCGTACTTTCAGTGAAAAATATGTATATTTTTGTCATCTATATTGCAAATCTCATGAAAATTTGCGGTATTGTTGAGTGAACTGTGCTGATTCCAGAAAAAAATATGCCAGCTCATTAGGCCTATGTTTATTTGTTTTATAAAAATATTTTATAAGTTCTGAAAAACTTTTTATCAAGAAAACTCTGTTTTACAAAAAAAATTCATAACTCTAAGAGGGGAAGTGATATTAAGTTTTTTTTTAATTAATCTACAGCATATTTACTGTTTTAAGAAACAACAAAACACTTGGCATTGTATTTGTTTAATTATATGAATATATTTTTAATTAAACTATTTTTATTTAGTATCAATAGGCCTACCCTTGAGTTGTATATGTACCACATTATAAATTTAACAGCAAATATCTACAAATTTATTTTAATATATATACAGGGTGGACCGCTCGAATGGACCTAATTTCAATTGCTTGTTACTGGCAAACGGTTGAAGATAGAAACTTAAAACAACGTTCATAGTACAGAAAAACTCACCAAGTTTCGAATCCTGTCGGTAGATGGCACAAAGATACTTTCTCGTTCTTAGATTTAATTGTTTGTGAAAATGGCGACTCCGCAGATGAAAGCGCAAGCTGTTTTGTGGTATGCGGAGTTTAAATCAATCATTAGAGTTCAAAGGGAGTTCCGGCGTGTGTTTAACCGTGATGCTCCAACTGCTAGAAGCATAAAGAAGTGGCGTGATACATTATTAGCTACAGGATCTGTTGTTGAAGAAGCATGGTGGTGGTCGCAGAGCATCCGATGAAATGGTAGCAAATGTTCAAGCCGCATTTGAGCGAAGCCCCCGGAAGTCATTAAGAAGAGCTTCGCGGGAACTTCAAATACCAAAATCGACGTTACAACGGATTGTCCACAAACGCCTCAAACTGCACGCATATAAAGTGCAGTTAGTGCAACGTCTGGAGCCGAATGACATGCCGAAACGAGTGGAATTCGCCAATACGATGCTGGACCGTCTCTGCGCTGATCCTGACTTCATGACCAAGATTTTCTTCTCGGACGAAGCCACTTTCCATTTGTCAGGCAAGGTAAACCGGCATAATGTGCGGATCTGGGGATCGGAGAATCCTCACGCTATTCAAGAGCATGTTCATGATAGTCCGAAGATGAATGTTTGGTGCAGTTTGTCACATAATAAGGTCATTGGACCGTTTTTCTTCGCCGAGAAAACTGTTCGTGGTACCACATATCTTGACATGCTGGAGCAGTTCTTCTTTCCACAAATTGAACAACTGCAGCCTAACATCGTTTTCCAGCAAGATGGTGCTCCTCCCCACTGGTCCAATGAAGTTCGTACGACTTTGGACAACATTTTCCCTGGCCGTTGGATTGGTAGGGGAGGACCAATCGCGTGGCCCCCGAGATCTCCCGATTTAACACCACTTGATTTCTTTCTCTGGGGCTATGTCAAAGATAAAGTTTACACCACCCCAGTCAAAGACCTTCGTGATCTTCGTGAGCGCATCATAGAGGCTATTGAGAACATTCCAGAAGACATACTCCAACGTACTTGGCAAGAAATTGTTCATCGCTTTGATATCGTCACAGTGACTGCTGGGGCTCATATAGAGATGTGGTGATCTGGATATCAAAACTTGGTGAGTTTTTCTGTAATATGAACGTTGTTTTAAGTTTCTATCTTCAACCGTTTGCCAGTAACAAGCAATTGAAATTAGGTCCATTCGAGCGGTCCACCCTGCGAATATACTAAAATTTTGAATATTTTAATTGGAATATCCTGCTGTAAAAACTGGTTTCTCAAAATTTTGTTTCTTTGTCCCAAGTGATATGTGTTAGCTGGATCCTCAGGGACTCATTTTGTATGAGTATTTGCAATACACAAAAATGTAATTCTGCTCTTACATGCATATGCAATAAAGGAAATTTACCATGATTTAATGAATCTCTTAACTTGTTCAATGGACAACAAATACTGTATGCTTCGACACTGTTGCAAATGTCCTTCAAATGACTATTTAACTCATGCCCCAAATGGGAGTCAATGACCAATCACGTTTCAATGATTTCTGTATTACAACCAATCAGAGACGTGTTTCACGAAATAATTATCAACGTTAGGATTATCATATATTAAGCAAAGCTCCTCCTTTTTAATATTCTGAACAGGTCTGACCGTTATTTTGCAGTGACTGAGCCTATAACAAATACGGCTACCAGATTGTATATAATAGTGCTTACATGTCAACATTTGTAGCAATTGATTATACCACCAAAAAAAGAAACCACTGTTTGCACTTTCTTAAATGTATACGACATCAAAAATGAATTAATATACAGATTGATGTGTTTCATTTTTTCTCCACTAGAGAGCATTCTTACAATATTGCGTTCCTTTGGCAATAAATAGTATGATCTGGTTGCAGTGATAAACAAAAGAAGCAGTAGAAGCGTAGGCTACCTATCGTTTCTCATTAGTTTTCAAACATCACCGTTTACTTTAAATATAAAAATATTTTTAAATAACTGTAGTTAAATAATGATTTGTGAGTAAACAGCTTTATTTTATTCGTTAAATAGTCCTAACAAATGCCACTCTTGATTTCCAAATTCTCTAGATAAATTCACTCCTCACTTCGTGAGTCGTGAATTTATCGATAATTTGGAAATCACTCGTGGCATTACTTATGAAAATCTAAAAAAAAAAAAAAATCTTTCATGACTAATTTCAGGAATGGGACCAAGAGGATGAAGTCACATACCTACAGAATAGTGACAGTCTCATTTGTTGAATATTTAAATCACCTTATGCAGAGTCTTGAATAACTTTTACCCCGTTATTTTATCACAAAATCTCAGTCTAACTATCTGAAAGAGTTATAAACAAAACTTCGGCCAGATGAAGCAATCGTTTTAGTAGGCTTTAGTGAAAACTACACTTATGTTACTCAAGACGAAGTGCAAGGTTACCACTGGAGACCAGATGGCTGCTCTCTACGTCCAGTGATAATTTATAATTGTAATGAGCAAGAAAAGAGAATCTAATTGTGTCAAGTTTGTGCCTAATCTCAGATGATTTGAAATATGATGTGGGTTTTGTTTATGAAACCCAAATAACTGTTGCAAAATTTTTAAATGACAGTTTTTACCCGTGTTCAAGCTGTGTACTATTTCAGTGACGGTTGTGCTGGGCAGTGCAAGAATTGTTAGAAACGATTTCAACTTAAATGTTTGTTGGTCCTTTTTTTGCCACGAGCCACGGTAAATCTCTATGAAAGTTATAGGAGCAGTGAAACGTCTTCTAACAAGGGAAGGTTTGCAATTTGGTCCTGGCAATACAATCACTAATTTAGATAAAGTTTTGGAGTGTTGCCAATCTAGAATAGAGAAGATACTTTGTTTTCCTGTTGAAGAAAGTAAGTTTAATCCACTTGCAGGCAACAACTAAAATCCCGCTTCTAACAAACGATAATAGTACTTCGTACTCCCAGTTTCCATCGCTTTTCCACACTGTCAGAAAATGAAATAGGTACAAAAAAGAGAAGTTCTGATTCAAATTATAGTTTGATCTTTAACATATTTAGAAAACAAAATCTTTCTGAGCAAGTGACTATGGTGCAAATTTGTGCAAACTCCTATGTGGCTCGTGTCAGTGACAACCATTGGTTTTGTGGTCTAGTACTTTTGAAAAATTAAGAAGAAGCTTGATGCCAAATCAAGTTTATGCATCCTTTTGGTCCATCTAAATCATTTTACTGGCCATATCAGAAGGGCCATATTTGTTTTGTCCCATAACAGAACAATTTAAATATCATGGACCCTCCCACAACTGAAGGCTCAGGAAGGGTATATTACTTTCATGACAAATATATGAACATCGCAGATAAAAAATACAACCACCAAATGGAACAAACAAAGGATTAATAATGAAATACTTGAAAACAATGTTTATGGTGGTAAGTTGTAAAATTATTATTCTTCTCTTGACTTTGTTTTGATAATGAAATATTGTTACAAATGTATACTATTTCTAAACGTATGTATTTTTACTGTACATGTAATTTCATGATAGAAAATATTTAGTTAATTCCCGCCCCATTATATCAAATAATATTATGTATATATAAATCAATATTATGCTGTTGTATTTAAAAGCATCTAGTATATTAACAATGCACTCAAAAATATGTTTTTAAGTAAATTAAATTTACTGTAATCTACTTTTTTTATTTATTTACTGCTTTCATTATTACAGTAGATATTTTTCATTCTTGTAACTTGTATAATTGTTGTTATATATTTTTAAACAAATTTGTACATCTTTGTTGTTTAATTTACGGAGTATAATATTGTACGTATAAAACTCAAGGGTAGGCCCGATAGTAAAAAAATAGTTTAATTAAAAATATTTTCTTACAATGAAGCATATGCAATGTCAAGGATTTTCTTGTTTCATAAAATAGGAAATATATTGTAGATTAATTTTAACAATATTGACTTGATTATCACTTTGTCTCTTTTAGAGATATGATTTTTTTTGTAAAACACTGTTTTCGTGCTAAAACTTTTTAAAAACTTACAAAAATATTTTATAAAACAAATAAACATAAAATGTTACCATTTTTTTCTGGAATCAGCACATTTCACTCAGCGATACTGCAAATGTTCATAAAGATTTGCACTATAATTGTCAAAGATACAAATATTTTTAATTAAAAGTAAAAGTTCCTTTCGGAGGTTCAGAAACGGAAAACCCGGCTATTTTACTAATATTTCAATGTCAAATACAACAAAAAACAGTTGAGATAAAGAAATAAAATTTGGTATACTTTCATAACCATGTGAAAAGATAAGAAATACAAAGTTTCATCAAAATTGGAGATGGTGGGTGACAAATTTGATTTTTGCCTGGATGATTTGGTGTGGATTAGCTCTTATTGGATCGTTTTCACCTCCTACTTCTCATCTTTGAGGTACGAAGGTAACTCAGAAAGTTTCCGGATACTGGCAAAATTTTAGAGATAATATAAAACTTACCATTACATCTTCTCAAAGTACTCTCCCTGAGCATCTATGCATTGTAGCTTCCTCCTGAACAACAACTTGAAGCATTGACGCCCGTCACTTTCATCCAGTGCACAGATCTCCCCTTGGTATGCTGCAACCGTATCTTCAGGTGTTGAAAACCGCTTCCCACGCAATCGAGCCTTCATCGTAGGGAACAAAAAGTAGTCTCACAGTGCCAGTTCCGAACTGTAAGTAGGATGGGTCAACAGCTGCACAGGAGTCCCCCTCAGAAAATAATTTGTCAGATGGGCGGTGTGGGCAGAGGCATTGTTGTGGTTGAACAGGATGTCCCTCAATTCAGCCCTTGGGCGCTTTTCTCGCAATTTTTGGAATACTTGTGGGAGAAAACTGTGGAGTACAACTGTGCAGTCACTGTCCTTTGATGTTCAAGTGGTATTGTTGCCACATGACAACCTGTAGTGAAGAACGTGAGCACCATTTTCTTCCCAACACATTTTGCTCTCTTCACATTGAATGGTCGATCATCATCAGGAAAACCCCATGCCTACAACTGACGCTTTTTATCTGGATCATGTTGGCAAATCCAGATATCGTCACCTCTAATCTCAGAAATGCGGCGAGAATTCCCATTGTTGAATCTCCGAAGCATTTCACGGCACCATTCCACTCGAGTAATCTTTTGACCTTCAGTGAGTCTGTGTGGCATCCAACGAGATGACATCTTGCGGTCCCTACGATAGATGTACAGAATTTTTGCAACACTCCCCGATCCAATCCTCAGGGATGCCCCAATATATTTATAAGTCATACGGGCATCTTCTTGCACCATCTTCTCCACAGCATCGGTGTTTTCCACGGCCACTGCCATCGACGGGCCTCCCACTCCTTTCTTCATCTTCAAGAGATGTTCTACCCCTCTTAAACTCCGCAAACCAATTGAAAACTCTGGCACTGGAAGGAACAATGTCCCCAAAAGCTTGTGTAAGTCTTTCAAGCAATTGCGCCTGGATTAAACCACTTTTAAAATCATAGAAAATCATTGCTCGAAAATGTTCTCGCTGCGGTTCCACGTTGCAGTCTGATAGTACCTGTCACCCCCTACCATTTTAACCACTGCTGCTAAGGGATGTGTGGTGCGGGCGAGCGGGCGGAAACTCTGTCAGTTCACTAACAAAGGACCTCCCAACACGCTGCTGGCACTGTTACGAGGGCGGATCGGAAAGTAACGCACAATAATTTTTTTTTAAAAGTTTAATAGTAAAAAAAAGAAAAAAATCACAAATGAACTTACATCTTTTACCTACTTTTCGACATAGTCACCAACTTTCTCAACACATTTTTCCCATCGTGTTACCAGTTTCAATATGCCCTGTTCGTAGATGTCCGTTTGGTTGGAGTGTAGCCATCTGCGCACTGCTGATTTCACTTCCACATCTGTCTCAAAGCGTTTGCCGGCCAGGAATTTCTTCATGGGACCAAACAGATTAAAGTCCAATGGTGCAAGATCCGGACTGTATGGTGGATGTTGGAGCACCTCCCAACCAAATTCGGCGATTTTCTGACTTCAAACTATATCTCTGTGAAATTTCAACATTCTAGCTGCAATACCAAGGCAGAAAATTATTGTGCGTTACTTTCCGATCCGCCCTCGTATATTTCTATCGTAAACGGTAGTCAGGTCCGGAAACGTTCTGAGTTACCCTCGTACTATTTGAGGAATATAAGAATGATTACGGTACACTGAGAAACAAAAAGTATGTTTTATTTTATCTCAGAAATAAAAAGTGTGATTCTGATAGTAACTTTCCTCCTAAATTCAAATATGATATCGGTTTTTCCCCATCATACAAGGTTTCCGAGAGACAGACATTTATAATTCAAAATATTTTAATACTTTCTTCATTCTTAAAGAAAGTAGGAGATGATGACTATTTTCTGTTATATTTTGCCTGTGGAGCATCCCTCTTGATGGTCCAACGTTAATCGGCCAGCATATTAGGATTCCATTTTCTTTGTTGCCGCTTTTCCATAGCTGAAATATCCTAATGAAAGTTGACAATATCATGGAAATCCTCCGTCTCTCAATTTCCCAAAAAAAAAAAAAAACTGTGAGTAGCTTTTTTTAAAATCCTTTCCAAGCTACTTTCTCCACTGGATCCTCAAACTTTTCATCATGCATTAATGGTCGTATTTGTGGACCCACAAATATTCCTTCTTTAATTTTTGCTTCATTATTTTAAGGAACTTCTGTTTTAAGTGCATAAAGACAGGGGTGTTGCCCATGGCTTTGAGAGAATCCTTCATTAATTATTATAGTTTGACGTACAACTGAGGTAGCTGCACACTTTTAGGATTAAACAATGCGTCATGTTTCAAATTGTTTCTGTCCATGAATGAATGGTTCGCGTTTAGGCCTTTCTCTTCTAATGTTTTTTTCTGTTCCTACTATCCTAGTGAAACTAAAATAACAGTATTTTGTATAACCAAGCTGCAGATCAATAATGAAAGTACAATTGCCTTCAAATCACCAAGAGTATTCCATTCATACACTACTTATTGAAGCTTTTCCATTATAAATGTTAAGTTTTCATATATTTCTATCATACTGAGTGAGCCAAAAACGAAATAAAAGTTTATTATAAAAATTGAAATAAAAAACTGTGGGCGGAGGAGAAATACCGAATACATACAGTTTTTGAAAGCACGATAAAAAACTGCAGTAGGTACAACTATTGGAACCCGTGAGACAAAAATCATGTTGACTACTGTTATTTTCATTTGAAACAGCACAAAGAACGAACATCTCTGCATGTACGATTTAATTGAATCTTTTGTGTAAATAATACAATCAAGTGGCCCAATATTAAATGGACGTACTCTTATGGTATTAGATAGAAGCAACGTTAATTTAACATGTGATATTGATTTAAATATTGAGTATTGCAAATTGAACAAATGATCTAATTTTGATCGTTTCTTTACAATGTTTGCATTTTATTTGTAAAATAATGTCCTGAAAATAGAGCAGATAAAAATTCTCCAACATTAAATTGATTCACTGTAGGTTATATTAGCATTGTAATTATTTATTTACATTTTTCTATGGAAAATAATTTTAAAATCGGTGTCTCCCATATATCGTACCGATTTTTTATTTTCAGGTTGCCAAATCACAGGGATCACTCTTACGTTTTTATTTGATTAACTAGCAGTAATAGGAAGAACTCCGAAAAGCAATAATCACGTATAATTACCATTACTGTCGTCCAGATTAATGGCTAAATGCCTTTTTATTAATGATTGCCAGTGTACAAACTTGATGTATGATACATTATTAAAAGGTTTTATTTCTCCCTCTATTGTCTTTTTTTATATACATGGTTCATTATTTTGTCTACATTTTTTACTGTTTTTTAATATCATGTTCTTAATAATCTATTTCATTTTTTCTGTAATTGTAATTATGCGGATATTAGAAGTAGTTGTTTTTCCAAAGCAACTGTTGTAAAGAATGTTTTGCGACAAATTTAATCATAAAATAAATGCGCTTATCAAATTTCTGTGTCGAAAATTTTCACTGTGATTCCAATACAAAACATTCCATTAATGCAGTTTAATCTCTCACCTTATAGGTACTTTTACGTGCCAATTGTCACCCGGGCCATACAGTATCACGACCTGTCGGGAGAGGGATTTTAACTATGGATCGCATATACATATTTTTTAACCACGCAAGGGCATGGACGGCCTCCCTGAATGAGTGATCAGCTCAATTTCAGGGCCTCTTCCGAGACAAAACAACATTAAGGCGAAACACACTAAACATGCCGAATATGATAATGATGATTATGATGGCTATATGATATTAGGGGACCATTTGAGCCTTAAAGTTTCCTGACATTTGTCTTACAGGTGAGGAAAAACCCCGAAAAAATCACCCAGGAAACTTGTCCCGACCGAAGATCGAACCCGGGTCCTCTGCGTAAGAGGCAGCAACGCCTCATTGAGACCACATCTGATATAAAACATAACTTAGTAATTTATATTATCTGACAAAACGACAAAATGGCAATGTTGATTTCTAAATAAACAACTCGTAGTTACGTGCAACAAATTGTAAACATTTAAAGGATGAGTCTATTATTTTTGCAGTGTTTTCGTTGTAAATAATGACGCCGTTTAAAAATGTAAATACCTTTTTTTACTGAATATATTAGATATTTTAAATATATTTTTGCTCCCTTTTCGTATCGTCTTTTAATTACTGAAAATTCGGTGTCCTATTACTAATTTCCGTAAATATGTGAAACAAATTATGGCGCAACGCTTGTGTATAGATTGGATCTATCCACGTGCCACAATATACACCTTTTCTGCTGTGTGTGTATAACATTAAAGTTTTGCCAAGTTGAACAAGTGAGAAGCAGAATAAACACGTCAAATTACACATGGTGTGAATTAGCTGGTGTGTAAGTTTCCCACGCGCCCGCCGTTTGTTATTGTTACCATTAATGTCCTTGGCACACAACACGTTTGAATTTTCAAACACATCTCACAGTACCTAATTTTAAATTTAATGAAACTACGTTGGAGATTACTTATCACAAATCTGCATTAATTTTAAATAGCTTTTCTACACATATTTCAGTTTCAAATATGTTAACAAAGAATAAGTTAAAATTAGTATGTAGCCTCGTTCGAATGGGTAATTCACTATAATTTTATTTGAAGTGGTTTGAATCCAAGTTGTCGAATCCACAGTTTCTGAAAGACAATGAAACACGGTTAAGTACGAGATAACATTAAATACGATAGGCGTAAGGAGCAGATGAAACGGTTCACGAGATGTGAGATACGTAAATTTTGCTTTGTGTGCCCTGCGTTTTATAATTCATCTGGAGAACTGCAAGATTAATATTTGTTTTCATATAATTGTTCAGTATAAAAATTCCATATCAAAACAGTTGTTTAAATCTTGTTGGTTTAAAATGACTATTTAACTCATGCCCCAAATGGGAGTCAATGACCAATCACATTTCAATGATTTCTATTTTACAACCAATCAGAGTCGTGTTTCACCAAATATTTATCAGTGTTATAATTACCATATTAAAGAAAGCTCCTCCTTACAATATTGCGTTCCTTTGGCAATAAATAGTATGATCTGGTTGCAGTGATAAACAAAAGAAGCAGTAGAAGCGTACCTATAGTTTCTCATTTGTTTTCAAACATCGCCGTTTACATTAAATATATAAATATTTTAAAATAACTATAGTTAAATTATGATTTGTGAGTAAACAGCTTAATTTTATTCGTTAAATAGTCCTAACAAATGCCACTCTTGATTTCCAAATTCTCTAGATAAATTCACTCCTCACTTCGTGAGTCGTGAATTTATCGATAATTTGGAAATCACTCGTGGCATTACTTATGACAATCATCTACTGGATTCGAACACTCAATGATTGGATTAGTAATCGAGCATATTTTCTTTTTTTAATTTCAAATTCAGCCTGAAGGCCAAAATAAATTTGACATGTGTTTTTCCATGTTTATAGATTTTTATTGCGCTTAAAACATGTAAAATATTATCCTATTTCTGTCTGTTCAAAGTGCTAGTTATTTTGATTGCCACATGTTTGACATTTCTTTATGAAATTTGTATTAGATGGATGGGTGGAAGGTTAGATAGAATTTTATTCACATGCATTCTTGAAAAATTCCAGGTCATTATAATTGCAATTCAAAGCTGGTGGTCAAAGGCTCTAGGAACATTTTATCTTACCTCGAGATTCTTTCCGTTATGTAAATCTACGACATGGACCCCAAGGCTTCACTTCCCTTCCAAAGGAAGCCATATTCAGGATTTTATGCTCTGAAAACCCATCAACTCTGGCACGGTTTGATGCCAGCTTCGGAAGTGTATTAACACATAAAAGTTTTTTTTTATTTAGTAATCCTGGTCATTTTGTTTTTACATTTTCTCTCAGTAAATGGATGGTATGTGTTTTTTTCCTAGATTCGGTTTTCAAAGATACCCATAGATTAGTCGCAAACGGGAAGGTCTGCAAACGTTCGAATCACAAAACTTTGGAATTATCCTATCGTTTGAAATCTCCTTACACTATGTCATCCAAAAAAAAAAATATTAGTTTGAACTGTATCTGTCTATCTATGCAACGGAATATTTCAACACGATTTTCACCCACTTAAAAACATTAGATGACTTGAAACTTTCTATACTTGTAAAGGACCAATGGCAATAAAATAATTTCATAAATGTTTTCTATGACCCTGGCCAAGATCATCAGGACATCAAAAAAATATATAAACACCGGTATAATAGGTTGCGGACTTATCGACTGTTTAGTCCATCCTTGTAAGATATTAATATTATATCCTCTGGTAGCTCAGTTGGTAGAGCGGTGGACTGTAATGGTACATAATTTCAGTAATCCATAGGTCGCTGGTTCATATTCGGCCCGGAGGATTTTTTTAGGAGATTATTACTTTTAGCTCATACTACAATTGTATCGAATTTAAAGATATTTACATTTTTGCCTTATTCTGTAAAATATTAATGACAATTTTGTAAACTTACCACATTGTAATTTATGGAAATATATGAGAAGGATACGATTTATCTATATTAAAATATTCAAAATTATTATAATAATGATAGAAAATCATCATCATCATAGTACATTCACGAATTTAGGCCATTTGTTGACCTGTTTCGGCCTCAAGAGAAACACCATCCAGAAGTCTTTTGAGTGGACGTCCTGGTCTTCTTCTTCCTGCAGGTTGATGATAGAAAATAATAATTTTAAAAAATATATAATTATATTTGTGCGTACACACTAAACATATCGTAAGAAATTAAATTTTTTATGGGATTCCGGTTTATGACAATCAATTAAATTGAAAATTTTAAAAAGTAAATAATACTTTTAAAAAAAACTATAAGAACACGCTTTATTAGAAAACCAAACTAAAAAATCCAAGTAAATAATAGTTAAAAAAACTAAAACAATACGCTTTATTAGAAAACCGAACTAAAAAATGAAAAGTAGTTTTAATTTCCAACACACTTGGGATAAAATTAAAGTGGTCAGCAAAAAAATCATCTCCAACACATCTAGAATAAAATTAGAGTTATCTAAAAAAATAATAATTTTACCATCAAAAGCGTGGGGTGCTTTTTATGGTTTTTACGTTTTCTTCTTAGAGACTTTACTTTTACCAATATCTGTTTATTATAAAATATATTAAATGATATAGAGCATCCCACGCTTTTGATGTTAAAATTATTTTTTTTGTAGATAACTAGTTTTATTCAAGATGTGTTGGAGATGATTTTTTTGTTGACTATTTTAATTTTATCCCAAGCGTGTTGGAAATTAAAATTATTTTTCATTTTTTAGTTCGGTTTTCTAATAAAGTGTGTTGTTTTAGTTTTATTAACTATTATTTATTTTTTATTTTTTAGTTTGGTTTTCTAATAAAGCGTGTTATTTTAGTTTTTTTAACTATTATTTTTTTAATATAGGCCAATATTCTTTCTCGTTACCTGGCAACGGCGCGAAAGTTTAGGGCAATTCTGTCTTTAGAAAACATAGAACTCTTATTGTAACAGAATTATACGTTACGCAACGAATTATGTTGATGTCCCAACTCCTTTCAATAAACGTTAAACTGAAAATATATAAAACTATTATTCTACCAGTTATATTATATGGTTGCGAAACATGGACTCTTACTTTAAGGGAGGAGAGGAGATTACAGGTATTTGAGAATAAAGTACTTAGGAAAATTTTTGGACCAAAGAGAGGTGAACAGACAGGTGAATGGAGAAGACTACATAACAATGAACTACATGGTCTTTATAGGAAGCCAGATATAATAAGAACAGTCAAGTCTCGTAGACTACGATGGGCAGGACATGTTGCCCGTATGGGGAATGAAAGACTCGTATGGAAGCTCCTTGTAGGAAAACCAGAGGGAAAACGCCCAGTTGGTAGACCAAGAATGAGGTGGGAGAATAACATTAACTATGATTTGAGGGAAGTACATTATACAGGGAATGATTGGAAAGCATTAGCTCAGGATAGGGATGTATGGAGAACTTATGTCCGCGCGGCCATGAATCTACGGGTTCGATAGTGCCAGTGAGTAAGTAAGTAAGTAAGTAAGCAACGAATTATTACTGTTGGCTTGTTTACGTAATATACATTTGCAAAAATGAACTGAAGCCAGGAGCAACCAGCTTCCTGCTCTACCTGTAGAAACCATCTTACATGTAAATTCTTTTTCTTGTTAAAATGCGCGAAAATTATCGCTACTCAACACATTTCAACTTTTTATCTGCCACATGGACAAAAACATGTCACTTTTTATAAATCAGACCTCCTGTCCACGAAAATGACAGTAAAAAGTCCGTAAGGCGTAACGTTTTCCTGTGACAGAACTGAGTACGATTCTAGCAAAATGACAGAAAATGTAGTTTAGTTTAAACACAATTGTAAAAATGTCAGAACTATAATTAAATTGTGGAATTACGTATAAAACGCATTAATTTTACATATGAGGTAATATAAAAGGAATAAATAGATGGTACTATTGACAAATTGACTTTCATCCTCAGTAAAATATAATAAAATGATGTAATTTTTTGCTACAGTTTGAAATTGTAATTTGGAATTAAGAAATCCCAAGTATTAATAGTCAAAAACCCTATGTAGTACTACTTACTAAATGAAACATGCAGGTAATATGGATTATAGATGTGACACTACTTTAAAATTAAATTAAATAAGACTTAGAGTTAATTCTTCCTCTTGGTAGGAAGCCAAGTGCCGAGTGTCAGTCTCCCTAACTAGAAACCATCAATAGTCGCCCATCATGTGAGGATCCCATCTACCTTGATAAATCTGCTCCATTTTCTGAATGTCCTGGTGAAATCTTTCCCCTTGTTCGTTACTGACAGAACCCAAATTCTCGGGGAACATTTCCAGGTGCGAATGGAGAAAATGAATTTTCAGAGACATTGTGTATCCTAGTTTTTGGTAACTCTCCAGAAGTTCTTGAACCAACTTCGATAATTTTCTGCTTTATTATTTCCCAGAAACCCATTTACTACCTCACAAAAGGCCTTCCAGGCTGCTAAGCCCACTATCATTTAACTTTCTCTCAAAGGTATCATCATGTACATGTCTTCGAATTTGGGGGCCAATTAATTCCCTCTTTAACTTTTGCATCACTGAGCTTTGGAAACTGACTTCTGAGATATGCAAAACCTTTTCCATCCATGTCCTTGGCTGTACCAACATTTTTCATCAGGATTAATTTTATATGCAAAGGGGGCAGTCCGGCTTTCTCCTTCGCTTTTTAGTAATAGAAGATTCATCTGGCCGCCTTAAAGACACGATACTTAAATTATATAAAACAATGGCTGTTCCTTTGTTGTTGTATGGAAGTGAAAATTGGATAACGAAATCAAGAAATAAAAGCAGGTTACAGACTGCGGAAATGCTGTTTTTACGTAATGTGAAAGGATGCACAAGAGCGGATAGAATAAGGAATGAAACTATACGAGAAGAATTAAATATATATAAAATTGAAGATAAAATCAGCGAAAATAATAAGAACTTAATGAGAATGAACAACGAAAGAATACCAAAAAGAACCATCCTGTATAATCCCAGAGGAACAAGAGATGTTGGCCAACCACGTAGAAGATGGACTCCACTTTTAACTTCGCCGGAACAGGCTGCATAGCCTAAACCTTGTAGTAGAAGAAGAAGAGAAGAAGAAGAAGAAGGGGGCAATATTACTTTATTAGAATTTATTAGAATTCACTAATGGAATGTGTTTAACATCGGAGTATGGTGTGATCCAGTTGCCCTACTAATCCACAAACAAAGAAAACAACAATACTTCGTAAAACCCCCTTGCAGGTTTAGTACTATGGCAATGGCCTTTAAATCTCCGCAAATTTGCCAGCAATATTTGTTATATTGTATTACAGTTAACAAGATAGACAGACTTTCACATGTTTTCTTCATTTTTCATTGAATGCGCTACAGGTATTGAAGGTTTAGTGTTTCCATTGTGTAACAATACTGCTTTCAGACTTGCTTTCTAAGAATCAATAAACAATATCCACTATTCAGGGGTGTGTTGAAATCCAAGGTCATTCATTAAACCATCTATGTTTATACATGCACAGAGAGAATTTTCCATTACATAATAACCAGAAAATTGTTCATGTCTCTTCCGGAAAGAAGAAATTCTAGTA
Organism: Diploptera punctata; assembly: GCA_030220185.1. NCBI lineage: Eukaryota > Metazoa > Arthropoda > Insecta > Blattodea > Blaberidae > Diploptera > Diploptera punctata. The sequence goes on from JASPKZ010007197.1 coordinate 599,172, forward strand.
CTGGTGGCAAGTACGAGGGCGGATCGGAAAGTAACGCACAATAATTTTTTTTTAAAAAGTTTAATAGTAAAAAAAAAAGAAAAAATCAGAAATGAACTTACATCTTTTACCTACTTTTCGACATAGTCACCAACTTTCTCAACACATTTTTCCCATCGTGTTTACCAGTTTCAATATGCCCTGTTCGTAGAAGTCCGTTTGGTTGGAGTGTAGCCATCTGCGCACTGCTGATTTCACTTCCACATCTGTCTCAAAGCGTTTGCCGGCCAGGAATTTCTTCATGGGACCAAACAGATGAAAGTCCGATGGTGCAAGATCCGGACTGTATGGTGGATGCTGGAGCACCTCCCAACCAAATTCGGCGATTTTCTGACGAACGACAGTAGCAACATGGGGGCGAGCATTGTCATGAAGAAGTTTAACGTTAATGTTGTGACGTTTGTCACGAATGGCACGACGCAACTTCACCAAAGTTTTAATGTAGGCCGCAGCATTCACAATGGTCCCGTGTTCAGCAAAGTCCACCAATAAAACACCATGCATATCCCAGAACACTGTCACAAGCACTTTCCTGGCAGATTGAGTCACTTTGAATTTTTTCTTTACTGGGGAACCAGCATGTTTCCACTCCATTGATGCCTGCTTTGTTTCGGGCGTGTAGTGGTACGCCCACGACTCATCACCTGTGACGATTCCTTCCAGAAAGTCATGTCCTTGTGCGGTGTACCGCGTTAAGTGGTCCAAGCTTGCCATCATTCGCTGGCCCTTGTGGTCGTCTGTCAGGTTCTTAGGCACCCAGCGAGCACTAACTTTACGGAATTTCAAATTTTCATGAACAATATCGTACACCGCACCATAGGAAATGTTGAACTTCTGCGATAAGGCTCGCAGTTGCACACGCCGGTCGTTCAGAATTGTCGCCTCAATGCCTCTGACATTCTGCGGGATTGCTGCTGTTGTCGGCCAGCCGGAGCGTGGCGAATCACTAAGGTTCACGCGTCCCTCTTGAAAGAATGTGCACCACCTGGAGACATTGCTACGGTCCATACAATCATCCCCATACACGCCACGCATGTCCCTGTGAATTTCACTGGGTTTATGCCCTTTGGCCCACAAAAATCGAACAACACTTCTCTGTTCTTCGCAGGTGGACGACTGTAGCATGCGCGCCATCTTTGTTGCATAGTTCAAGCTTCTCTCGCAAGAGGTGCACCTGAGAAAAAATATCATCTGTAGTGAAAACTTCAAACTATATCTCTGTGAAATTTCAACATTCTAGCTGCAATACCAAGGCAGAAAAAAATTATTGTGCTTTACTTTCCGATCCGCCATCGTAGATTTCATTCTTGAAGTCACGATCCAAGCACTTCAGCTTACTGCTTCGTGACATACATATATCTAACTAAGTCGTTGAGTCTGGATTGATTAACCAGGAGGGGTTTCTTTTCATGTTGTAGGCTATAGTTTGAATCAAAGGAAGTGGATGGTTTCGGTAACTCATCTGTTTGTTCTTCTCCTGGAGATGACTCCTTTTAACTGTGTAGGTGGACTAGGGATTGGGAGTTCAGGTCCATGTGGAACAGGTCTTATAGCACATGGAACATTGGGGTACTCAATATTAGATTTTGTCCTTTTAGAATGTTCTCCAATTTTTTCTGTTAAGAAAAAATAACAATTTTTGCGTGGTTATTGGTTCACGCCAGACCATTGGGACCGCGAAAGGCATAGCACGGGTTTTCTCGCCATTTTTCCACTTAATTAGATTTGAACAACACGTTATACTACACACGTTCGAGGCCCACACTTTGTTTTCATCACCAACACGACATCCAAAATAACTGTAATACGTCTCTTTTAATGTTTATGTTAAAGATCGACGTTGATTTGTAATAGTAAACTGTCCACACGCGTAACAGAAATTATTTGGCGAATTAACACAAGCATTGAGTAATTGTTTCATTCCTGTGAAAGTTAAAACTGTATGAAGCAAAAATCACTTACAGCACTTTTCAGAGACAGTCCACCGCTGTGGTCTCGGGGTAGCTTGCTGCCTTGTCACGCAGCGGGCCCGGGTTCGATCCCCGGTCGGGACAGTTTTTCTGGGTGAGGTTTATATCGGGGTTTTTCCTCACCTGTAAGACAAATGTCAGGAAAACTTTAGTGCCCAAACGGTCCCCGAAATCATATGGCCATCGCAATCATCATCATTCATATTCATCTTAGGTTAAGCTTAGGATTAGGGATTCTCCTGGCACACCATTATCATCATCACCCATCATATCATCGGGGCAACGTAACCCCGCCTTCCAGGCGCCCCAACCTCAGAGGTGGGTTACAAGTACGCCATGCCAGGAGAGAAACCAGGAATGTCGAAAGACAAACCTGGGGCATTTGAAAAAAAAAACTTTTCAGAGACATAACCAAACTCAAACTAAACCTAAAAATCTGAACATTTCATGTTGAAAAACCCCACCTCACCCCATACTCAACCATTTCCTGTCGGCCGAGCACTTACAGCAATAAAGTAATAAATTTCACTACTCCGTTCCTCGAAAAGTACCGCATATCCCTACGGATCTTCAGGCATGTAAGAATGGACAAATTGTTGTGCCAACTGGCTTTAAGAAAGATAATAAATCTCCACAATTCATTAATAATTATAATTATAATAATTTATGTATACAACTTCTATTTTTTCATATTTTTTAGATATACTTAGTGATCTCCTAAAAATTTGAGGGTGATGGAACATTTTTGTTTTCAAATTCGTAAATACCACATAAAACTTGATTTGATACACATAGTTTCAAGCACGTGGCAAAAACCACGTTAATAATCATTAATATGTGTGCCCTAAACCTGACTCGAAATTCAAATCGTTCCTGCATATGAAGGGTCTAACTGCAGAACTCACTTTCTCCACTTTTGAAATTTTAAGTAAACAGCAAAAAACTGATACCAATGAAAACAAACATTAATTTGAATTTATTCTGTAATTTTTATGAAGAATGAGTCATAAATAAATGTTTTCTCACATGAAAAAAAATATCTAGCTGTTAGATTGATAGAAAATTAGCATCAATCATTGGAGAATGTGAGGTTTGCAATGTAACGATTTGCAGAATGTTATTTTTGATGCCAGGAATATTAAGATTCAACACTTTATGTAAGGTAATACAACTTCTAGGCAGGTGTGTCAGTGATACAATGTTAATACTGTATCAATGAGATCTCTTTATTAGCACTATCACAGATTTACATAGAAGTAAAGTGAAACGGTCCATCCTAAATGTGTAAAACAGGCGGTTCTTCTGCATGGCTGCATTCATGTACTTCTTCAGCTACTCCTATCTTAATTTCTATATTAACTTCTGGTATTGAATTTGTCCTGATACACTTTATTTTTCTCTTTATAGAAATTAGGTCCACCGCTGTGGTCTCGAGATAGCGTGCTGCCATGTCACACAGCGGGCCCGGGTTCGATCCCCGGTCGGGGCATATTTCTGGGTGAGATTTTTATCGCGGTTTTTCCTCCCCTGTAAGACAAATGCCAGGAAAGCTTTAAGGCCCAAACCGTCCCTGAAATCATATGGCCATCATCATAATCATTCTTATCATTATCATCCTTCACCGATGTGGAAAGCAACAGGAAGCTACCACACTTACAATTCCCTAGTAAAGCTGTAAGCATAACATGAAATTGCTATGACTTCAGTGAAGGACCTGCCTTCTGGCAGAATTCCTATGGATGGATAGAAATTAGAATGGAACCTCCTGATATCGTGTGAATTTAGTGTTCGGCATAATAATGCTCCTTCAGTAAGTTTGCATGTGGGAAATCAGGAAATCCTTTTGGATCATACCTGAAACAGATAAAAATTATTGCATTTCGGGTTTCCAGCAAAATTAAAAACAACTGAATTACTGTATACATTATTCACTTCCCAATAAATTCATGGTACTCAATCATTCAGAAAAACGTTAAGAATGTTGACCCTTTGATTGAGGTTAAGTACTTTCCTATTCATTTTAGCCTGAGCTCTTTTCCATTTGTCTGGCTGGGGAACTCTTTTCCTTGGAATTTCTTTGGCTAACTTATTCACTGGTTTAATGGATATATCCATTATATTTCAATAAATTGAACTTCACTTCGTATTAAAAGAATACAACAGCAAATTAAACAAAATAACAAGCATCCATAACAGTATACAAACATCTGATAATAACGTGACCTAATGGAAGCCCGCTATTGGCTGAGAGGAGAATGTGACTTTAGCAGCCAAATGAATGGTGGAGAATGTGAGTTTGGCAAATCACAGTCAGTTTTCTTCCTTCGTTTACTATAGGATAATGTGAATTTACCTATATAATTGGACTTGACTCACATGGAGATCAACATTTAGTGCAGGAATACAACAAAAAAACGCATTTCGACCAAAGTGGAGAATGTGAGTTTTGCAGTTAGACCCATCATATACGTATCCTTGCACTAGAAAACTAAACTTTGTTTTCCCTTTTTTCACAGGGTAATTACATTGATGTTACAGAATTCGAAAAAAGATAGAAATATTTTTCATTCAAATATATATTTAACTTACAGTGAATTATAAATATATTTTCTCGTTGACATATGTGAATAAAACCAGTACTGAATTTAACTCAATTACTGATCATGCAATCAAAATGTGCCTACATTCTATTAAATGAGAGTAGGAAACTGGAACTGGAAGTGAGTATCAGTAAAAGTAAATGTATGATCACGTATAAATACATTATTGCATGGGTATGGACATTTTCCGAAATATGAGGAAATTTTAGAAGATCTGACGGAACTAAAAAATAGACCTACCTAGGAACAATAATCACAAACAGGAATGAGCTCCATAAATTAATTGAAGATAGGCTCAACTCAGGAATCGCGTATTATTATGCATTACAATGACTCTTGTCATCCAGACTCCTCTAAAAAATGTTGAACTAAAATAAATAAAACAGCGATTCTTCCATTTACTTGTATGCGAAACATTGTATTTTATTTTAAGAGAGGAGGATTTGATAATAAGTTCCTTAGGGAAATTTTTGAACAAGGAGACGAACAGATGTTGAGTAGAGAAAACTTCATAAGAGTGGAGAAAATTAGTTTTATGGAAAACTTGATGTGATAACAGAAGACAAGTCTAGTAGACTTCTATAAGCAGGACAAGTTGCACCATAGGGAATGCAAGAAGGCGTGGAAACTTCTTGTAGGAAAATCAAAGGAAAGCGCTTAGCAGGTCGCCAAGAACAAGGCGGGAGAATAACAGTGAATTTGATTTTAGGGAGGTGAATAATTCAGGGAATGATTGGAAAAAATATGTACCTGAGGATAGGGATGTATGGTGAGGTTATGACCGCACTCCCATGACCTCCGGTTTCAATTGTTTCAGTGAGTGAATTAGGGCCGGGTTGTACGAACTTCCTCATACACTACAGAGTGAGCTATCTATTCTTTTCCCCATTAGCCTAACTACTGTCCAATGTCAACAAGTTCATGATTTGTACCAACACCCGTCTCCTATACCGGATTTACCAGAATGAACCCGTCATGTGTTGTCTATTCCATAGAGTAATAAATATACGCTATTCACTGTTTCTTGTTTTAAAACACGTGCAGTTTTCGTCGCCATCACTTTCATTTTGTAATTGTTCGTAATAAATAAGGCAATGAAAAAGTTTAATATAGAATTTGCCAAGATACTGGTAATTACGACAGATGACGGCAACAATTATATTTAATTTTAATGAACTACCAAAAATAGTCCTAAATTACTATTTAACTGTGCTCATCATCGATTAATAGCCATATATAGCTCAATGAAAATAAGCCCACTATACATTTAGTGCAAAAGGCATACTGTACGTTTCTGCTAAAACCTATCCAAATGGTAAACAGCAATGTTTCGATTATATGCGTGTTTGTCGGGTTAGCGTCGCTGCCTCGTATGCAGCGGGCACATTTTCGATCCCCGCTTGGAAAATGTTTCCTGAGTGATTTTTTCGGTTTTACTTTCTTCACCTGTAAGACAAATGTCAGGCAACTTGAAGGCCCAAACGGTCCCAGAACATCATCTGGTCATCATTATCATATTCGCCATGTTTAGTATGTATGTGTGAGTGAATTGTGTGTTTCGTCTTAATGTTGTGTTGACTTGTAGGAGGCCGACATTGAATTGATCGCTCATTCTGGGAGGCCCTCCAAGCCCTTGTGTGGTCAAAAAAGTATGTATGTAATCATAGTTAAAATCCCTTCCCCGACAGGTCGTGTTAGTGTAAGGCCGGGGTGGCGTGTAGCACGTAAGAGTACTGGTAAGGTGAGAGGTTAAACTGCGTTAATGGAATGGAATAAGCGTATTTTGCATTAAATTCTGATTAATGAAATTATTCGGGGTGGCGTAGGGATATGGCGACCCCATCGGTCAAGGAGAAGCCACTGTAAATTTCACCGTTCTGCATTTTAAAACTTTTTTTTATTCTGATAGATGATTCTAAACTGATTTTTGTGCTGAATTTGTAAACTATCTCCATTTTCTCCCATCACGTCAGGTTTTCAAAATATTCATGAATTACTAGAAAAGAAATTCTAGCTTTGCGAAACGTAATAAAATTTACTTTCAAGAAGAATTTTGTATGATAAACAAGGCCAGAATTTGTCATTTTCCACTAATTAATAATTACTTAATAATGAGTAATAATTATAAGCATTCCTGCCGTACTTCACTTTTCGACTCATACTACTCTCAAACTGATTATCCACCAGTTTTCGAATTTGTGTGCCAACGAATATAACAGCTTTAATGTTTTCGTAGGATAATGAGGGAAATGTAGCACAAAGGTATTTAAAGCACTCACTCCCTCTATCTAGAGTTTTTACAAATTGTATTGACGTAGACTTTCACGGCCGGAGTTGCTATGATGATATTGAAGAAGATTTTCTGGCTGTAGGCCGTGGTCGTGAGGCTTGTAGTTCCCCTACGTTTCGCCAGAGACTGCGTCTGGCATCCTCAAGGGTTGTCTTGAGACTGGCAATCGAAATATTCAAACATAAAAACGGTCTCAATAGAAAAGAAGAATCATTAAAAATCAACAAAGTATGGATACCGGTTCTAAAAAATGCAGAATGCAAACCTCTACAAGGACAGTCGACCAGACCATCAAACAGCAATCTCATTGGAGCAATGGAAGTCCCTACCGCTGACCAATCAGAAGGCAGATATAACTTACGAACAAATCGCGGTGAACGTATAAATAGGACAGACAGTAGACAGAATTGCCAATCTCAAGACAATCCTTGAGGATGCCAGACGCAGTCTCTGGCGAAACGTCGGGTAACTACAAGCCTCACGACCACGGCCTACAGCCCGAAAATCTTCTTCAAGATCATAATTTTTACAAATTGTTTCATTAAACCTAATTTTACATGGAGAGGTGACAACAATACTTTTGAGGGACCAATAAGAGGTTCACTTTTCTTTTTCTTTTTTTTTTCGCCCGGTGTTAAATTAGTCCTACGGGGCCACTGGTCCCTTTCCCAGTGTTCGACCTAGCTCTGCTATCCCATTCACATACGAAACCGTGAGTATTTTGTGAAACCAGCGTGCTGACCAAGTAATAGTCCAATAATCATGAAATCTCCACAGACTAGCATATATGGTTTTCGTACTGCAGTTTTTGTAACAAAAACTTTACACTTCCATGTCTCCTTTAAAACAAAAGAGTGGGCCACACGAATGGAAGGATGAATGTTTCCATTTTGAAGCAAAACGCCTTTATGACTTTTTTTTAGAAGAATCTATGAAAAACCTCCACTCTTTGAAATTATCGTTTGTGTTATAACATTTTAAGACAGCAGAGATATCTTGTCAATACACTAAATCTTAATTAATATAAAATTATAGAATATTCACCTGAAAGGTCCGTCTCCTCAACTTAATTATCATTTAACTGTAGCGCTTTCGGGACTTGTCCCATCATCGGCAGGATTCAAAACTGGTGTTTCACTGAAGATCTGGTAGAGGGGGTTGCATGTATTGGGTTCGTTTTCGTTTGAGGAGACGGACCTTTCAGGTGAATATTCTATAATTTTATATTAATTTTGAATAAACCTCAACGGAACACATCATGAATCTTATAAAAGTTGACACTAAATCTTCTTCTTCACAAAAAAAATATAAAAAGGACGAGTTCCTTCTCACGATGTCTGTAACGTGAAAAATATGTACCCTCAGCCAATTCTTTATTTTCTTTTAACCTAGAGCCTAACAGTTCTGCTGATTCTTCAGGCAAATTTAAATCCCTCACTAAATCATTAAGCTCACGTTGATTAAAACATCTATCATGATCAGAATTATATGGTTCATCATCCACAGGAGATTCAGTTTTCAGTGCTACTGGATGCAGACGGCAATGTATATGATTCAGGGTGTAAGGGAACCGGAAAATCAGGACCACGATGTACGGTTAGAATGGCAGAGGGAATGTTAGGATATACACTATCTTTCTTGTTTCTAGCATTACATCCTGCTACCTTAACTGTGCAAAAATATACAATCGTCTCCATGATTTGTAGGTTCCCTCCAAATCATAGGGATACCAAAGGACATTGACTTTTTTTTTTCATTTTTTTCAACTCCTCAACTCTGCGACACAAATATGACGCACTTTGTGAAGGCACCACGATTTGTCCTGGTCTCCTAAATTAATGTCAAAATATTGAAAATAAGTTTTCTTTACAAAAGTAATTATATTCTGTCTTTTGTTTTACTAACGTATATGACCCACATATGTAGCAAAACAGATTTGGATCATTTACACAACCACGTTTCGTCATTCCGAAGAAACAAAACCATTGTGTTGTACTCTCGCAGAAAAATGAGAACTCACATCGAACAGCGCAAGACTGATCTCCAATTTGGAAGAAACTTTTAAAATGGAATTGGTTTATTATCTCAGAAAGGGTTTCTTTAGCCTGATAAGCTGGATTGCTCCTCGATATATACAGGGACCCTCTATTAGTTCTCTAATGCATTGTTAGTTTTAATAGCAATCTCTAAGAGTTAATATTTCCTTCAATAAATTTTTATGGCCTAAATATTTTTATCACTAAATATTTCAACTTCTTGTTTATGGATAAGATAAATGCACATATATAAACATCTCCCAGAATAACAATGGTTATCTTAACCCTTGTTCTTTTTAAGGGGAAGACAATTTTTTGTACGGAACTAGGAAGATGTAGTTAATAGATTTTAATAAATATAAACATAATAATAGTTATATTATTTCACATTCCAAGTAATAAAGTTGAAATTATACACTGTTGGGCCTTTCTAACAAACTATAAGCACACTGTAATATTACTACAGTAGACTACGTACATTACGAAAAATATTCAAATCTTAAAATTTTGAATTGTAAAAAATTTTGACGTAGTACGCGAAAACGCATTTCATTTTTGCAATCAGTGTGATTTTTTTTTCAGAAACGCTCATTTATTAAAAAACAAAATTCATGCAGAACTTTGATAACCACCCGAGTATTAGCCGGAAATCAATAGCTAAACAACAGAAAACAAAAGATTTTAGAGATTCCACATCAACTTCCGTTTCAATTTACGCCTTACAAATAGGCTTAAGAGCCGAAGGGCAGCCAGAGAATTCCAAACATCTGAAGGAAATGATACTGCCCCAAAAAATACTCAGAAATGCAGGAGGCTCTACAATAAGTCGTTAGAACTAACACAGATTAAATGGTAAAGATACTGTGGCTATTCTGGTGGAAGCTAAATCATGTAGACATCAACATAACAATATAAGTGTCTATGAAAAATGTCCCTTGTATAATACTCATCAAGCTACAAAAATGCTTTGTTATCCCAAAGCTATACAAGTAATCAAAGTTATAGGCCTACTCTTGTTCCTTTGCAAGCTTTGCTTCTTCATACAGTCGAGTGCCTATTTCTTACAATGCAACCTATCATCGATTCTCTTCAGAGTGAAATTTGATAACTAAAATGGAGTTTGATTGCTTCAGGCCACAGTTTATACAACCAGGCATTTCACAGTTCTGGAACAGATTATTAGGCTGTTTTTTAACAAATGTTATTCCTATTAGCTTTATTTCTGGTGAAAAACTTATTTGGCAAAATCTGTGTCCTGCATCATCAAGATATTGTAGGTCTCAATCTCCTCCAAGTCAAGAGATATCAAAATGGGAGTTACACCATTTTCCCACATTAAATTGCCTTTAAATTTGCATAATGCACTATGGGTTACATGCATGCCTGTTTTAATGCCGCAAATATTGGCACCTAGTCCCACTTGTGCATTGTTGAATTGAAGCAAAGGTTGTATGGGTGGATGTCTCCTACCAGGGTACCGCTTCTCATAGATGAGATAAGGCTATCTTCCATTTAGTCTTGCCTTACTGTAACACATAATTTTATCTCTGAGTTCAGAGTATAGTCCGCAGACGAAGTGTATGAAAGGAATAGGAATTCATTAGTCAGCACATCATATCACGAGGGATTGTACTATAACTTACCTTATCATTAGAAGCTTAGCGGGCGCCAGTTCCGAGTCTGATGAACAATCCTCACTACTATTTTCACTATTGTCTTCCTCTCCACTCGAATCCATTCCTCCTAATGATATGATGAAACTGTCCATCACATCTTCCATTAATCCATCCTTTTTCCAGAATTCATCTTCCAGAGAACTAACGTGACTGACGTAGCCCTCCCAATCTGTCGGTGTGATTGAGTTCACCGCACTTTGAGTCACTTCCTGTAGTTTTGTTAGGGACAGGTCACCAATAACATTACTTTCTCTAACATATTTCTTTATTGCAGCCCATGCCAGTTCTATTGCATTGAGTTCGCACATATAGGGAGGCAATCGAAGAGCTATGTGTCCTTGCATTCCTTTAGGTCTATCGATATAAATAATGTTTTTTTCCTTCATCTCTGTACTTTTTAATAGTTCTCAAGTATCTGGCCCGCCAATAAATTATGTCTGGACGCTCTATTAAAACTTTTCTCTTAGTGCCGCATTTTTTCCATCTGAAACCCATGTAATGTAGCAACTTCCTTAAAGCGTCTACTTGCCAGGGGAAGTCTATTGTTTTTTAATTTCTTCAAGGAGTTTGGGAGCTGTCGCAACTATCTTCTTTTTCTGATAAAAGTCCCTAATTATATCTCGAATCACTCTTCCATCAAAATCGTCACAATGAGCTTTATGTTCCTCAGCCCGAGGTCTCTTTTTTCCTGGAGTACATAATGAAATATCACCAGCTACAACACCCTCCTTCCTTATATTGGATACGCTGTGTTCTGATATACCACAATATTTAGAAACACGTTTATTTTTTTGGAAAATTAAATATTTCAGTTCTCCTGATCTCGATTCTTCATCACACACTTTAATAACATTTTTAATCATCTCCCTTGCCTCACTGTGAATAGTTTGTCCTTTCTTACGAGCCATTATTAAAACTAAAGTAAATATTAGGCACTGGAACTAAACTTAAAAAGAAATTTAACTATACAAAGTAGACATAAAAATATAAATATGTAGAATGAGCCCGAAATAAACCACACAGATACGTGACATATAATTACTGTGCCTATTATCAGTAGGCGGGTTGGTATTTTATCGCTTGGAATTTCCTCTCTCCCTTCGTCCCTCGCTTTCATTCACTTCATAGGCGAACTATACTTGTACTCCATGTTGATTGAATGCTTACAGTGAACCAAACATACTGCTTTGATAGAGTGAAGGTTTATATGGCAGAAACAAACACCGTAGATTCATGTTTTCATTTTTAATTTAACACTTCTCACTGAAGGATAAATTAAATTTGATGAGAATAATTTTCGCCCAGACCGAGACTCGAACCCGGGACCTTGATTTTCCGTACCAAATGCTCTACCAACTGAGCTACATGGGCGAGTTCCAATCTAGACGCAAATTTTTCTCTTATATGGGTTGTAATTCCAGCGCACCAAATGCTTGAAGACTTGGCTTCTATCTGTGCAGATGGCGGCTTCTTAGTTAAGAAATATTTATTGGGAATTTAAACACTACTTTTAAAAGCCAGTAGGGCTTCTATTGATGTTTTCATTTAATTTAACACATCTCACTGAAGGATAAATTAAATTTGGAGAGAAAATTTTTCGCCCAAACAGACTCGATCCCGGGACATTTGTTTTCACGTACCAAATGCTCTACAAACTGAGCTACCGGGGTGAGTTCCAATCTAGACGCAAATTTTTCTCTTATATACGTTGTAATTCCCGCGCGCCAAATGCTTGAAGCCTTGGCTTCTATCTATGCAAATGGAGGCTTCTTAGTTAAGAAGACATTTTATGGGAATTTAAACACTACTTTTGAAAGCCAGTAGGGCTTCTATTGATGTCTTCATTATTGATTTAACACTTCTCACTGAAGGATAAACTAAATTTGAAGAGAAAATTATTCGCCCAGACCGAGACTCAAACCCGGGATCTTTGATTTTCCGTACCAAATGCTCTACCAACTGAGCTACCAGGGCGAGTTCCAATCTAAATGCCAATGTATCTCTTATATACGTTGTAATACCCGCGCACCAAATGCTTGAAGCCTTGAAAACCAAAAGGTCCCGGGTTCGGGTCTCGATCTCTACGAAAATTTTTCTCTTCAAATTTAATGTATCCTTCAGTGAGAAGTGTTAAATTAATGATGAAATTATCAGTAGAAGCCCTTCTGGCTTTTTAAAAGTAGTGTTTAAATTCCCAATAAATGTCTTTTTAACTAAGAAGCCGCCATTTGCATAGATAGAAGCCAAAGCTTCAAGTATTTGGTGCGCGCGAATTACAACGTATATAAAAGAAAATTCTATCTTCAAGCCACAGTTAGTCCAAAAGCATTCAAGACTGAAAGTGTATAAAACACTGGCTCTTCCAACTCTTTTGTATGGTAGCGAAGTATGGACGTTGAAACAGAAGGATATACAGAGACTTAGATCTGCTGAAATGAGATATCTTCGGAGGACTGCAGGATACACACTACTAGATCACAAAAAAAATGAAGACATCTTAGAAGAATTACACATGGAATCTTTAGAAAACAAAATTTCTGATTATAAGTCAAGATGGATGCAACATGTTCATCGAATGGAAGATCACAGAATACCCAAACTAATGTTAAGATATCAACCTGCAGGAAGAAGAAGACCAGGACGTCCACTCAAAAGACTTCTGGATGGTGTTTCTCTTGAGGCCGAAACAGGTCAACAAATGGCCTAAATTCGTGAATGTACTATGATGATGATGATAAAAGAAAAAAATGCGTATGTACTTCATTCGGCCTTAGTTGTAATGTAAACAGAAGCACGTGGTTACGTGTGATTTCATTGGCCACATGAACGTAATGACATCGATCGCTGTCCAGCTGTGTAGATGAAACCATAGTTCCCTGATAAATCTACATTTTATATAACTACTATATATGAACAAAATTATCGCAAAAATAATAATAAAGTAATAAAACACAATATAACATATGAAAAAATGGCAGTGGTGAACAGTAAGTATAAACTTATATAAATTTAAATATAACATCATTTCGCGCAAACGAAGAGTGATATTCAGTTATTCCAACATGGCCGCTTGTGTTCAACACGTTAAATATCATGTGTTAGTAGCATAACTATTTTTCCGCTTCTCTCTTTTGAAATTAATCAAGTTTGTTATTTTAAATACTTTGTTTATATATACAATTTTAATGTTTACACATCTATCTGTGCCTAAAGTTTTATTTTTCTTCTCCGCTCGTCTCTCTCCATCCAATCCATGTCCTCCAGTCCTCTTGCTCTCATTCCAGTTCTTATTTCCTGCATCCACGAGTTTCGAGGCCTTCCTCTCCTCCTTCTTCCAGGTGGACACCATTCCAATGTTTTCCAGGGTAATCTTTCTTCTTCCATTCGGCGTACGTGTCCATACCAATTTAATTGCTTATAACGTATATAATCTACTATTGCATAACCAAAATTTATTTTTTCTCTTATGACAGTATTTCTAATTTTGTCTAATTTTGAACACCTTGCTGCTCTTCTCAAGAAATCCATTTCCATCGACATAAGTTTTTGTTCTAAGTTTTTGTTAAATTTCCAAACTTCAGCTCCATATGTGACAGTACTTCTCACTATTGAATTATATATTTGTAACTTATTTTTCCTGGTTATAAATCTGTTCCATAAGACTCCATTCAGCATTGCTGTTATTGCTCTACTTTTATTTATTCTGTTCTTAATATCGCTTTCTTGTTTATCCCATTTATCTATTTTTACTCCCAGATACTCGAATTCTTCACATCCTCAAATATACCCCTTTTCATCTTCTAATATCAAATCTTCGGTTTCGGCTCCACATCCCATATAAATTTTTTTTTTCTAAATTTATTTTCAAACCCCAGTTATCGTATTCGTCCAATAATTTTCTGAACATAAACTCCATGTCTTCATATTCTTGAGCAATTGTTATCTGGTCATCCGCAAATAACAGTGTATCTGTTGATACATCTCCAATTGGTACTCCCATTCCTGAACATTTTTTGCTCCAGTTTAACAGTGCTTTATGTATAAATATCTTAAATAATGTTGGTGATATGCTACAACCTTGAAGGCCTTTTGTTACTTTAATTTCTTCTGATATATATTTTCCAATTTTAATTTTAGATACTGTATTTTTATACAAATGTTTTATTGCATTAATAATTGTAACGTTTAGGGCCATATCTTCTAATGCTTTATTTTAAATAATTTTTTTATAATTTCTAAAATACATGTAGATGCAGCGACTTCGGTAAATTATAGTTATTGACAAAACTTTAGAATCTCACTTCTAGGAAATACCTTGGACTCACCCCTTCTCTATTCCACTCATAAATTCCAGTGAACAATAGGCAACCCTTCTTATTCTGTTTTTAAATACCTGTGAAGAAAAGCAACAGTTAATAGTAAGTTGAAATAATAATAATAATAATAATAATAATAATAATAATAATAATAATAATAATAATGTTGAAATGCGCACACATCGTGCATGGAGGTAAGTACATTACTTGTCTTTACTATAAGCTGCGATGGATTTCTATTCTTACACTTTATAATATGATACGTCACAATATCCCAAACATAATACACACACACACACACTTGTCATTTGGTTCGTGGTTACGTCTTGTTGCTCCACACCTCGTGGTGAAAGCCATGGGTAGCCAATCTTGTCACGTGTCGCATTTCATAATTAGCTTCCGTCCAGGTCCTATCTTGCATTGCACACGTTGCATAGAATTCCTCCGGTATGCTGTTTACCTTCTCGTTCAGGTCTTGTAGGAGCTGTTTGTAGGCGTCATTCGCTGGGAGAATTATCTCCGCATCTTAGATCCTCTATCAAAAATGTCTTCCTGGTGAGCTTATACACTAGCCTCGATCTTGAGTTCTGTAGTACTCCTAGAGCTCTCTTCAGATATCTAGCTTTCACCCAAATGAAAAGCAACAATTGTCCTGCAATTAGATGCTGAAATGCTTAGAGCAAAAGGCATGAAAGTATAGCTAATTGCCGACTTCAGGTAGTGGTGTCAGGCAAGGTTCTTAAGTTTTTTTGAAAAGCTTAAAGCCACCGGAATTTTACAGCAGTCAGATGGCGCGTAAAATAGAATCATCGCTCCGCCAATCATAGATGCCTGCGGAAGGATACATTTCGTGACATTGTTTACAGTACATCATAAACTAAGGACGAAACCAGTTGGAACTCGCCCCGGTAGCTCAGTTGGTAGAGCATTTGGTACGGAAAACAAAGGTCCCGGGTTCTAGTCTTGGTCTGAGCGAAAATTTTTCTCTTGAAATTTAATTTATCATTCAGTGAGAAGTCTTAAATTAATAATGAAAACATCAATACAAGCCCTACTGGCTTATAAATGTAGTGTTTAAATTCCCAATAAATGCCTTCTTAACTAAGAAGCCGCCATTTCAATAGATAAAAGCCAAGGCTTCAAGCATTTGGTGCGCTGATATTACTACGTATATAAGAGAAAAATTTGCGTCTAGATTGGAACTCATCCCGGTAGCTCAGTTTGTAGAGCATTTGGTATGGAAAACCAAAGGTCCCGGGTTCGAGTCTCGGTGTAGGCGAAATTTTTCTCTTCAAATTTAATTTACGGTATAGATTGTTTATGGTATGTGGCACGCACGACTTGATAAATGCACATAACTTATAAACATTGTGTTTCATAGTAGGCCTATATACTCCTTAACAAAAGGCGATCCTCTCTGCATGCCCTAACATCCCTCTCAGTTCGTGGGTGATACCCTGTTACTCCCTATATTAGTATAAGAATTCGATTTAAAGTAGAGATTTCATTGCTCGCCTCTTCAAAACATGTTTTCTATATAAAGGTAATTTACATCTATTTTTAAAATTGTAGTATGCATTTTCACATAGCTATTCACTCCAAAATATTTATACATGCTTCGATGAAATACAAATGCCAATTTATAACCTTTTATTATGTCATTTTTTTGTGTCATTATGGAAACAATGTACAGCAAAACAAAAAATTAATAAATCTTGCCATGCGAAACACTTCCAGGTCATGTGTTTCATTTCTAATACATTTTCTATTAATGAAAAATACCAGTACACACAAAAGGAAAACTCATGAAGATTAACTCAGATAGCATCTATAGATATGTCGGTGTCATTAAACTCACAGTTAATAGACTCGATGTCATTGAATTTACAGTTCTCACCATTGTTTCTAACCTTAAAATATGAAGAGCTCCGAAACAAACCCCGTTAAATCCACCTCCAATTAAAATTCACTTTGAAATGAATTCCTCCTCTTTGAAACGTCCTGCATCAAGATACAGTCTCTGTTCGCGTGTAACTCAGTTGTTTCCCTGTTAAAAATGTTGTCAACATTGAGCGTTTGTTCAATAATCCATTTTGTGAACAGATCCATTCGGAACAAACCCCATTGAGTCAACAGACTTCAGATTTATTTTTGTTCTGCAGCTGCACAATGTTAATAATTTACTTAGTTCATTATCGCACCTGCATTGGCAGCTGGAGGCAATTAATGTGCCCGAATTAATTTTTTGTTGACTTTTTTTGTTTTTTCACGATATATGTACTACTTTATCCACAGAGTAGTAAAAAAAAATTATGTTAAATAATGTTGTGTTTATTGGTTGTCTGCAATTGACCGTGACATATATGTAACGCCAGGCACAAATGGGAGCAAAAATTAATAACATTAAACACACCATATAACTTATCATTCACATAATTAACATTAGGAAATAAATAATTTCGGTCATTTATCGGGTGTGGTACACAGAAAAGCAATCAATACTCAATCCACGTCACATTTAGGACGTTGCTTTACCAAAATTCTTCTCTATGTCAATGACCTAGACCATTGATGAATGTCAAAGTCAAAAAGATATCCTTTTAGGGGACTTATAAACTGGTTCAACCCATATCTTCCAAAATATTTGATCATGCTCTCATCGTACGGTATTTTTTTTTCTTCCAGGCACAAGGAAAGCACCAAACTTACACTTAAGTCGATTTAAAAGCGGTCTATTTTTCACTATTTGTCTTTATTTTCAGGGTTGAATTCATCATTATTAGACAAATATATGAATTTCAAGGTCTGTTCAAACCTATTCCTTCTCATTGCATTGCTAACTATTTGATTGTTAGTGTCATCATTATTCTCCCAATATATTATCTTAGAACGTAATTTTCATTGTACCCATTAAGAATGAGAACAACGTTAAAACATCTAATTTCGGCTGCTGATATGTTGTTGGGACAGCTATTGTGCAATGCATATCTATTAGATTCTTCTACCATGAAGTCAGTGCGTTCGTCAGTGAGATAAAGTTCTAAAGCTTCATTTCAATGTTTTCTTCATGTGAAGGGAAATTACTAGCGTCAAAATCTCTATTGATATTCAGAAAACCACCGTCCACCCAATGTACATATTTTGTGTACTGTGTATACGATTCCGGAGGAACTTGTGTTTCTGGTGCACCTGGCAGGGAAGTTGCTTCATTTTGCGCTGGTTCAGGTGTATTTCTCTTCTATCGGCAGTTCTTACTTTTGCCTCAGCAAGGAGTTGTTTTCCACTGAGATTATTATGAGTCCCACCTGCGTCTTCATCTCCTGAATCTTCATCGATCAAGACATTAGAATCAGGAGGAACAATAAAAATATATTCTGCGTCATCATTTTCCTCGCCAAATAGTGTCTAGAGCTTCCTTGACTGTAAAATCCCGGTGCTAGATCTTTGAAAGTTCTATAAAAATATACAAAGATCCTAAATTCTACTGCCATACATTATTTAAAAAGAAAGAAATAACATTTTATAAATTATATTGAGGAACATAAACTGGCATTTGATACAGAAATCTGCTTATATTACAGCCTAGCGTAACATTTATGTTACAGCAAAATTCAGCAACACCCTGTTCCAATTCTAAGTGTTCACAACAACTTAATGTACCAGAAATGTGAATATTATTCAATTTTCTAAACTTTTTTATTTAGTAAATTTCATTTTTTGATATATTATTTCATTTATACTTATTCTTCGTCCATGGTGTAGTATAAATTATGCAATCCGAAAATTAGTGATATATATGCATCCACAGTTTCACACTCTGAATTCATACAAAGAAAAACAACACCAGAATGAAAGGTTAGACTTTCTGGAACGGAACAATGTGCAGATTACATAAACATTATACTGTCAACAATGGGTTTGAGGTGTTATTGTTTAAAGATACAGGTGTTACATTTATGTAATGTGTTAACGTTACTACAATAGTAGGCCTATTGTTGCTATATAAAACGTCGACTTCTTTACAGTTTAACCACACAATATACTGGCTGGAAAAACTATTAAGGAAAGATAGGGTGACGATCGTTAGTCAAGACAATCACAAAAAAAGAGCCAATCAGTTTTGTATTTATATCAAATTTCAATGCCTGCAAAAGCCATTATTCTCGTGGAAAAAGTAGGAGATTTTACCTATCTTAAAGTTTCAGTATAGGGAAATTACACAAAATGTATAATGCCAGAATATCAGGCTCTTTAAAATTAAAACGATGGATCTATTATAATATATTTTGCACTAAATTCAACATGGGATTTGGTGCACCAGCTACCGACTCATGGAGTTACTGTGCAAGAATGCGTTATGACATACTCTCCTCCATCCACGGTGAAAAAAGGAAGAATATCATCTGCATTTATCGGCCATAAAATCAGAGCAAAGATATTCCACGAAAGTTGAAAGAAACTCTATAAAATACTGTCACACTCTGCCTGTTTCGATGTACAACAGGTTCACCATTACAGAAACTAACTATAGGTGAGGTTTTTTATACTAGACAGATTAATTTCTATGCAATCTTTATTACAGATGTTGAGAACTAACTAACTCACTAGCTCTATTGAACCCATAGGTTCATGGCTGGGCGGACATAAGCTCTTCATACATTCCTAACCTGAGCTAATGTTTTCCCATCATCCCCTGTATAATCTACTTCCCTCAAGTCATGGTTAATGTTGTTCTCCCACCTTATTCTTGGTCTACCAATTGGGCGTTTTCCCTCTGGTTTTCCTACAAGAAGCTTCCATGCACATCTTTCATTACACATTCGTGCCACATATCCTGCCCATCGCAGTCTACAATACTTAACTGTTCTTATTATACCTGGATTCCTTGTACTCAATGTTATTTAGTTTCCTCCATTCAGCTGTCTGTTAATCTCTCTTTGGTTCAAAAATTTAGCTAATAACTTTATTCTCAAATGCTCGTAATCTTATTTCTCCCTTAAAGTAAGAGTATATATTTCACACCCATATAATATAACTGAGAAGAAAACAGTTATGTTAAATAGATTCTTTCTTTAAGGGACTCTTACTTTAAGAGATGAAAACAAATTACGAGTAGTTGAGAATAAACTTCTTAGAAAATGTTTGGACCAAAGAAAGATGAACAGACAGGTGAATGGATATAACTACATAACAGTGAGCTACATGGTCTTTATAGGAAGCCTTATATAATAACAGTTCAGCCTCGTAGACTGCAGTGGGCAGGACATTTGACACGAATGGGATGTTGAGAACAAATCCTCTAATTTTTACTGCTGGACTGAAAATCAGACAGGCCAAGAAGCAAAAAAGTAGCTTCAGCTCTTACAAATTTTCTTAGCAAAACATATTTTGATGAAACAGTTTCCGCTATAAAACTATTTTCAATGGATATGAGGATTAAAATCAAAATTCCATTATTATACATGCTCTCTCTTTTGGTGGCTTCTGGAGAAATCGCCACAATCTGTCAAAGATATATGTTTGGTTTTCCCAGTTCGAGGCCATTCATATATTCTGGCAGGCAGGGCTCTTGGCTTAGTAGAAAATTAATTGCTTAGACGCTCTAAAATATTGACACCTAAAGACTGCAACATCTCTATCGTAATGGCTAGATTCTTGTTTTGGAGATAGATTAGAAAGATCAAAAACTTCAAGGCATTTACGTCTAAAGTCATAAGTTGGATTGGATAAGTATTACGAAAAGAGCACATTTGATGAAGAAAGTAAAGACATAAAAAATATATCTGTATCAATGGAGGTGTCATATCGACTTGATGTCTAATCTAGGTGTTCGAGATCATTTTCAAAGGCAGGTTGTCGCTTGAAAGATATGACACAGCCTTTGAATTTGCCATTTTGCTCAGTTAATGTAAAAACTGCAAAGAAGACTGATGTGAACCATTTGTAGAAACAAAGATTTGGTGATGATTGGAGGAGCCAGTTTTATGCAAACGTTGTTGATTGTCAGGGAAATGACACACAAAATGAAGAGGAAAGTGAAAGTGAAGAAGGTTATGGAATGATATAACCTTTTCTGTTTTAATTTGCTTGTGGATGTCAACAAGGCATAATAATCACAAACTTTGGACCATTAAAGTTCATTAGTCCACCACTGTGGTCATTCAGCGGGCTCGGGTTCGATTCCCAGTCGGGACAAGCTTCCTGGGTTAGGTTTTTTTCGGTTTTTCCTAACCTATTAGACAAATGTCAGGAAGCTTTGCAGCCCAAACGGTCCCCGAACATCATCTGGCCATCGTCATCATTATCATCTGTCGGTATGGAAAGGCAATGACAAGCTACTGCACCTATAACTCCCTAATAAAGCTGCAAAGCATAGCATTATAATGTTAAGATTACAATGAAAACCCTGTCCTAGGGCAGAACACTATAGAATAGAATGTTCATTATCTATCACAGTAGCGTGTAGGAGTTAATTTCATATTAATAAATTTGATTGTCTAAAGAAAAATTCTTGTATTTCTTTAGCATCCAATTAAAACTCAGTTTTGTCCACACGTATGGAACAAAACATGTTAAGTCCAATATTTTTGTTTTAAGTATCGATAATTCCTAAACTGGATAAAACTGATTTTCTGTGCTAGTCATTCTGATATCACGGAACAGTTATCTTTACAATAGCATTTTATTTCAAATTTTGTGTCCACAAATTTAAGCTGTAAATGTTTATTGTCTTTTCTGAAAATTTGTGTTTTGCAAACTTAACGGTTTTTGATTTGGAGCTGCTCATATTATATAGAGTTATGCTGTTTTTACAAGGTATTGTCCATTTATTTTTATTTTTGTTGTAGAATTTAATTAAGTGAAAATACCAGACCACAGGAGAAAGTAGAAAGACATGAATTTAACATAGTGTTTCCAATATTGTCCTAGCTATAAATTTGTTTTATTCTTTTAATACCTATCTACAATGTTACCTTCTTTCAATACAGGAATTTATTGTTACTAGTTGCAGTATCAAAACAAATAATTTTACTAGGAAAATGCATACAGTTATGTTACAGTCAAATATTATTTTCTTCTGTTACAAGATGCAATCACATCTCTAAGAGTAAAGATACTAGTAGAAAATACACTATCTGTCACAAAACTAAATGAAGATTCTGTGGAGTTTGCAGAAACTGTACCCTGAAAAATTACAACTATGGAAATTCAATCACGTTCAATTTTTTTAACCTTCATTAAAATATACTTATTCAAAGAGATTAGGAATATCAATTGCTTTCAATCACCAATCGCATTGTCATGAGTAATAGTATTTAATTACAATTTTAACTCTCTCTACATGGCATAACGTCCTATGTTGGGCCTTAGCCTCTCCCTAGAGATGTCATGAATGGTATGCCATCAACATGCCGATTCAGATATCTAGTAGGCACCTAAGGTATTACTAGGATGAAGAGGATCGGCAAATTTAGTTCAAACCCCGTTCTTTCAGGCTTAAGGATCTTTTACGAGCCTGAAAATCTTCAGACTCGGGATCCATTGCTTACAGTCTCTCCTGGAGGACTTGCTCCTTGGAATTTTCCATCCTAGAAAAGTCAATCTACCCCGGCCGGGTTTGAGCCCATGATTAATAGGACCAGAGGTAGGGAACATAACCACTAGTCCACTGCGACTGACAGATATTTTAACTATATAACAAATGAAGGGAACAGGGAAAGAACCTGATAAGTCACATTTTTGTCAAAATGTTACTTGAGGTGTCATAAGTTTCTCCATCGAAATCACTATAATTTAGAAGTGTGAAACAATAAAAGAAACAGTCTAGTCATGGGTTTATTTACCTCCAAAGTTTGGCGTACAGGTAAGGAAGTATGGATGTTGTACAACTATAAGTATGTTTTCAAGGTTTCAAGGGAAAAGTGGCTTAATGTTTCCTGCCCTTTACCCATCAAATATATTATTTACACAAGTCAATCACATTTTAAAGCACCTATCCAATATATTCTTATTTATTGTTTTTTATGCAGACATTGAATCATAATAAGTAGCCTAGGTTGTAGTGCGCCTGAACAATTAATGTTGCCCAGAGCATCGAGAACCCAACAAAAACACAAGCTACTAAATTTAACGTTTTAACTATCTACTCCGGAGTACTCTACTTTTAGAGGTATTTTTAGTACCAGTTTCAATTAATGGACAAAAGTCATATATGCTTTATTTATTATTATATAAAACTTTCCTCATTAGAGGATTGCCTCAAGGAGAAAGTGATACAGACAATTAATTTTTGTAATTGATGAAATACATTTTGTAAATACATTAAAAAATGCAACTTGTAGGCCTAATTGAAGTATACATACTATAAAGTAATTTTGTAAATATGGTTTCTTAAAATTGAAATTGATCCTCTAATGGCAGTGATGGCAATTCTAGAAAGATGCACCCTGTCCAAATCTAAGGTATTCCAAAATTTGGCTAAGAATCCTGGGATAGTTCCTCTTGCCCCGATCATCAATCCTGTGACAGTTGGTATTTATCTTTGTAATAGTTAATTGTTGGCTCATATATGGCTTTCTTTTCAGAGTCAACTTCCTCAGGTTGGCCAATATGAGTCTCAAAGCGAATTGTGGATCTAATATCATAATTAGGTATTATTTAACATTTATTAATTAAAACATGTGTACTGAACTTTATTTATGACATACATTTGAAACAATATGTGTAATTAAGGGAATGCAAATACTCTAATATTCAAGCCGATACTGCTCAGAAGTTTTCAGAACAACTGACAACTGAAAATACAGTATACTAAATTATTTATTGGAATTTTGGCCACAACAACAGGGCTAAAATTTTGTTCCAATCTGTGTTAACAACTAAAATATCGAATTATTATTTTAATTGTCCGCTGGCCTAAAACTTATCTTCTTCGTAAAGATAAAAATCGAATGTAATCTAGCAAATTTCATAGGGAAATAGAATATTGTTTTCATAGTTAAAATCAGTTACATTAGTAAATTGGTAATAACCTAATAACATTAATCTATTGGCCAGTATTAGACTTAAATCAATCATGTAGACTAGAAATTGTACTGCTTACTGGAAAAGTAAATTATTGAATACTGTATATTATATAAAAATATTAAAAACAAGAAAACATTACAATGCTACGAATTGAAACTAAGAATTCCATGTACTCAGGAAGTCCAATTTTTCAGTATCTTGATGACCTGAACTATTTATTATACAACAATGTTTGTACACTAAATAAAATAGGCAAATGTTTATTAATATGCGATTGATTTGTTTAATTTAAATTATATTGTTCATTTGGCAAAGTGGCATAAGCAACAGAAGTGTATTTTTACAGGAGAGCAGTTACAAGTATAATGTGTTTATAATGGACCTTAGTTACAACTCAAATTAATAAATTCATGCATCGAAGATAATACACTGATTCAATTCATTCATAGTAATCCATAATAAGGACTAACACTAGATCCCTATTAGGTTCGTCTTCCGGGCATATAGGCCGTGGTCCAGTCGTTCTTCTACTCGACGTTTCGTCTACTGCTGCGGTAGACATCATCAGGAGATACTGCGTGCTCTCTGTGAACTCCTCAACAGTCGGCTGCAGACTGGCCGGTCGTTGGAAACTCCCTCCCTATTTATAGGCACGCCCCTGATGAAGAGGCGGTTTTCTGCGCGGTCCGTGTTGAAAAATAGAAATAGAATATTGTTTTCATAGTTAAAATCAGTTACATTAGTAAATTGGTAATAACCTAATGACATTAATCTATTGGCCAGTATTAGACTTAAATCAATCATGTAGACTAGAAATTGTACTGCTTACTGGAAAAGTAAATTATTGAATACTGTATATTATATAAAAATATTAAAAACAAGAAAACATTACAATGCTACGAATTGAACCTAAGAATTCCATGTACTCAGGAAGTCCAATTTTTCAGTATCTTGATGACCTGAACTATTTATTATACAACAATGTTTGTACACTAAATAAAATAGGCAAATGTTTATTAATATGTGATTGATTTGTTTAATTTAAATTATATTGTTCATTTGGCAAAGTGGCATAAGCAACAGAAGTGTATTTTTACAGGAGAGCAGTTACAAGTATAATGTGTTTATAATGGACCTTAGTTACAACTCAAATTAATAAATTCATGCATCGAAGATAATACACTGATTCAATTCATTCATAGTAATCCATAATAAGGAATAACACTAGATCCCTATTAGGTTCGTCTTCCGGGCATATAGGCCGTGGTCCAGTCGTTCTTCTACTCGACGTTTCGTCTACTGCTGCGGTAGACATCATCAGGAGATACTGCGTGCTCTCTGTGAACTCCTCAACAGTCGGCTGCAGACTGGCTGGTCGTTGGAAACTCCCTCCCTATTTATAGGCACGCCCCTGATGAAGAGGCGGTTTTCTGCGCGGTCCGTGTTGAAAAATAGAAATAGAATATTGTTTTCATAGTTAAAATCAGTTACATTAGTAAATTGGTAATAACCTAATAACATTAATCTATTGGCCAGTATTAGACTTAAATCAATCATGTAGACTAGAAATTGTACTGCTTACTGGAAAAGTAAATTATTGAATACTGTATATTATATAAAAATATTAAAAACAAGAAAACATTACAATGCTACGAATTGAACCTAAGAATTCCATGTACTCAGGAAGTCAAATTTTTCAGTATCTTGATGACCTGAACTATTTATTATACAACAATGTTTGTACACTAAATAAAATAGGCAAATGTTTATTAATATGTGATTGATTTGTTTAATTTAAATTATATTGTTCATTTGGCAAAGTGGCATAAGCAACAGAAGTGTATTTTTACAGGAGAGCAGTTATAAGTATAATGTGTTTATAATGGACCTTAGTTACAACTCAAATTAATAAATTCATGCATCGAAGATAATACACTGATTCAATTCATTCATAGTAATCCATAATAAGGACTAATACTAGACTTAACCTTTGACAACATATAGGCCAAAATGGGCTTAATTTTAGACTTGTCTGTTTGAAATAATTCACTCACGATAGTGAAGTTTGCCATACACATGAACAATGTACAATAATAATTTTAAATGCATTATTGTTCATTTATTTTTTAATGTATTTATATTTCTGTTATATAAACTTAAGACATAAAAATTTGGAATTAAAAAAAAAGGATATACTCCTATTTTAAACTTAGCTATGTCATATATTTAAATGTACTGGATTTTTAAAAATTACGTACAGTAGTTTAATAAAAGTGAATTTATTTGTGTATAAATATTCTCAGGAAACACAAACAAGTAACGATAATTGCCTTTTCTGATTTTAAATAACCATGACTACAAAGTTCATTTTTTTTAGGATTCTGACGTCAGATTGCAGTTTATGTACTCAATTTATTTTGTTAGCTGAGAAAATGGGCAGTTAAGTCAGAAAATGGGCTAATTAGCGTACACGAGATTAGTTTACAGCTTATTGGATAATATATGTATGCAATTTATTTTATTAGGTTAGGATGTGTCAAGTTAGTGTACATCAAATTGAGAGAATTTAATCATGAACCAGTTTGGCGACGATTGTACATACACGTTAATATTCTGCACTGAATGTTGGCAACAATGTCAACACGAATCCACTCCTGGATACGGGAGTTTTTGTTTATTCATACACCCATCACTAATCCTTATTTCAAATAATATTCTGCGCTGAAATTTGATAAATATTTCACTATATGATAATAGTAATAATATAATGATAATGATGATATACATATTACAATACATATGACATCATTATTATTATCATATAGTGAAATATTATTATAATATATATAATAATATATATAGTATTATATATTATAATATGTGTGCCATCATTATCATTATATCATTATTTTATCATATAGTGAAATATTTATCAAATTTCAGTGCAGAATATTATTTGGAATAAGGATTGGTGATAGGTGTGTAAATAAACAATAACTCCCGTATCCAGGAGTGGATTCATGTTAACATTCAGTGTAGAATATCAACGTGTATGCACAATTAATTTGATGTACACTAACTTGACCCATCCTAACCTAACAAAATAAATTGCATACATATTATCCAATAAACTATAAACTAATCTCGTGTACATTATTTTGCCCATTTTCTGACCTAACTGCCCATTTTCTCGGCTAACAAAATAAATTGAGTACATAAACTGCAATCTGACATCAGAATCCTAAAAAATGAACTGTGTAGTCATGTATTCACGTAGACTTTCACGGCCGGAGTTGCTATGATGATCTTGATGAAGATTTTCGGACTGTAGGCCGTGGTCGTGAGGCTTGTAGTTCCCCGACGTTTCGCCAGAGACTGCGTCTGGCATCCTCAAGGGGAACTAAGACAACCCTTGAGGATGCCAGACGCAGTCTCTGGCGAAACGTCGGGGAAATACAAGCCTCACGATCACGGCCTACAGCCCGAAAATCTTCATCAAGATGTGTAGTCATGGTTACTTAAAATCAGAAAAGGCATATGTTCAAGATTTGCTTCCCTATTCTGGAGTTAAGACAAAATAGGCAGTTGAATAACTTCCTGAAGATCAAATAGGCATATCGCAGAGGTAAATTCTGTAGACATCCATGTTTACATGCTTTTTGTCATATGTATCCTGCTGGTTAATTTTCTTTACACCATGAGCACCGCGGCAAATTGCACACTAACTGGTCCTTTTTAGGATATGGAATGATATGTTCATTAATTTGAATACTCTCTACCAAGCTTGATAACTACTGTGCCCTATTAGGCCTATATATCAACTTCATTATACCTAGCATACTGTTTAGACACTTTCAAATATGTAGATCATCTCATCGTTTTACTAATGCACGCATATTTGATAATATTTTGCTATTTTACTAACAAGGAACTTGTTGGGTGTTGAGCAACCATCGGATGCCGAAACCTACCTTGAAATTTCTGCCAGAGAAGCGTGATATACCAAGGCCGTGTCCAAAAAAAAATCTGCTGCTTTTAACTGCAAGGCACTAAAATTCAGTGCAAAATCTCTCATTTAAACTACACAGAAGTAATATAACTCCTGATTTGGCGGATTGAAGAACCCTTGCAACCTGTAGTCGGTGCCACACCCCATGTCAATCCATTCCACTCTACTCAAGCAGGGGCATCCATCTGCTGTGCACAGTAGGTTGCCGTTGCTGGTTTCTGGCTTTGATATCTGAGCCTTGAAGCTAAATGTGACAGATATTTTTTTGGACATGGCATTGATATATCACAATGCTTCTCTGGGAGAATTTTCAATGGTTGAAAGACTATTTCTGTTTGTGACAATTGTATTCAGACCACTTAATAATGTCAGAACTATTTACTCAAATTTATAAATAAATAGTTTTTGACAGCACATGGCAATGCTTGGTCTTTGTGTGTTCATTGCACATGTAGATGTATCAACCAGTTTTAATAATGATAGTATCTAACAAAGAGATGTAAGTGATTTGCAAGTCTGATATGCCTGTTTGTCTGAACAAGAATGCATGAGCAATGGCATTTATGACAGTAAACTTATGTTTACTGTGAAGTAACCTTTAGAGGTACAATGCGATCAGTATAGCACTGGACAGCAGACGCGGGGATTTCATTATACACTGCTGACGCACTCGCGGCGGGGAACGGACAGCGTAGGATTGCGGTGATACAACCACACATTTTCGTAACTATTTTACAAATTGTCGTACTTACCAACTTTATTGAAGCAGGTTCTGGAACTGTTCGCCTTCGTTGTCCATGTATTTTTTGACACCTCTTTATAATATTTGTTGTACAGATTATGGACTGCTGAACGTGGGGGAATTTTTACACCCTGGAATCTTGTTTCAAACATTCTTCGTACTTGGCTGGCAGACTAAGTTAACAAATATTGATTATAAATAAATACACGTTGTTCAGTGGAAAAAAAAAAAAAGATAGCCATTATACAGTTTAAACTTATACACGTGTCCTTCAGTTTACATTTATACACGCCTGTTTTATAATATACAAATTTTAAAATTGAAATAACTCATACACACGCCATTCTATACACAAGGAAAAGCGAGCGAGCACCTTATTCACTCGAAACAAACGATCTGACTGACACTGTGAACGCGTGCGATGTGCTTCTTTACTGCTGAGTCTGCGCATATTTCACGTCCGGTGTCTGCACGTGTAAGCCTTCCTCACCGCACAACACAAACCCCGCGTCTACTGTCCAATGCTATACTGATATCACTGTAGATGTAGTAGTAATAATAGCTTTATTTTACCTGGAAAAGTTAAGGACTTAGGCCTTATCTACCACTCAACCAGTTGTATACTGATTCATCAGAATATGGATATAGTCTAAAGAAGTGTGAAGCAAAATTTCTCAAATTTATTGATTTTGATTCTTATGCAACTTCACAAGTAAGCAATAATATTTAAGATATTCGGGGCTTGCGTGCACAAGTTGTATCAGGGGATTTTTTGCAAGATAAAAGGTGAGAATTGCCTGTAATCCGTGTTGAACAGTAGTGACGACTCTACTCCTTTTGCTGGTCTATGTTGGAAAGCATAGCCAGCTCGGGTTCCAAGACATTAAGTCAATTTGCCCTGATATTTTTGAATTGGTGTGCCAAATTTTGAAAAATGCCTTTATTATGATGATTATTATTACAATTAATAATTATTATTTTGGTTTTTGTTATTAATGTAAAATTTTAATTTTAGTCATCATGAGCAAGTGTTGTGGTGGTATTTTTTCAAAAACATTTGTACTTTGTACATAGGAAACAAAAAAAAACCTAGATGATAACAGCTGGTCTCTGAATCTTTGCACAAATAGCATACTAGCAGGCCTACTCATTTATTGATTAGTGATATTTTCATTTTTTTAAAACTGTTATACATGCACAATTTTTATTTAATCTTTGCCCAATGTCCGTATTGTTGATTTATTTTCATTTTACACTCCACTGCACTATCATCAGGGTGAGCTTGCATGAGCACTACTCCGCTTTTGCAATCCTTGGGCCATGTTATGCGGAATGGCTGTGTTAGCTCCTCTGCATCTTTTGACAAAGTGAAACCAAGTTCTAAAGCAATAGTGTTTTGGAAAATTGAGATTATCTATGAAATTGAACTGTGTTTAACTATTGTAAGGGTTGCTTTTTATATAAAGCAAAGACATTTTTTCTATTATCAAATAGTTGACTTCTTCCTCTCTTTGTTTCAATTTTCTTTTTGGGGCTCATGCTTCATTTACTTTTGTTTTGTGTGTTAATGTGCATTGAATATGTATTTATATATTTTTATTGTGTTCCAGGTTGAAACATCCGAATATCGTCCAGCTTCTCGAGACATTTGAAGACAAGCACAAGGTGTACCTCATTATGGAACTGTAAGTACCATAAAATAATTATAATTTTGTGCTAATGTTTTATTACCGATGGCAAGTTACGCAAATTTGGAAAGTGCCAGATTCAGTCCTCACACTACCTCAATCTTTGCAAAGTTTTTCCATAATCTCTCGAAAGGACATATCTGATGGGCTCAAATTTGCTTTCCACTTTACCAAATTCTCTCCCTTGAATTATTTTATATGATTGATTTTGGTTATATGGTCCAGTCAGCATAATTTTGGTCCATATAAATTAGAACTGATCCACCAGTTCTTATTTTATAATTATATTTACTGATTTTAGAGAAACGAGTTTGAATTCATTAATTAACCTATTTAGTGCTAATTTTGAAAATGACAGTATAAAGTATTTTCATGGATATTACTTTGTTCACAACAATGCTATGCT
Organism: Diploptera punctata; assembly: GCA_030220185.1. Classification (NCBI taxonomy): domain Eukaryota; kingdom Metazoa; phylum Arthropoda; class Insecta; order Blattodea; family Blaberidae; genus Diploptera; species Diploptera punctata. Next base: position 629,971 of record JASPKZ010007197.1, read on the forward strand.
ATGAGTCGGTAGACAATTTTTATAAACATCAAAGTAAATATATCATGGTCATTTCACTTGGGCCTTAAAACTCCATGCTTTGTTGTATGGTGTAAGGGAATTACCTACAGGCGCACACACTGTGACTCAGGAGAACACATGGTAAAAGTAAACTGCAACCAAAGTTATTAATTACATATTTTGAATGAATCAGAATGGCAACTGTTTATTCATCATACATTTTTAGTTGATTTCCAAAACTAGCTGGAATTTGATATATTCACTGGTCAACATGATTTATTTCATTAGGAAACTCAATAGTGTCCCTAATCTAGTTTTTTATACTGAATTCAAATATGTAATCCGAATTATTTCATTAGGCATAGTTTTTTTTACTGTCATTTTTAATAATAATTTTATTGCAGCGAAATAGCCAGGATTAAAGTAAGAATACATTTAAATTTACATTTTTGCATATTCACATATTGGCTTTGTTCTTTTTTTCCATAGCTCAATGTGATATCGATCACATGTGTTTTCACATAGCATACATTTACAATCTATATTTGGTTCATGGAATTTTATGTTCTTGCATATCAGGTGGTGGAATCCGTGGACTGCCAACCTAGTGAAGACGTGTCTCGTTTCGAAATTTTCCTTTGTCAACGCCCGATCCACCATGGCCCCGGTGCTGTAGAATTTAGGTGTATTTCTTCTCTTTTCCTATTTAGTGTTGCTAGCAGCTTCTGTGATGAGCTTCGTGCTGGGTAGGAGTGTGCTTGTTCTGAGGTCGTCGATGAGGCAAGTTTCCTTCGCCAGTAGGTATGCGAGTCTTGACTGCGTTACTTTTGACAATCCTAATACTTCCTTTATCAGGGAGATTCACGAATCATGTTTCGTCTCATTATATGTAAACTATGGACATTAGTGTGAAACGAATTGTGGAAATACATGAATGATTGATGTGCTTCTATGCGGAGATGCTCAGCACATTTTGGTTTTTATTCGTCTTTAAGTTATGGCGTCGAACATTGTTATTTTAAATATATCATGACATATTTATTTCCTTCATTCGAAGTGTCTTTGGAAAAGAAGTACATTGCCGTTGGAATGAGGTTTCTATCTCTATTGGTTAACGTGTTACAGAAATGGGAAAGTTGACGTCTGCTACCGCTACCGTCTAGTATTAGCGCCCCGTCCGAATGTTGCGCCTTTCATTCACGGTCTCAGCTTCTTCGTATATCCGTTAACCTCGTGAACTACGTTCTAGATACTGTATTCTTTCAACTTCTAAGTTTTATTTTCGAGTCGTGTTAACGGAAGTGGAACGAGAAGTAAGACAGAACGTAAACAAATAACAAAAGTAAAACAGCGTATCATACAAACACGTACAGTACATCGGTACAATGTCTTTCTATTGAGTTTTTTATATTTGCACGTGTTTGTTTAGTAGAAGGAAATAATGTATAGTGCAATCAGTCAGGAAGACGGTATACCATTACAGTAGTTTCAGAACGGTGTGATACCGTTTCTGAGCGATAGAGGTGAAGGAGAGCAGATGTGAGTCATACTTGTGGGTATTTGGTCGGAGACGTTCAGGTAGGACACCTGTCCGTGGCTTTTCGCGAAACCGAGCGCACTACTAGGTAACGACTAAGACAACACCCGTCGAAATACAGTAGTGACTCATCAGGTCTACGGCGCATCTTTCTGAGCGGTAGCATGTGGTTGTTTACAAGCTGTGCGCATCTACTGCATCTTCCTACTGTATGCATACATGTTTGAATCGGATTTTGTGGAAAATGAGCTACACAAAAAATGAAAAATTCGACATGCTGCTTATTTTGGGCGAATGTCACAATAATGGAGAAGAAGCAAACAGAGTGTATGCACTGCACTACCCTGACAAACGGCATCCTGTACTAGTGACGTTTCGAAGGGCAGAACGAAACTTCAGAAACAGAATTATCGACAGGAAACCTTATGTAAGACGTGCAGTTGCTACTAGTGAAGCAAATGTAGTGATTGTGTTGGGGGCTGTGGTAGTACACCCGCGCGTAAGTGGCGGGTATCGGTCAGTCGTCGGTGTGACGCATATTACATAAACACGCATTCCACCCATATCACATATCCTTATCCCAGGAACTGAATGGATTTGATGTTAATCATAGATTGCAGTTTTGTGAGTGGATTCAAACACCTGGTATCGAAGATCTGTTACCATTAATAGTGTTTTCAAATGAAGCTACTTTTACCAATCGTGGTGAGGTAAACCGCCATAACATGCATTATTGGGCAGCGGAAAATCCTCACTGGGTGCGACATGTTGCTTATCAATAAAGGTGGTCAGTGATTCTAGGTACCGTGATAGGGCCATATGTCTTGGAAGGAAATGCAACAGGACAAAACTATGCACTTTTTCTGCGACGCCATTTACCTCAACTACTGGAAGAAGTATATTTACATATCCGGCAGACGATGTGGTTCCAGCAAGATGGTCAGCCGGCCCATTCCAGTTATGTAGCAGTTCGTGTGCTTAACAGGACTTTCCCTAGTAAATGGATTGGTAGGAGAAGCCCTCATGACCGGCCTTCAAGATCAACCGAACTAACCCCATTGGATTATGCCACGGAACCAACCACTCTTGACAATATGCAACATCGGATCAGGGAAGCATGCCAGTCCATTTCAGTTCACCAACTAGTCTTCGTAAGAAGATCCTTTTGGAAACGTAATCTGGAATGCGTAGATAATAACGGTGGCACTTTTAAACATCTACTTGACGATTTGACACCTGTTCCTGTAGTAATAGGTAAAGTATTTTAAAGCAGGAAGTCTATACATTGGTGCACAGCCCATATGTAAAGCGGACTGCGTCTGCTCCTGCTAATTCAACATCCTGTAGGAACTGTTCTAATATGGCATAACTAATTGTTCAAATTGTATTGTAAAGCCAATAAATAGATATTTCATTCGAAGTAAAATAAAATAGGAGGTTGCATTTAAAATAACAGTGGTCAATGTTGTATATTTTCTACGAATGGACAGAAAACTTTCCTAAGTGTCACCGCATACTCACAACATTATGTGATTCATCTCTCAAGTATCAAACTCACGTTAAAATATATGGTTTTCACATAACAATAGCAAACACAATTCGTGAATCACCCTGTATATCTCGCTTTTACCCTTTCTAGGGAGGAAAGTTTCTTCATTGTTAAATGTGGGGTCCAGATGATTTCTATGCCGTATGTCAGTATTGGTAGAATTTTTACTCTAAACAACAGCATTGCCGTCTCTAGGGTGAGAGATCTAATGTTTCTTATTTCATCCATTGCCATTATTGCCTGAGTTGTCTTTTCTGTGATATGTTTTGTAAAGCATTTTGCGCTTGTTTGTAGCGCGATGCCTAGGTATTTGAAGTCTGGTACCATTTTCAGTTTTGTTTCCCTTGTGTATATCTCTTCTATGTGGCGGCTCTTGCTCCATTTCTGAAGATCATTGTGTCCGTTTTTTATATGTTAATGTCCAACTTGTTCTTGAAGCACTATTTTTCCACTTCGTTATTGTTTTCGGGAGTTGACTGTCGTTTTTGTTTAATGTACTTCTATACATTAATCTTTCTTTGTTATAATTCTTCAAAATTCTAGAAATGGAAATTTTATTCAGAATAAATTGGCACAAAGCGGATTTATTCATGTTGAAACATGTCTAACTCTGTGCAGGCTTATTCATGTTCTAACATTGCATTCTTTTAGTAAGCAGACAGCCAGTAGCCAGTATTGAAATCAGTAGCGTAGCATCGCTTATACGATGGAAGGAAGCGCAACCATAAGAATGTCAAAACCGCTAGTACAACTACTAATACTACTACAATTATTACTACCACTTATGTACTACCATCACTATAATAATAATAATAATAGCCTTATCGTACTCCTTGTAGTGCAACTTTATCCTCCTTGCCTTTGTAGCAAAGATGTATCTTATCGAAGAATGTTCGATTCAAACAAGCTATTTTTTATATATATAACTAGCTAATACCCGGCGTGCGCTGCTACGCGTAAATTAAATGAATGCGGTAGTTTGTTTTTATGTTCAGTTGAAACGGAAACATAATTATAGATTTGTATCGTAAATATTTTTAGATGCCCCTGCTGATTACCGGCATTGCCCACAAATCTACTTATCTTGATCTTCTTAGCATATGTGCGCTGAGAGACGAACATTAATGCGCTTTTATGTTAAGTTGAATAAGTAAAAGGAAAAATAATTATACATTTATGTCGTATTTATTTTCAGATACCCCGTGCTGATTATCCAGGAATATGCTTATCCCGATCTCCTTGGTATAAATCAGCTGAAAGACAAAATTCGTTATTGTGAGTTACCGTAAAAGAACATCCGTCGTGCGCTGTTACGCTTGCCCGGGAATCTACCTGGCATCAATTAAAGACAAAAATGCTTATTGTGAGTTATCCGTTAAAGATAAGCAATTGCTATCGCAGAATTTTTTTGTACAGTTTTTTGAGATATTTAATTCTGTGTGCATTAATTTCGTGTATTTGTCATGGTTTAGGCAGCGTAAGTCATTTAAGCTTCCAAAACCACTTTTCTTTCACGTTTTTCAATAAAGGGTGGTTTTTAAGGGCGAAGGCGTTGAATATGACAACTCTCTTATAGCTTATAAATTTCCCGGGAAAATCCTGAACATTTTGCAAAAAGCCCCATCACAATCGGATGAACGATATGGTAGCGCATAAAATACGCAAAAACATTAATTTTTATATACTGTATTAGATAAATAAAGAAATTATATATATATATATATATATATATATATATATATATATATATTGTCCACCGCTGTGGTCTCGAGGTAGCGTGCTGCCTTGTCACGCAGCGGGCCCGGGTTCGATCCCCTGTCGGGGCAGTTTTTCTGGATGAGGTTTTTATCGGGGTTTTTCCTCACCTGTAAGACAAATGTCAGGAAAACTTTAAGGCCCACACGGTCCCCGAAATCATATGGCCATCATCCTTATCATTATCATCATCACCATACCATTATCATCATCACCATCATCATCCTTCGCCGATGTGGAAAGCAACGGGAAGCTACCACACCTACAATTCCCTAGTAAAGTTGCAAGCATAGCATGAAAATGCTATGATTGCAGTGAAGGACCTACCTTCGGACAGAATTACTATACATTATATATATATATATATATATACTGTATATATCCATCCATAGTAATTCTGCCCGAAGGCAGGTCCTTCACTGCAATCATAGCATTTTCATGCTATACTTGCAGCTTTACTAGGGAATTGTGTAGGTGTGGTGGCTTCCCGTTGCTTTCCACACCGGTGAAGGATGATGATGATGATGATGATAAGGTTGATGATGATAAAGATGATGGCCATATGATTTCGGGGACCGTTTGGGCCTTAAAGTTTTCCTGACATTTGTCTTACAGGTGAGGAAAAACCCCGATAAAAACCTCACCCAGAAAACTGCCCCGACCGGGGATCGAACCCGGGCCCGCTGTCTGACAAGGCAGCACGCTACCTCGAGACCACAGTATATATATATATATATATATATATATATATATATATATATATATATATTAAATCATTACAATCATATAGCCACGGTAGAGTTTCATACATCTGCACGTGATAGTTCTGGGTGAAAATGTTGTCCTTTGGTGATTGCAGCTATTTTAAGGTCCGTTTAGGTCGCCCAACTTCTAGAATTTTATTAAGTTTTTCGTCAAAAGGTACGAGTGAAGAATGGATTATTTTTTAATTGTTCAATTGCACAACCATATGAACTACTTTCATTCAATAATAATCCGTTGCAAGCATATGAGGTACTTGGCTGGTCTGAGTTAAAATGGCACATTGTAAACGCGCTACGTGGTTCATACAACTGGAAAGGTATTGGCAATTACAATGTAGTCAGAACATCACAGCGCTTCCACAAGGCATGTTCAAGTTCCTCACTTCTTAAAACCTATTATTTCTTGTAGATATAACCAAATTGGTGTAGTTACTATCATTTAATATTATAGGGTGCAACATGAAAGACACAGTAAATAAAAACCACGCCAGCAAAAACTGCACTTAAACTTACTTGATATATTTACAAAATCCTATAGAACAACAGTGAGCGTGCGCGAGAGTTTATAGAGCCAGCGATAACCCACCATAAAACCGCATATCGATCACCATCCTCGCCACAATGGATTATTATCGATATCGTATTAAAGTTCATACAGCTTATGCTAAATGGCAGCACGTCGCTATGAAATTTAAATGACAAATCTTTGCAATAAATTCCCAAATCTTTGTTAAAGAAATATAGTAATATTTTTGTTATGAGACGATGTGTTAGCGCCGTCCGGTGTGCCGCATTGAAACCCACTGGGTTACCTGGCAGCTAATATATTTTTGGCTATCGAGTTGGGGTTCTGGATATATATAATCCTAGCCTTATGGTGACAAATGTTTCACCTGCAGATCCAGGTTCGAATATATGGTGGACGTTTTCACCTTAAAAGAGGGCGTCGAAAATTGCACCGCCGGCAAACTGTGTCCAAGATGAAAGTTGGGAGTGGTACAGCCAAATTATTTACTTAATAATTTGCTTGACAAATTTAAGAGGAAATCCCAAGGCAAGGATTTCCTCTTTAATTTCATTTGGGGGTATTTCTGCAGGCAGCCTTTTAATTACGACCTTCAATGGAAGTTCTTTTTTAAGTTGGAATGAACAATATTCCTTTTTCAAGGAAGCAAAATACTCCTTCAACCTAGCAAAGCCTTCCAATGAAGACACATAATACCCCAATCCCTCGTCAGTGCTGATTACTTTTGGGTCTCCACTAAATTGTGATCTTAATTCCTTATCCATATGGAACAGGTCCCCGTGGTCTATGACAGTGATTGGCGGGGGTCTCTGTCCCGTGGAACTAACATTTAACGAAGATATTGATGTTGTAGCCGTAGAAGCTCCAGCAGTTTGAGGAGGAACCATCCCTGAGGATGTTCCAGCAGTTAATTTAGAAGTATCAGCTAAAGCTGAGAATTTATTTTAGTAGGAACTGCTGGAACTACAGCTGGTGATTCTACAGGTTGTCTAGATCGGCTCGGTAAATTTCAATTTCAGAAGTTTTTAGTTTTCTTTACCAACAATGTAGGTTCTTTTTCTTTTTATTTTTTTCTTTTTTCCATTCCGTTTTTTTTGGAAGGTGCTCTAGAGCTATTCTGCTCATTAGGGATTGGCTGTTGCATAGTTGATGGCATTTCTTCATCAATTAGTTTACTTTCTATTTCAGTTTCAGAGTTCTCCATGGGGTTTTGCGAGAAGAGAAAGCAGCACGATTGAATTTGAACCGCATCCGCTATCAATTCACGCAGTACAGCTCAAGGAGGGGTAACCCTGTACCTTCTCTTTGAATGATAAGGTTAAGTCGATTTAAACAAATGTTTGTGAAGTCACGAGCTTCATCGTACATCTCGTACTCATGGTATGCAGATAGATAATTTATGATCACTAGAGAGGTTCCACTTAAACAGCGAAGAATGTTGTTCAGTCTAGGATTTTTTATCATATCTGTGATGTCTGGCAAAATTTTCAAATTTATTTCCTGTATCCTCCCAAATTGCGAGAGGTGCGATATCCTCAGGGTCCGGGTCCATAGACCTGTCAGGATCTGGCATAATAGCCATTCCTTGGCAATTGTCAAGTCTTAGTTCAAGATACTACACTAGACTTGTCACCACTGGATAGGATTATAACACAATAATATATTGTAACACCACAACCTTACCTGATAGCACTACACTCACTATCGAAAAATATATTAGAAGAAACGAAAACACGTTACGCGGAATTGGACTGGCCCGAGGGCCAGTCAAATAATTACCTACGCTTCTACCGACTGGTCATATAATAATGACTATAATGGTACGACCAGTCACGGCACACGTGTCATCGCTCACTATGTTGACTATTCGTTGCAGCATTACACTGAAGCCACTGTTGTAGTAGACTGCCGCAGTATGGTCGATGATGCTTCTGCTGTCACACTAGTCGAACTTGTAGAAATTGCTCGTTTCAAGTATGAAGAAAGAATATACTCATATAGTTATGATATTTCCAAAAGTTTATTAAAAATGGGTGTACACTTACTTATCACTTCCTAACGCCGGTCCAACCCAGGGATAATCCCTGGGTCCAACCAGCGACAGCCCAAACCAGCTAGTAGGCCTAATAAATAATAGACTAAGTAATATACACTGTGGAGAAAATAGCATTTAGCATCACAATATTGTCTAACGGTGTCATAATATTGTGATTTGCGTATTTAGATAAATACTTGAAAATTGTCTAATAATGTTATAACAACTGATTGAAAAAGTTTAAAATATTTAAAAATGTTAGTAAATACAGAAGAAAAACTATAGTTTACAGCAATAAACTGAAAAAATAAGCGTAAATAAAAGTGCAGTTCAGCCTATGCTAAATAATTTCCGATTAATTTGTAAAATAAAAAATTAAGACCAAAAAATATTTCATGCCACAGGCAGGAGAACATGGGCAAGGGGCTTTGCGGGGAAACGAGATATCGGTTTTCTATGTAGTGAAACGTATTCAGAGCGTCAAGTCAGGCATGCGCAGTGCACTGAAACATATTCCTGGCGCTCGGCGGTTGAAAGACTGACCAGAGCCGTAGAGATTAAAGGAGCGGCACGGGGCTTTGCGGGGAAACGAGATATCGGTTTTCTATGTAGTGAAACGTATTCAGAGCGTCAAGTCAGGCATGCGCAGTGCACTGAAACATATTCCTGGCGCTCGGCGGTTGAAAGACTGACCAGAGCCGTAGAGATTAAAGGAGCGGCACGGGGCTTTGCGGGGAAACGAGATATCGGTTTTCTATGTAGTGAAACGTATTCAGAGCGTCAAGTCAGGCATGCGCAGTGCACTGAAACATATTCCTGGCGCTCGGCGGTTGAAAGACTGACCAGAGCCGTAGAGATTAAAGGAGCGGCACGGGGCTTTGCGGGGAAAGAATATAACGGTTCTCTATATAGTGAAACGAATGAGAGGCACAAGTAGAGAGAGAGAGAGAGAGAAGGCATTGGAGGCTCATCAGTGAAAGCGTGAGGTTCTTTGGCAACAGCGCCAGGAAGAGGGAAGCAGCAGCGTAGCCTCGACCAACAACCGGCAGGAGGAGTGACGCTTCACTACAACGTAGTAGCCTATTCTTGCGCGGCTTCTACCCAAAGCAAAACTTGTCTGACAGTTCTCTTTCAGATTGAGGGTTTATCTACCTCTTTTCCCCGGTTAGCTCCTAACGTAAAAAGGCGCTAGGCCTTTCCCGTCTGCCTCTAGCTCGACCGCTACCCTACGGTCTTTGCCGGGGCACCCCTCTACCCTTCTTCCAACTATTCCTTACACAATAAAACCATCCAACATGTCAGGACTGGACATCATATCTGGCCGAACCCAGGAAAACTTCCCAATACCCCAGCGCACGTGGAGACAAATAGAAATTCGAAAACGACAGCCTCCAACATCAACAGCACCGGCTGCCGGTAAAGACGAGTCCCCTTTAGTCATCTTCCTTACCCCGGAGGCCTCACCATGTAGTAATGGAGAGGCGTCCGAAGGCTCGAGGACGTAGGACTGGCGCCCAGTCAAATCGATGCATCTTTCTCTGCTGATTCGTCGGGAATTTTCCGTTCTTTTGGCAGCCGCGAATAAGGCATTCGCAGAAACCGAGCCTCTCGCATTCACTTGCGAGGCTACAGGTCTCGGATTAAGGGTTAGGCTGACTTCAATCCCGGCCTTCAATAAATACCATCAGCTGTTGCATCTGCGTAGAATCCCCTACAGCGAGGGTGGAAAAATAAAGCGGGTTGCGACATGCAAACTTGTAATAAAAGAAATCGTCTCCGGCGTGGATCCGACCGAAATGCAGGACGACCAGAATGGCAAAGGCTACGAGGTCTTGAAAGTCGTCATTATGACTTCTGGTAATACCAAGAATCCGCTTCCTATGTTCGTAGCAGACCTGGAGGAAGGGCCCAACGTCTGCGAGGAGATTAAATAGTAAACTGACTTTGCCACTATAAGGTGAAAATCGAGTCATACAGGCGCATAAAGCCCCCAACCACGCAACGCGTCCCCAACAAGTAGTTCAGGTCAACCCTGCTACATCTGAACAAGTAGTTCCAGTTGAGCTAACTCCTGCTGCCTCCCTAAATAACTCAAGCCAGGCAGAGCCAATCGCTCTCCCGCCTCAGTCTAATGGAAAGGTGAACATCTTCCCCAAACCAGCTGTCAATAATGGCACTGAAAAGAAGAAGAAAGAATCCAGGCAAATAAAACCCGGAAAATAAAGACCTCGGGATAATTCGTGGGCCTCAAAACGCCACCCGAAACCAGTACATGGACCGTTAGCACTCAGACTGCTCCGGTACCATCTAAAAGACACACGAAAGTGCAAACAGAAAACTGCTGGTATCTCTTCAATGAAGTGATTGATAAACTGCAGCAAGAACTAACAGCTAAACCCAGCTCAATAGAAATTAGTATTGACCTGGACTGCAAAGAACGCTCTTTATTCATTGATTGCGTTTCTACTATAGGAGATGAAGAGGAAGACGTTCAAACTTGATTCGACGCTCTCCCAAATGGTGGTACCGCTGGCTATCGCCTTAGAGCCGAAGAAGCTGATAATTTCGACATAAATGTATTAAATTTTAATTTTTTCCAAATTTTATTTTCAAAATTTAATTGTAATATTTAATTTAATTATATTTCTTAAATTCAAGCCACTCTGCTAAGGTTTTCGGTGGTTTCCCTTAGCGCTAAGGCAAATGTCGGAGTGGTTCTCTAATGCCCTCCAGTAAATTATAAATTACCAAAAAATTATTTTACTTAAATTTTAATATTTTAAAAATGCTCGCAAAATATATATAAGCCTAACCTGAGAAAGGTCGTTTCTCATTGGAGGGGGGGACTCCGTTGGCGTGGATGATTCATCGTTTGCCTCCTGAGTCTTCAACTTCGCCCGCGGGGGGACGCAATTTTCCTCTTGGCATTGGCAATCGCGACCGACGAGAAGAAAGCACCAGCAAACGAGCCACCAATTGTCTGGACCTTGTCAGTGATCGCGGACTGTCATTCGGCTATGAGACTCTATCTGGGGCTTGAAATTGGGAATCCGATAGCTAAGAATTATTACTCGACTTATTTCTAACAACTGGGACTGACATATGTAAGCCCCTGAAACAGCCTGGAAGTGGCAGACTTCTCTGCAAACAAGGAGTCTCTGCGCTTCCGATCACTCTACATTGGCTCTACATTAAAACGCACTTAAAGCGTTCAGTCAGATGTGCTCAGAGCTCTGAAGACATTCCTGGCACTCGGCGGATGAAAGACTGACCAGAGCCATGGAGACTAAAGGAGTGGAAAGTCTAATCGTTGATATAATTATATGTAGCCGCTCATGGATGATTTCACTGCAATAATATTTACGTATGTGACGAGAATAATTTTTTATTGTATTTAGATAGTAGATTCGGTATGTTTTGCATCTATTGATAGGGAAGTGGCGCTTCCAGAGCCTAAAAGGACGCTACGCCCCTGATCGAAATTGTAGTGAGTCTGTCAGTACATGTAGTAGTTTTCTGTTCTATATTGTTTTAATTTGTAAGTTTTATTAGTTTTATAAATGTTACAATATGCCAAGAAAGTGTTTAAATCATCCAAACAATTTCTTCTACATGTGTGGTGAACTTGCCTTCAACTCTGAGAGGTGAAATTTCACACCACTTGTGAAAAAAAAAATGTTACGAGCTTTATTTTGGGTATAAATCTGGTGATAATGATAAGGACTGGCCCCGAAATATATGCTGTGTATCAGCTTTGCATTATACTACGGGGGTGCAGAAAGCCCTGCATTTGGAACGGGTTTTTTAGTCAGGAGGAGGATCCTCTCCGCTATCCGAGATATTAAGTTTATTAGTGATAGGGTATCATACATAATTCTAAAGGGTAAACAACATGATTTTATAATTGTAAATGTACATGCCCCCACAGAAGATAAAGATGACAACATCAAGGATGAGTTCTATGAAGAATTAGAATGCTTATTTGATAGTCTTTCACGATATCATATGAAAATTATCTTAGGAGATTTTAATCCAAAAGTGGAGCGGGAAGATATATTCAAACCAACAATAGGCAAATTCAGTCTCCATGAAGATAGTAACGACAATGGGGTTAGATTAGTCACATTTGCCACATCAAAGAATCTCATTGTTAAGAGCACAACATTTCAGCATAAGGATATTCATAAATACACCTGGGCGTCCCCAGATGGAGATACTCGGAACCAGATAGCTCATGTAATAGTGGATAAACGCTGGCACAGTAGCATCATCGATGTTAGATCAGTTAGAGGGACAGACTGCAATTCGGATCATCATCTGGTCAGAGTGAAAATCAGACAACGGCTATCGCTTATGAGAGGAACAAACGCTAAAGATGATTCTGTAAAATTTGAATTAAAAAACTTGAAAAATGATGAAATGCGGCAAGAATACCAAATCAAAATTGCTAATAGATTTGAAGTACTGGAATCTTCCAATGACAATGTGGCAAACGAAGAAGAAACTGATATAAATAAAGAATGGGAGGCTGTAAGAGATACTATTAAATTGTCAGCATCAGAAAGCATTGGTTGTTTAAAAAAGAGACAAAACAAGAAATGGTTTGATGCGGAATGTGCCGACATTGTAAAGAAAAGAAAGCTAGCAAAAATGAAATGGTTACATGAGCCAAATGAGGTAAATTTAGAGCAGTTGGGTAGTATTAGACGGGAAACCACCAAGTTACTAAAGAGTAAAAAGAGGGAATATTTGAGAGAGAAGATTAATGATCTTGAAATGATTGCAAAAAATAGGAACATTAGAGAATTATATCAGGGAATTAGTATAGAGAAGAAAGGGTTTCAGGCTAGAACAAACATAATTCGGAATGAAAATGGGGATATGATTGCAGATTCAAGGAGTATATTAAATAGATGGAAAAGTTACTTTAATCAGCTATTAAATGTACATACAGAACAGGACATTGAGGAGGATAATTTACAGACAGCAGAAATGCTAGTCGCAGAGCCAAGTGCATTAGGGGTTGAAATGGCGATTGAAAAATTGAAGATGTATAAAGCATCAGGTTCAGATGAGATCCCAGCAGAACTGATAAAATCGGGGGGAGAAAAATTGATGGACAAGATATGCGGGTTGCTTAGTATGATTTGGGAAAAATAAGCTATTCCAGATGAATAGAAGGAATCAATTATTGTACCAATCTATAAGAAAGGATATAAAACTGATTGCAACAACTACAGGGGTATCTCATTACTTTCAACTTCATACAAAATTCTAACAAATATATTAGTAAGCAGACTTACTCCCTATATTGATGACATTCTAGGAGATCATCAATGTGCATTTAGAAGAAACAGGTCTACAACAGATCAGATTTTTAGTGTAAGACAGATTTTAGAAAAGAAATGGGAATATAATGGTACTGTACATCAAATATACGTAGACTTCAAAAAAGCATATGATTCAATTAAGAGGGCGAAGTTATATAGTATCCTGCTGGAGTTCGGAATTCCTAAAAAGTTAGTTAGACTTATACGAATGTGTCTAAATGGCACAAAGAGTAGAGTGCGTGTAGGCAAACAGTTTTCGGACACTTTTGAAATCCAGAATGGGTTGAAGCAAGGATATGCACTATCTCCCCTACAATTTAATTTTGCACTAGAGCATGCCATTAAATCTTTAGAGAATGAGGATGGCTTACAACTCAATGGTATTAATAAGCTGTTAGTTTATGCTGATGATGTAGTATTGTTGGCCGATAGCGAGGAGATACTAAAGGACAATACGCACACACTGTTGAGTAACACTAAGAAATTAGGATTGGAAGTAAATATCAATAAAACTAAATATATGGTCACACGTAGAAATTCATTATATAATGGAAATGGATAGCTAATGACAAATGAGGGAAATTTTGAGGAAGTGGCTGAATTCAAATACCTAGGAACAGTAATCACAAATAGGAATGAGATGCACAAAGAAATTAAACATAGGCTCAATTCTGGAAATCCGTGCTATTATGCATTGCAGAGACTCTTGATATCCCAACTCCTTTCAAAAAATGTTAAACTGAAAATATGTAAAACTATTATTCTACCTGTTATATTATATGGATGCGAAACATGGACTCTTACTTTAAGGGAGGAAAGGAGATTACAAGTATTTGAGAATAAAGTACTTAGGAAAATTTTTGGACCAAAGAGAGATGAACAGACAGGTGAATGGAGAAGACTCCATAACAATGAACTAAATGGTCTTTATAGGAAGCCAGGTATATTAAGAACAGTAAAGTCTCGTAGATTCCGATGGGCAGGACATGTTGCACATATGGGGAATGGAAGACTTGCATGGAAGCTTCTTGTAGGAAAGCCAGAGGGAAAACGCCCAGTTGGTAGACCAAGAATGAGGTGGGAGAATAACATTAACTATGATTTGAGGCAAGTAGATTATACAGGGAATGATTGGAAAGCATTAGCTCAGGATAGGGATGTATGGAGAGCTTATGTCCGCGCGGCCATGAACCTACGGGTTCGATAGTGCCAGTGAGTAAGTAAGTAAGTAAATAGCATGTGTTAGGCTATTGACTGGATGGAAAAATGGTACATATCATATGCCATTTTCAGTCCCCACGATTTGGAGGGAACAGAAGATTTCTATTTCTGCTTAATTAACATTAATAAAATCATCTCCAAAACCAGAACATACAGTTAAGTATCCCAATTTAGCATCTGCAATGAAACCTGTGCCACATAGTGTAGAGTATCTGTACCAGAATGACCAGATTTTATGATCTTAATTGGCCCAACTTTTGCCGTGATGACGAAAAACGTACTGTCGTGACGTATCGTGACGTACATGTTATCCTCTGTGGTTGTCAAAGACTATGTTCTGTGCTCTTCCCTCTCCTTCTTATCTCTTCTTCTTCCCCCCTACGTCATCGGCGCGGTTAGGTGTGCGCCGATACCTATGTCGAGACGCGGAGACATGTTTCATTAACAGTCGGAGTAAAGTTTTGTTCCTGGGAGGTCGCCGGGGATCGAGGGAAGATCCCCTAGCCTAGGACTGCTCCGTTTTCTCTAGAAGAAACTGTTAGAAGACGTTATTTAAGTTGGAATGAATGAGGACTGCTCCGTTTTCTCTAGACGAAACTGTTAGAAGACGTTATTTAAGTTGGAATGGATGAGGACATTAAGAATGATAGTGAAAGCATTTATTGACTGTTCATTATTATTTTCTATTCTTTTGTGTTTATATTCAAGATAATTACAGCCAATTGTATTGTTTGTTTATTATGCAGTTTCAATTATACATATTTTTAGTTAAAGAATTTTGATGTCGAATTATTATGATTTGGCTGAGCTGTCTTAGAATAAGCTTGAACCTGAGATTTGAGTGCAATAGAGCACGTTCCCTTTCCTTTCATGATCAATCATGAATATTAAAAGATACAAAGAAAGATTAGACGTAGTTTCGAAAGGATTCATGTTAAAGGATGTTACACAAGTGGTCTATTTAAAGAAAGATGAAATTGTCTGTAATCGTGGGCCCAGCTAAAGACTCTGCCAAGAAGCTTGTATGATATGAGCTAGGTTTGTATTTAAATATTGGTTTCACACGATAGAGATAGCACGTGCCTCTTCAAACTCATACTGAAGACTAAAGAAGTGAGAGAAGTGACCCTACATTTGAAGCGAGTAGTTCATCAGAACCTCACTTTTCAACTGAAGAATATCTTAATGATCTTATTCGTGATTTTAATTTGCTTAAACACTTGGCTGAGCTCTTAAGTTCCAGGCTCAAAGGTTGGAACCCACTCCTGAAAGATATGCATTTTTATAGTTGTGATAATGATTTCATAGACTATTTACTGAAGAAGATCAAGTAGTTTTTTGTAATAACATTTGTTCAATAATGAAGACTCTTGGACATCAACACCAGCCAGATGAGTGGCTTGTTAATAGACTCATAAAAAATTAGTTTGAAGGCTGTACTTTTGCTTATGACAATGAAATATCAACAATACCTGTTGTGCATGTCACTGATATAAAAGATACTTGAAAGTATGAAATTGATGTTAGAAAAAAATAAATATATGTAATATATCTGGAATATCTACAGATATTTCAAGGTAATAGCTTTATTGATAGGTTTACAACTAACTTCTGCTGTTTCTTGTGTGAATGGGACAGCAGGGATAGGAAGTCTCACTATGTAAGGAAACAATAGCCTAACATGAATATCTTATTCCTGGGTATAAAAATGTATCAGATATTCCATTGTGGATCCCAGAAAGGTGTATTAATCTCTCCTGCATATAAAACTGGGCCTTATGAAAAATGTTGTAAAAGCTATGGATAAAAGTTTTGCTGCATTTATGTATCTAAAATCTAAATTTACAAAAATAAGTGATTGAAAAGGGATGAATTTGTATAGGACCCCAAATAAATTGATGATGAACATTTTGACGAACTGTTACATCTGCTGGAAAAAGCAGCGTGGAAATCATTTAAAAAAACTGTTGAGGATTTCTTGGCAGTAACGAAGAAAAAACTATAGTGTAGCAGTGAGTGAACTTCTGAATTCATACAAATCAGTGGGATACAGTGTGTCTTTAAATATTCAGTATTTGGACACCCACGTAGACTTCTCTGAAAATCTTGGGGCTGTATATACTGATGAGCATGGTGAGCATTTTCATCAGCAGATTTTTGAAAAGAGCTACCAATGCAAATGGTGTCCTAGTATGCTGACCAACTACTGCTGGACCATGACTCCCTAGGGAAAAATATGGCCAAACATAATCATGCAACTTTTTTGGTAAGACAAAATTAGGTGAATACGTATCATTTAGTGTTATGTAAGTACTAATTATTTTGAAACTTTGAACACTTTGCCCTCCCCAAAAAAAAAGTGACTGATGGCAAAAATCTGGAAAAGTTAGTTAGATTCTATTTTTTAGTCCATGTCACAGAAAAAGGTTTTTTGTAGACCAATGTATGCTAGTATAACTTACAAAGTATTATACTGTATACAGTTTGGAACAGAACGCTACCAAAAAATGTTTACAGGTTGATCAGGGATGTTGGCTGAGTGTTTTGATAAGTCTCCAGTGAATTACTACAAAGTAATGCAATTTTGATGTGTTAGACATCTAGCATATCCTTCGGGCCATGGTATGGGGGTTCTTGAAGATTAGAAGTAAAAATAAAAATTGATGAACTAAACATTATCTGAAGTCGAATCTATGCTGCTGTTTGTTTCATTATTTACTTGCTGGCACTATCGACCCAGTAGGTTCATGCCTACATGGACATAAGCTCTCCATACATACCTATCCTGAGCTAATGATCTCTAACCATCTCCTGTATAATGCAGTTTCCTCAAATCCAGGTTAATGTTATTCTCCCGCTTATTCTTGGCCTACCTACTGGGTGCATCCCTCTGGTTTTCCTACAAGGAGTCTCTGTTATTCCCCTTTTGTGTCACATATCCTGCTCATTGCAGTCTACAAGACTTAATTGTTATTATTACATCTGGTTTCCCATAAAGATCATATAGCTTACTGTTGGTAGTCTTCTCCAATCACCTATCTGATCTTCTCTCTTTATTCCAAAAAGTGTTCCTAACAACTTTATTCTTATGTACTCATAAACTTTTGTCGTCCCTTAAAGTAAAGACTCCATGTTTCACATCGATATAATATAACTGTAAGGATAATAGTGTTATATATTTTCAAGGGTTTTTTCAGGGAAATTGGGATAACAAGAATCCCTGTAATGAATTATAGCATGCATTTTCAAAATTGAGCTTGTGTTTAATTTCTTTCTGCGCCTCATTTCTGTTTGTAATTATTGTTTCTAGATATTTGAATTAAGCCACTTTTTCAAAATTTCTCTCATTTATCACTAACAGTCCATTTTCATTACACAATGTATGTATTTCTATGTGTTACCATATATTTAGTTTCATTGATGTTTACTTTCAGCCTCAATTTCTTAGTGTTATTCAATAAAATATCATCTTCTTCTCATCGTGTCCTCCTTTCGGAAGGTCGATTCCAAATATGTCCCCAATCGTCTCTATCTTCCCATGCTTTCCTTCATTTTATTTCTTTCCAGTCGTATCCTCTTTCTTGTAAACTTTCCTTCACTTGATTAATCCATGTTTCTTGTGGTCTACCTTGTGGTCGTTTCCTTGTATCTTGAAATGTAACAGTCTTTGTGGTAGTATTTCCTTTTCAATTCTTTTTAAATGTCCAAACCATTTCAGTCTATTTTTTTCTATATCTGATGTTAATTTTTCTACATTTAATGTCTCCCTGATTTTGCTATTTCTTATTCTATCTCCCTTTGCTTTATTACCATTCCACGTTAGAATTTAACTTCTGTAGCTTGGATTTTGTTCAATTCCTTCATTGTATATGTCCAAGTCTCAGATGCATATGTTAGAACTGGCTTGAAATAAGTTTTATACATTGCCATTTTACTCTTCATGGGTGTATCATTATTCCACATTAATTGTTAGTTAAATTATAGATTTTTAAACTTTTCTCTATTATTCTACTGATTTCAGTGTGTATTTTACCATTTGCATTTATCACTGTTCCTGAATATGTATTTTTTTCCACTTTTTGTCGATTTATGCCTGATAACTTAATATTACAATCATCGTTCTGGTTTCTACATATTTTTATGACTGTCATTTTCTCGATATTTATCTTTAAATCAATTAAAATATCCTCATGTAATATTTATATTGATTGTATTGCAGTTTATGATTTTTGCAGTACCTACTTCCATTGATGATTGATTATTTGTTTATTTTCTTTTACTTGTTCAGAATCCATCTTATCACAGTCCAAAGGACATGATAGATACTTAACATATCAACTTATAACTTTGTTATAAATCGCTGGAAACCATGGGTTCCTTATATCAGAACAATCATCCAACATCCTTGAGCAATCTGTGAAAGCGTGTAGATAAAATTCTATTCCACCCTACATATAGAATTTATGCTTCAGTGTTTAAATTCAAATAATTATTGAAGCACGATATGTATTTATTGTATGTTACAGTATTTTGAAAATGAATAACAGCCCCTAATACTCAATGAATGTCATTGGTAGTTTAAAAATGCATTAACAGCAATTTCAAAATCCTTCAGATAAAACAATCAATGTACACTACAGCATCGGCAACAGTGAAATCAAATCTGTGGTTATAATCACAAGTCACAGATAAATCTAAGATACTACATTCTCCATGTACCGACTGAGTGGCTGAGTGGATAAAACAACAGGCTACACTTTCTAAGAATCCTCAACTTAATTTCCAGTCAATATATTTGTTGAAGTTCAATTATTCAGTGGTTACCAACTTTTTAAATAATTAATGTTATTATTTTGAACTATCCGAGATTAACTCAGACACACATTACATTTTACAAAGTGTAGGCTATATTAAGTAGGCCAAGGAAAATTATCTGGTTATAGAAAAGTTGCATACAGCTATTTGAAATAGATAACCCAGGATTATCATTTGTTAAAATACCTACTTTACGTTCAATACTCATATATTATTATTCAAATTAAATAGGAGTAAAGGGTGATAAAGGATAAACATGGGCCTTAATTAGGGGAATGGAAGAAGGCTTATGATTAAGAACCAATCAAATATATTTTCAAAATATAACCTTTACACCAGAATGCCTACTATCTTAAAGATAGTGTATTATTTGTGATGTTTTCACAGATTCTGTAAAGCCTAAATTTGGAGAATTTGTTTGATTAACTTTTAATATTTCAACTTCATCCAAATTCCCAATGAAGATCTGAAGCATACTATTCCACATCCTACATTACTTTTATACTGGATTATGAGTATCAAATGTAAACAACTTTAATATAATCAGTAACTCAGGAATATTTCGTGAGATTCTCTGAGTTACCTAATCCAAAATTGCTAAATTGTGACTTATCTTCAGTTTAAACAATTTGCACACTGAAGAAGTAATTCTGTTCCCATGTTGTGGCGATGTTTAGAAGCAGCTAACTCTCTTCATGCCCGATGTTGTAGTAACATTTTGAAGGATTGGTGTCCCAAAAAGAATTACTGGTTCAGGTTGGGTTTAATTTTCGGTAGAGCTGGATTCTCTTCTCAGGGTCGGAAGTTGGTACACAGGATAGGAAAACACTTTAAAAATCATAAAATAACTGATTCTTGTAGAAATAGTTGTAAATTTATTTACTATGTTAATTTCCCAGCAGATCAAGTAAATATAGGTGGTATTATTCTTCACCGTCAATTAAAATTAAATTATTTTATTTTCTTGAATCAACTATTCTTCTTGTATTAAATATTACATTTTATCTTGAGAATTCTTCTTGCTTCTATCCTTGTTGGAAGTTGTATGCAGAATGACCAGTGTAATTCATATATAATTTTAAAGAACATTATTACATCACATGATGTTAGGTTTAAATTCTATTGGTTAATATAATGTTTAAATTTGATTTGTTAAATCAAAAAGTTAATTGTTTTAACATCCAATCAGGATTTAGTATACTTTTATTTAAAAAATATGAAGTTAAGCAGGTGTTCTTATTACAGTTATAACAGAAAGCTTTATATTTCTGACAACAATGACTTAAAACAATTTTAAAAGCATTATTAAGAAAGACTGTTACGTAATACAATTTCTTTAATTGTTACTGAGACATTTTTATTCAACAATGAACACAATGAATTATTTAGATGTTTTTTCTTTATTTAAGTTATATTTAAATAGTAAAGGAATTTTAAAATACGAGATTATTAACTTTAACTTTCATATTTATTATGATATTAAAATCCTGCTATAACACTGTATAAGACTGCTTTAGTAAACATGATGTGTTGTAATTTATTTACCATCTGAATAAATATGATCTGGCAATTCTCACCCACAAGCACTCTTTGTGAAGTCAAGTAAAAGAGTTAGGCTAAACCTGTATGTTACAGGTATCCCCCTGATTTTAATATGAAATAAAATAATAATTTACAGTAATCAGTTTACACCTTGCATAAAATTGTACAATCAACAATATGATTATTAGGGCTAGAATAGCTATGTGATAACTCGTAATAGTCTCTTTTTCTATTTGGTTAAACCTTGCACATATTCTAATATGTGCCCAACATTGTTCCTCCAGTCAGAAATGCAAATTTTATAGTGCATATTTTTGCATATTATCGATTTTTTCATAATTGCATATTATGTAGAGAATATCTTTACAATTATAGGCCCTACACATTTTTCAATTTTCACTAGAATATGTTTTAAAAATATTATTTAATTGCCAATATCTTGTCTGGTAAATGGAGTACAAATTGCTGGATATTTAAGAAACGCTGTTGCTGAAATAAAAAAAAACAAACTTTAAGCCTATTATGTCTGCTGTAGCCTTTTATTTATTTTTTTTCTCTCTCTCTCTCGATACAAATTGCTTCTTTCAAGCAATACAGAATTGCATCTGTTTTTTTTAAGAATTACTGTTATATACTGCAAGAATGGATAGATCTGAGTTCACTTCAGCATCAATTCCAAGTCTTATTTCATACAATGTTTTATTCCTTTGCTAGTTTATATGTTAATCTAGATTATCAACACTAATCTAACAAAAGGTTGTGTTCTGAAAAAAAATAACGAGCGACAAAGTCGCGAGTGATTTTGTCTAATGAAAAACTTAACCTCGCGTTGGATTTGGAGCAATAATACATCAGAAGCTAAAGATAATTAAAATTTTTATATTTACCAAATTGAGTTTATGTATTCCGATCTTACTTCCGGGCGATTTCTAAGCCGGCTGTATAGTTATAAATAGTATACTTTACTGTTAAATATCTTTGGGCTTGGGGAAAATCATTAACAGATGATTGTATGAGAAATAACTGTTAACAATAATGCAGATTCATTATACAACATTTCATATTTTTTAGAGCAACAGAACTAACCTTTTTTTTTTGTAATTTTTTAAGTTCCTTTCTTTTTGGAATTTCTTGCTGTACCATATCGACCATACATTGTAGAATCAATATCCTTGTCAAAGAAGTTAATTTGCTGAGATATCTCTCATTACGAATCTTAATTTTAAATGAGGAACAATATTTGTGGTGGCAACACTGACAGGAAGAGGAATGGTATCAAGAGGAAGGGGCAATTTTATCTGTCTATGAGATAAATAGTCATAGTAATGGCATTTGTTAGGACTATTTAACGAATAAAATTAAGCTGTTTACTCACAAATCATTATTTAAATATAGTTGTTTTAAAATATGTATATATTTAATGTAAACGGCGATGTTTGAAAACAAATGAGAAACGTTATGTTTCATTTGTTCATTACTGCAACCAGATCACATTTATTGCCAAATAGAATCGCGATATTGTAAGAATGCACCCTAGTGGAGAAAAGTGTAACACATCATTACAGGTTATTAATTAATTTCTGATGTCCTATGATGTAAATATGTCAATTATATTTTTGTGCAACGTTAATTCCTGAGAAATAATATGTTTAAGATAGTGCAAACAGAGTTTATTTTTTTTGTGGTATAATCAATTGCTACGAATGTTTTTCTATTATATCTTGCAAGCAGAATCTGGTTACATTCGTGCACAATTATATACAATCTGGGAGCCACTTGATAAAATGAAAGTGATAAAATCCAGGTGAAAAACGACTGTGATTGATTGTAAATCAAAATTCGTTGAAATGTCTTTGGTCATTGACTGTTATTTGGGGCATGAGTTAAATAGTCAATATAAAACATAATGGATGAGAGAACATAATTTTGTTTCATTATTTTTGTGAGGTTATCAATATTACATACATTATAAATGCTTATATCTAACTAACTAAATAACTGGGAACTATCGGAACCGTAGGTTCACGGCAGCACGGACATAAGCTCTCCATACATCCCCATACTGAACTAATGTTTTCCAATCATCCCCTGTATAATCTACTTCTCTCAAATCACGGTTAATGTTATTCTCCGACCTCATTCTTGCCTGCCTACTGGGCGCTTTCTTTCTGGTTTTCCTACAAGAAATGTCCATTACCCTCTTTTCATTCCCCATTCATGCCACATGTCCTGCCCATCGCGGTCTACGATACTTGACCTTTGTTTTTTTTATATCTGGTCACTGTTATGTAGTCTTCTCCGTTAGCCTGTCTAATCACCTCTCTTTGGTCCAAGAATGTTCCTAAGAAGTTACTCTAAAATACCCGTATACTTTTCTCCTCCCATAATGTAAGAGAACATGTTTAGCATTCATATAACAGGGAGAATAACACTTTTATATATTTCAGTTGAATGTTTTTCTGGGAGAAGTTGGGACGACAAGAGTCCCTGTAATGTAAAATAACATCCATTTCTAGAATTGAGCCTAAGTTTATAATAATCTCTTTGTTCTCCTCATTCCTGTTTGTAATTATTTTTCGTAAGTAATTGAATTCAGAGGCGGCTCCGTGGCGCAAGCCGTTAGATGCTCGCCTCTCACCGCTGGGGTTCCGAGATTATAAACTCAGGCGCAATTCTGGCTTCATCTCATTTCATCCCTCGACCCGACCCTGAGTTGGACACGAGTTGAGGATATATACTTGAATTCAGCCACTTCTTCAAATCAAGAAATGTGGACATGGGTTTCACTGGGATTAATGAAAAATTAGGAAAATTTTGAAGAAGTGGCTGAATGCAAATACCTAACTAATTCACTGGAACTATCGAACCCGTAGGTTCATGGCCGCTCGGACATAAGCTCTCCATACATCCCATCCTCAGCTATTATTTTCCAAACATCCCTGTATAATCTATTCTCCCACCTCATTTTTGGTCTACCAATTGGGCGTCTTCCTTCTGGTTTTCCTACAAGAAGCTTCCATGCCCCTCTTTCATTCCCCATTTGTGCCACATATCCTGCTCATCGCAGTCTGCTCAACAGTTAAGCCTAATTAACTGTTCTTGTTATAATTATCTGGTTTCCTATAAAGAACATGTAGTTCACTGTTATTTAGCCTTCTCCATTCGCCTGTCTGTTCATCTCTCTTTGCTCCAAATTTTTCCTGAAGAACTTAATTCTCAAATACTCGTAATCTCTTTCCTCCCTGAAAGTAAGGGGAATGCAAATAACTAGGATCAAAAATTATTAATTGCAAACAGGAATGAGGTGCATAAATAGATTAAACATAGACTTAATTCTGGAGATATGTGCTATTATGCATAACAGTGACTATTGTCCCAACTTCCCTCAAAAAAAAAGTTAAACTGAAAATATATAAAACTGCTATTCATCCTGCTATATTATATGGATGCGAAATATGAGCTCTTACTTTAAGGGAGGAGAAAAGAATACGAATATTTGTGAATAAACTTCTTAAGAAAAATTTTGGACCAAAGAGAGATGAAGAAACGGCGAATGAAAAAGACTACATAACAGTGAACTACATGCTCTTTATGGAAAACCAGATCGTAGACTGCGATGGGCAAGACGTGTGGCACGAATGAGGAATGAAAGAGATTCATGGACACTTCTTGTAGGAAAACCAGAGGGAGAGCACCCAGTTGGTAGGCCAAGAATGAGTTGCGAGATTAACATTAATCATAAATTGAAGGAAGTAGATTACACAGGAGGTGTTTGGTAAACATTAGCTCAGGATAGAGATGTATGGAGAGCTTATGTCCACACGGCCATGATCCCACGGGTTCGATAATGCTAGCGAGTTAGTTAGACCATAATTTATTATTTATATAAATCCAATGCCAATTTCTTAACGTTACTCGATAATGTATGCATGTTGACTCTTAGTATCTCCTCGCTATTGTCTAATAATACTACATCATCAGCATAAACTAACAGATTATTAACACCATTGAGTTGTAAGCCTTTTTCATCCTCCAAAGATTTGATGGCATGCTCTAGTAAGTAAAGTAAAGTGATCCCACTACAGGCCCAGGAGGTCCTTGGGGTAGTAGGAGGTTAAGGCTCCGACTTTTTCTAGACAATCGGCACTTGGTGTCAGCCGGGTTGTCAGCCCTGCGTGACGGCCGCCTTTACCCCCAGAACAAGTGTCTGGTACTCATTTCAATTAAAGAGTGAGTCGACCCCAGGGTCATAGTGCCGCCAGAAGGTCGGGACTCGAACCCTCGACCTTCCGGCTTGTAGCGCAGTGCCTTAACCACTATGCTACGGCGTGCCCCCTCATCTACAGCGTATCTGCAAGGAACGCAAAATTAAGTCGGATCGGATTGAAAATATGTACAATGATAGGAATATAAGTATCAGATTGAGGCGATCGAATTTTTTTTGAGAATGTTGTAAGCTGAAGAGGAGTGAAAATGTTAAAGAACATTTGGAAACATAATGTAAATGATAAAAGTTATTAATAGAGAACCAAATTTATGATGCATTAACAGAATGAATCTGTTTACATAACATTAATGTGATAATTTAAGATGTGGATTCTACAGTTTACAAACTAAATAAATAACAAAAAGAGTAATAATTTTTACATATTGATGTACAGTTTAGACAACACTATTATTGGTGTCATTTTAGTTTATAATATAATTGAGAACATATTAATATTGTTGTCCAATCACTAAAATGGACTGTATTTTTTTTCAGAATAAAATAGTGCATTTTGAAAGAAAAATGCATAGTTTATTGTAAAAATTCTGAAAACAAAATTATTATTGATTGCTAATTTTTCTTTGAATGTGATCAAAATAGACATAATTTAACGTTATAATCATTTTACAGAAATAATTTTCTTTATCCCAGTAAACATTTTTCCTTGTCCTTAGCCACACATTTTAAATGATCCAGAGTTTTTCATCAGATTCTTTGTTATTTGGAGTGAGCATCATTTCCTTCTGTAAGCCACTTATTTTGTATTCTCACTAACACAAATGAGTTTTCAGCAATGTATATATAGGAAGAGCTTATGTCTTCTTTAGAACAATATATGCCTGTGCGTGCGTGGGCACAATCCTTCTATATAATTATATATACAGGATGTCCACAAAGTCCTGCTACTAAAACAATGTAACTTAGCTCGTAAACTATTTGAGATAGAGACATGCGGTTTCTTGCAATGTATTCTACATCATTTGTTGCAATGTATTCTACATCATTTCTTGCAATGTATTCTACATCATTTGTTGCAGAATGTGATTTAAACGACAATGACGACACCTCAAGAAAAGGTCCAATGTGTATGGTCGTATGCTGAATCTGGTAAATCACCAATAACTGTTCAGCGAAATTTCCACCGGCAATCTGGAAGCGATCCTCCATCCAAATCATCCATAATTAGATGGGCCGAGACTTTTCTAGCGACTGGCAGTGTAATGAACTTCCCACGGAGTGGACAACCAGATGTGAGCCAAGAATCTATCGACAATGTGCAACTTGCATTTAAACCCAGACCTCAAAAATCGGTTCTTGGTGCTTCACGGGAACTTCGCTTACCAAAATCAACCAGCCATAAGCGGCTATATCGTCAGGCCTATAAAGTGTAAATTACGCAAACGTTGCTGCCAACTGACTTCCCTCGGCGTGCTGTATTGGCTTATTCCATGCTAAACACAATTGACGAAGACAATGATTTCTCTGATTAAGCTACTTTCTTTTTGTCTGGACATGTTAACCGCCATAACGTTCTGGAACCAGATCGTCTGCCAGGTACAGATGATTTACCAGACTCAGCATACCACCATACACATTGGGTCTATTCCTGTGGTGTCGTCACTGTCGTTTAAATCACAATATGCAACAAATGTAAACAAAACTTTGAGAGATGTAGAATATGTTGCAAGATATCGCATGCCTCTATCTCAATTAGTTTACGTGCTAAGTTACATTGTTTTGGTGGCAGGACTTTGTGGACATCCTGTATATTAAGGTGTCCCAAGACTAATAGAGTATTTTTTTGTATTCGAAAAATCAAATACGCATACTCTCTATTTTTTCTCTTTGATTCAAATAACAAATATTATTGCGATTGGATCATGACAGCCCGTGCAGACTTGAAGCCAAACATAATACATGAACATTTGTACTGGGTTACTGTAGAAGGATTCTACAACTAGAAGTTTATTTAGTAAATAAAACACCAATATGACCAAAACGTATTACCATTTTACAATAAAAATGCATTATTGTTCAAATTTTATTTTCAAAGTTTGTAAGTACTGACATGTTTCGCAGCAAGTCGGCATGGGTTGCCTTGGACCTACGTACACCAAATTGTACTTACAATTGTTTTAACATTATACAAATAAATTAAGAGGGTATGCGTTAAAAATAAAAATATTTCGACTTTTGTGGGTACCTAATATATGCAGGGTGATTCACGAATTGTGTTTGCTATTGTTATGTGAAAACCATATATTTTATCATGAGTTTGATACTTGAAATGTTAATCGCATAATGTTGTGAGTATGCGGAGATACATAGGAAAGTTTTCTGTACATTTATAGAAAAGATACAACATTGAGCACTGTTATTTTAAATGTAACCTCCTACTTTATTTTAGACGGAATAAAAGATCTATTTATTGGCTTTACAATAGAAATTGAATTATTGGTTATGCCATATTAGAACAGTTCCTACAGGATGTTGAATTGGCAGGAGCAGACGCAGATCGCTTTACACATGGGCTGTGTACCAATGTATAGACTTCCTGTTTCAAAATACCTTACCCTATTACTATGGGAACAGGTGTCTAATCACCAAGTAGATGTTCGAAAGTACCACCGTTATTGTTTACGCATTCTCAAATAGATTTCCAAAATAACTTTCTTTCGAGAACTAGTTGGTGAACTGAAATAGACTGACATGCTTCCCTAATTTGATGCTGCATATCGTCACGAGTGGTTGGTTCCGTGACATAGACGCGCTGTTTCAAATATCCCCATAAGAATTAATCCAATACGGTTAGATCGGGTGATCCTGGTGGCCAGTCATGAGGACCTCTACTACTCTCACCAAAATGTAAACAGCAATGTTCAAGCCCAGGGCCGCCTACAGTGTACTCTACCTTTAAGCGATACTGCAGAGGCAATGCTCCGGAAAATCGAGCCATTTTTGGCTAGACTTTCCACTGCTATGGAGCGGTTCCTCTTTATGAATCGTATATTTAATCTATGCCTAGCATAGACTCAAACTTACAGATGGCCTACCAAGTAAATTGTGCGAGATGTACTCGCCTAAAATAGTGAGGCTCATACTGCACTGTCTGGCTCTCAGACTCTCTGCTTGCCAGCGGTGCAGTTACTGACGTCCTATTTAGTGCGACAATGTCCACAATTTACTAAATCTGTTGACTTGCTCGGCGTACACATCTTGCCGCCATATGGCTAGGGTTGAAATGAGCTATAACCCATTAATGATAGCCACAAAGGTATTTGGCTGCCACGTAAAACCTAGTAGGTTACAGATGCAGCGCACTGGACGGTGCCAAGTCACCGTCAACTACAAGAAGAAGAAGACAAATACAGATGTCACACTCCCATTATTATATATCCTCGAGCTAGAGAATAGTGACTCTGGCCGAGAGATACATAATCTTATGCGTCTCTTATATACGGTCGCAGTAGAAGCTTACAAGCCCAGGTCTGGCCTAAAGCAATGTTTTAGGTGCCAGCGATTTAATCATACCTTTATGAGGTGGAGTATCCTCGATGGTTACCACAAAAAGAACGTTCAAGTCAATCAGAATAAATGTCTCAAAATTATATTTTCGACCCCGCTATACACGAGGAATGCAGAGCTGCATAATATAGCACAAATACCGTATATTGCGACAATAATTGATCAACGAGTACATAATATGTATATACTTATTGTACATCATACTAACCCAATGTAGGGCTTATGCTACAGCAACGTGTCACCGAAACATATTTCCTAGACGCCTATTGATGGTCCCAAAAATATTAAATGAGTGCTGTGCTACAGCTAGAATAGTGTGGGTCATTCCATTCGGTCGGATTTTGGACTCTCTGCTTGTCTGACTGGGTGGTTTCTGATCCCCAGATCTAGAGATGAAACACCTCATTTCATCCTTAATTCACACCGATTTACGGCTAAACGCCAACACCGCAAAATATGCGCAGGTTAAGTGAATAAACTCCATCCTGATAATCACTAAGTTATTAGCCGCCAGGGAGCCCTCTTGGTTCCAGATGCGGAAAACTGGACGGCCAACATAACAACAACAGCACAAACAACATTATACTAACCATAAGCACAAGACAGACAAACACACACACTATTTAGGAAAAACATAATGTTTTTATTAGATACGTCTATGTACTGTAAACAATTGCAGCCAACAAAAGAAAAAGTTGATATAGTGCGTTTTCAAATCCACTACTTAAATTAAAATCCAATACAGTAGATAAAATGCATGCTGAATGACAAAGAAACCAAAGGCACGAATAAGATAACAGGGGTTGTACGATATATAATGAGGTAACGGGCTCGTTCTCTTGTTAACAATATATATTACAATGGTTATCTCTCAAAATTCAAATTGGAGAAATGTGCAAGCTAGGAAGATCTGTAATTTGTCATAGTGCTTATCAAACCACACTTGGACAATTCCCGCTGTACGAGTGTGTGCATTAAAATCTGTAAGATGACGTTCATTGCTAGAAACAATTCCTATGTCATTGAATGCAAATGGTCACCTACAAATCCTGTAGAACTTAGTAGTTACCCCTCTTTTCAGTATGACGATAGTATTTAGTGAATTCCAATGTACGACAGCCAAAACCATTACGCTATCACCACCATGTTTCACTGATTGAAAAAATAAGATAAAAGCTAAATGTATATTTTGCCCCGTGTTCATCGTAATAAACACATTCATTAGTGGGGAATTCGTCGGACCATATTACTCATTTCCACTAGTCAATAAACGAAGTTTTAATTCTTTGCAACAATGAATTCTCCTTTTTTATACTAT
The DNA here is from genome assembly GCA_030220185.1 of Diploptera punctata. NCBI lineage: Eukaryota > Metazoa > Arthropoda > Insecta > Blattodea > Blaberidae > Diploptera > Diploptera punctata. Next base: position 660,155 of record JASPKZ010007197.1, read on the forward strand.
CCGGCGTTATGTAAGGCTCAGCGAAGGCATCTATGTTATGTACAGTGAATCAATTTAATATTGGGTCAACATTGTTTTCTCTCTTCGTGGAGTTTTATTTGATAGGTAAAATAAAAATAAAATATACATCGTAAATGAAAGCATTACTTCTATTTAAATAACAAAATTCACTCCTTAAAAACAAAACTTCTCTCATAAACATTTTTAAATTTTCTCTAAAATAATCATAATTTATTCAGAAAAGAAAAACACATGCAATTTAATATTGGGCCAACATTTTTTTTTCTTTTAATACAAACAACAAATTCTAAAATTCAGTTTGGTATCTTTCTGTCTCATGACCACGTTGAAACGTTTTGTCATACTGAAAATTATGTCCTGGGTGTAATGCGGATCAATAGAAGCCCATTCTTCATCCAGGTTGCCTTTTTACTTTATTGGTGTTTTATGCAGTTTTATTTTGACCTAATGATAAGAAAATTTTATCCGGTTGAGATCCGGACTCCGGAAAGATTTTCCCATGACATTCATGCAGTTGAATAATAACCACATTCTATTTTTCCACCCTTCATATTTTGCGTCATTGTCTTGGTAGAATTTAGAACTATCTCCAATACCAAAGTACTCGCACAAATATGCATTTCTTTTTCTGAATTTTTAGATACTTCCTGTTTCATTTTACAGTTAATTAAGGTAATTTCACGTACACCTCTTGATGAAACGCACCCCGCACCATCACGTTAACATTAGACTGCAAATTCTTACTTTTTTTTCAAAACTTAATTTGCTTTGGGACACATAGTTACCTATCCATCAGAACCAAACAACATTTATCTTGTTTTCGTCACAAAAAAAAAGAGAGAGAAAGCATAATTTCATCAACGTCCTACGTGAATACAATAATTTCATCAATTTGTATCCTTACTAACATATTCTTTTTCGAATTAAACTATTTTCTTCTGTTCACATCGCTTACGCACGAATCTTTTCTCGCCATTATACCTTGCATTTCTGATAACCCCTCCCACAATTCTGAAGTTATGTTCGGTTCACTTCTTCTTGGGTACAATTTTTACCACCCGTAGTATAAACCTTTCTTCTCGCTCCGATTGTTTTTAGGTCATCCTCTTTGTGGAATAGTTTCCATTTTATCTTCTTTCATTATTATTATTATTATTATTATTATTATTATTATTATTATTATTATTATGTCCACCGCCGTGGTCTCGAGGTAGCGTGCTGCCTTGTCACGCAGCGGGCCCGGGTTCGATTCCAGGTCGGGACAGGCTCCTGGGTGAGGTTAATTTGGGGTTTTTCCTCGCCTGTAAGACAAATGTTAGGAAGCATAGGGCCCAACGGTCCCCAAAAATCATCCGACCGTCATCATCATCCTTAACATCATCATCATTCACCGGTGTGGATAGCAACGGGAAGCTACCACATCTATAATTCCCTAGTAAAGTTGCAAAGCATAGCATGAAAATGCTATGATTGCAGTGAAATACCTGCCCTCGGGCAGAATTACTATGGTTGGGTTATTATTTCTTACAGCAGTTGTACTACAATTTAGTATATTTTGCTATTTGTCATAGTATTTATCTTTTATATGACGACGATATAACGTATTGCCTCTGTTCATAACTCATATTATTATCGCCTCACAATGATGGTAGTCTAGCGGCTCGATTTGTTTCCCCGCAGCTGTTATATATAATTAAAAACAAAGATGCCGACTACCGCCACTATAAAAATTCCGCATGTTAATTATTGTCAAACATTGTCGCGCGGCACTCGCTTTTATATAAATGGATAACCATCATAGTGAGGGGATAATACAGGCATACGCTATTAGAAGACATATCGGGTGGAGGTATGCGTGGCTAATGCATTTCGTCTAGCCTATCATAATTGAGGGGTGTTGTACAGTTGGCGCTAGGTGACTCCTAGCTGTAAATATACGTTAGGCATTTTGCATTGTGTTCGAAATAATTATTGATCAGATCTCACTTTGAAGTGCACCACTGAATACAACATGAAATTACGAATCCGACTCTACAATGATCATTTTTGTGCGCCTTATATAGCTAGAGTTGACACAAGTGCTGAGTTCACCAAAACAACACATCCATTTGTTTTATTTTCATTCCTAATCAGCTTTACACTCGCCCCATATATTATCTTGATGAGACGTGGGTGAATCAAAATCACTCAGGGAAAGATATCTGGCAGGACTCTACCGGCAGAGGTGGCTTCAAAGTCCCTATAGGTAAAGGAAATAGGCTCATTATTTGTCATGCAGGTTCTGCAAAAATTGGATTCGTACAAGAGAGTAAATGGATCTTTCGTTCCCAACCGCAAAACAGAAATTTGAATTATCATTCAGAAATGAACGCTGATAGTTTTAAGTACTGGTTCCGTAATAGATTTATAAATTTATTAGAAGAGAGGTCAATTATTATAATGGATAATGCTAGCTATCATTCGAAAGTCGATAACGAACTTCCTTCTACAAATTTTCAAAACAGGAAATTCAGGAATGGTTACAGAGTAATAATATATCATACCAACCCTATCAAACAATACCAGAATTACTACAAAAAGTAATAAGTTCAGAACCCACGAAAAAATATATAAATTAGACGAAATTGCTCTAGAAAAAGAACATACAGTAATCCGTTTGCCGCCATACCACTGTCAGTATAACCCAATTGAATTGATTTGGGTCCCGCGCCGTAGCCGAGTGGTTAAGGTAGGAAGCCTTAGCGCAGAGCTACGGGACTTGCGCTGGTTCGAGTCTCCATGGGGGAAGAAATTTTCTCATGGTATTTCGGCCAGTATGGGACCGGTGCCCACCCAGCATCGTGAGGCAATTGGGTAGCTACAATAAGTAGCGGCTCCAGGTTGAGGAACCAGCTATAACGGCTGGGGGACTCGACATGCTAACCACATGTCACCCCTACACTGGCTGTTGATCATCTACCTCTGTGATTGACACATGTGGATGTGAAGGGCCAGCAGCCGGCTGGTAAAAGGGCAACCGCTGAAAAGTGGAAAGACCCTCAATCGGAATTGATTTGGGCCAAAGTTAAAGCCGAGGTCGCGGATCAGAATAATACATTTCGGCTTGCAGACGTTGAGAGGCTAATGCATCAATCCCTTCATAATGTAACAGCACAGCACAGGGTTAGTCGTGACGCTCACACAGAAAATCTACAACAGGAAGATTTTCGTAAAGAAGTGGCAAGAGACAGTATTAGTGCAGAATCTCACAATAAATCTTCATGACAGTGATTCTAGTCCGAGATCCGGCTGCAAGATTACTACGTTCATCGAGCAGATGAACAAAATCTTCTTTTTTTTTCATAAAATTGGGAATTACTGAATACATTTTCGCCAAGTTGCCTATTAAAATTCGGCCGCAAGTTATGCTTAATTAAAAGATAAGTATTTATTTATTCGAAATAATTTGATTCACTTGTTATTAAAATAAATTATAATCCAGTTCGCAGAAATTGATGTATAGAGCTTGAAAAGTTTTGGTTGCCATTGCACACTTGGACGTAAACCTCCTCGCGGCTACAGCAGGCCGTGAGACGAATTCAGTGATAAAATAGCAGTAAGTACGTATTTATTGTTTTATATTGTTCCCTCGCAGCGAGAATTAAAAACCACTGCCCTTTATGTATACTACGTACAATGTAGGCCTATATACAAAAATATATCCAAAAGGTAGTGTTAATATACACTATACGAAACAATTCACTGCATTTTAAATGAACTGATCTTTATTTTAAACAATATAAAACAATAAATACGTACTTACCGCCATTTTATCGCTAAATTGGTCTCACGGAGTGCTGTAGCCGCGAGGAGTTTTACGGCCAAGTTTGCAATGGACACCAAAACTTTTCAAGCTCTATACATCGATTTCTGCGAACTGGATTATAATTTATTTTAATAACAAGTAAATCAAATTATTTCGAATAAATAAATTAATTATATTTTAATTAAACATACTGGCCGCCGAATTTTAATAGGCAACTCGGCAAAAATGTATTCAGTAATTCATAATTTTATGAAAAAAAAAAGATTTTGTTAATCCACTCGATGAACGTAGTAATCTTGCAGCCGGATCTTGGACTATTTTGACATAAGTGATCAAGATATGGACGAAGAGGATGGGGAGGACGAGACAGGTATGATTTTTCGTTATATTATTTTGAGTCTGTTTATCTTACCTCAATTTAATATAATTAAAAGAACCTGAATCGTCCGCGGTGGACTAGTGGTTATGCTCCTTGCCTCTGGTCCCGAGGGTCGCGGGTTCAAACCCGGCCGGGATCGATGGATTTTTTAGGACGCAAAAATCCAAGGAGCAAGTCTTCCGGGAGGGACTTTAAGCCGTGGGTCCGGAGTCTAAAGATTTTCAGGCTCGTTAAAGATCCTTAAGCCTGAATAAAAGGCCTCTAAGCAAAATTCACCGAATTTTCCCGTCCTAGTACTACCTTGGTTTCCTAGATGTCAGTATGAGGCGGAACGCTGACCACGGACCACTCATAGGACATCTATACGAAAACAAGTGTATCTAAATTAGTATGGTTCAAATTCCTCCCTGTAAGGGGAGAGCGCCTAAATCTCTGTTAAGGGAAACATGGGCTTACAAGCATAAGTACAAAAGAACCTCAAAAAATTACTTCCTAAAATAAAACAATGTTTTTTCGTATTTATTCTTAGAATTAGTGACACGTTAAATAAATGCTTTTAGATATACTACATTTTTAGTTAATTAAATAATTGACACAATACATAAACAAACGTATTAGATGAGCAGAATTAGACAGCAGTGTAGTTTTTTTATTGTAACAATAACAATTACCTTGCACGACATATCGTCTCACTTTCCCTCTTTCGTACCGATGTCTGGCAACGGCGCATGAAGAGTGAAATAGGATTGGCTTATCGCGTATGTCTTCTAATACCGTGCCTGGTTTAGTTTTTCCTCCATACTTCTCGTATTATCTTAGAGGCATTATTAGAGGAATAGAAGAATATCACAATGATTATTTTATTTAGTTTGACACAACAAAAAGAAGGAAAATGACTGCATCTATAATTTAATTGAATTCCTTGAGTAGATAAACAGATCAAGTGACAGCACATTAAATTGAAGCACTCTCATGATATTAGATAGAAACTAATTTAATTCAACATATGCTATTGGTTTAAATACTTAAAAATGTATAGAGTAATGATGTTGCAAACTGATGCAATGCTCTCATTTTTATCACTTCTTTACAACATTTGCATATTAAATGTAAAATGTCCTGTAAACAGGGCAGATAAGAATGCCCCAATATTAAATTCATGCACTGTATATTTTATTTTGTTAATTTAGTTGCCTTGCCTAGCTCCCTAGTGTAAACATTTGAAAATCACATCATTAAACGGGACTTCGCAATCCAATAACTTACACTTAAAAAATACAATTAAAAGACACGCGCCAACATTATTAAATATAATTCCGCAAAATACTGTAATATAATATTGAAAACAACTACACTAAATTTCACAACTGAACAACAAATTAACACTTTAATTGAAAAAAAAACCTGAAACAGCCTTTGGTCCTAATGCAGATTAAAATGGGACACATCAGCCAAAGACTAGACGAACTGGGAATTATTCACTGCACATAAATGGTGTAAATACAAATACAATACTACAGAACTCACACAACTAATAAATGATCACTGTCATATTATAGGATAGGGCTATTTGAATAATTTCAACTTTGTTGACAATTTATCGGAAAAATATGTGCAATCCTTAGAACTGAAATATGCAGTAACATTGCCCTGCATATCGTCTTCCTCACAGTGTAAGTTGGGTGCAATAACTTTTAAATTCTTCTTCTTCTTCTTCTTCTTCTTCCTTCCAAGTATTAGGCCAAGGCCTGTTACGATCCTATAGAAAATTTTCCCTCCAGCGTTTTGATCCTTCCGGGAAATTCTCATATAAGACTTGAAAGCATAATAATAGTCTCTTCGATTGGTTGCTGGCCAAAGAAGGCAAGACCAGTGATGGTGCTGCCATCTTATAGCCTCTGGTCAGGCTTTTCTGGAGAAGAAAAGAAAATAAAGGAAAGAAGAAATGGAAGAAAGGAAAGACTTCCTAGCCCTCGAATGCCCTAATAGCATCGGAGTCGAAAAAAAACAAGAGTTAACCAAGAGAGGTTAGATAGTAAAGTTAAAAGAGTGCAAAACACAAGTAAGTGGAAGAAATGTTTTGCTCAGCTTGGGCACCTTGTGGTCGCCATCCACATATCCCCTAGATGAGGACCCCTGAGGGATTTAAATTATTCAAGTTATGCAATTATTCGATTTACCCTCCACGTGATAAGTATCTAACATTCAACGAGGCTGTTTGAATAATGGATGGGGCCATTTGGATAACTGAAAAAAACACAAGATTATGTGCAATTTTCATGAAACTGTTATTAGAAAATAAGATAAATATAAAAAATAAAAGCAATACATATGTACTAAAACAAAAATATACATCAAAACACATTCCAGGCAAGTTACTTACAGCGTCCACAATTAAATAGTTTGCGACCTTTCGTACCCATGCAATATTCGTGATACCATGTCCTACACTTTAGGCACTGTATCTAGTATTTCTATTCTCCATCAGGTTCTATGTGGGGCCATTTCCCCTGACAATCAAAATTTCCACTTGGAAACAATGAGCCTCTTCTTTACATTCCCATCATCTGCCTGGCTTACTTTGCTCTTCTCCTTTTCCAACAGAACAGATGCAGTGGCCATCCACGCTTCTGTGAAAGTTCCAGTGAAATGAACTTTTGCCAGTTTTTCATTAGGTGTTCTTTGCTGCATTTTGGTTGCCCTCGCAAAATATTCCGTCTTGAGGGTCTTGAACACATATCTGTCTAATGGTTGTAAAGCATGAGTAGTGTGTGCTGGTAAACAAAACAATTCAATATTATTCCAGACAGAATTCCAAAGCAGGTAGTGAAGGATGTGAGAGATGGTGATCCAAAATCAGAAGAACTTTCCCTGGTACACGATTTTCTTGAAAAAGGCGAAGCCATTTCATGAATACATCTTCGTTAATACACCCACCCTCACTCATGCAAGCAACAGACCCAGGCGGCAAATTAACAGAGAATTCTTGTTAATGCCTCAGACCCTTGAAGATGACTAGTGGTGCAGCTTTGCAGCAGGCAATAACTGTCACATTCTCGCCCCTCTCAGCACTACTCAACGCCAGAACTTCTTTGTGTCCTATTCTGCCACAATTTTCAGATGTCTGCTGTTCAGAGGCAGTTCTGTTTCATCTACATTGTACACTTGGCGACAAATAGAATGTGCAGCTACAAAAAGCAGAGTTCTAGTTATGGCCCACTGCGCATACTCGAAAAGCCATAGCTGAGGTTCACGAAGTAACGCATTGTTGAATGTTTGAAATACGTTGTATATGGTTTTAATGGTCTTAAATAGTTAAAGAACAGTGAAGGGGACATGTTTCTAGATATTTAAGAGTGTTGGACAAATGCAATATTACTCAAATTGCGATATTTTAAATAAAGTTCAACTGTCGTTCATAGTGTAAAAGTAATCCGGTTGCCTGAACGCAGTTTACGTATGGCTACATCTGATTTTGGGCTGAATGTCTTTCGTTTGGACTTCCTCTGCATCAGGAGATTTGTGCAAAAATCAACAACGAAGCTCACTCTTAAATTAGCTAAACATTCATATTAACTTATAGGCCTATGTGTGAGGGTAGTAAAGAGCATAAAACATGACCCTACTTTACCGGTTATCCGCAAGGCAGCCAGAGCTTTGTCATGTCATGTCTCTGTCTTACTCCGGCTCGCTCATGTAAGCGAGAGCGGCTGAAAAGGAGTGCGGCCACGAGAGTCATATACCGGTAATAAGAGCTCGAGAATGAGAAGTCCCGGGATTCTCGCAGTGAGTACGAAGGATGAAGCCATGCAGTGTTCGTGTCACGTAAAAAGTGTTTACTGCATGTACGAAGCCGTACGTTTCTCAACAGTTAAAGGAATTCATTTTTTTACGAATAAACAATTATTATTATTATTATTATTATTATTATTATTATTATTATTATTATTATTATTATTATTAATTAGTGAAATATAATTAATTAATTAACTCACTGGTTCTGTCGAAACCATAGGTTCATGACCGCACAGAAATAAGCCCTCCATACATCCCATATCTTGAGATAAAGTTTTCCAATCATCCCGTGTATAAAATCTACTTGCCGATTTTTTATCTATAACTGGGCGTTTTTCCTCTGGTTTCCCTACAGAATATTTTCATGCCCCTTTCTAATTCCCCATTCGTGCCACATATCTTGCCCCTCGCAGTCTACGAGACTTAACTGTTGTTGTTATATCTGGTTTCCCATAAAGATCTTGTAGCTCTCTCTTACGAAGTCTTCTCCATTTGCGTGCCTGTTCAACTCTCTATGGTCCAAACATTTTCCTAAGAATTTTAATCTCAAATATTCGTAATATTTTTTTCTCCCTTAAAATAAAAGTCTATGTTTCGCATCCATATAATAGGACTGGGAGAATAACAGTTTTATATATCTTTAGTTTAAATTTTTTGAGAAAACTTGGGACGGAAAGAATCCCTGTAATGTACAATAGCACGAATTTCCAGAATTGAGTCTACGTTTAATTTCCATTATTTAATTTACTTCAGCCACATCATCAAAATTACCTTAATTTGTCATTAGCTGTCAATTTCCATTAACCTATATAATGTAATTATAGGCCTATGTGTGAACATATATTTAGTTTTATTGAAGTTCACTTCCAGTGCCAATTTCTTTCTGTTACTCAATAGAGTGTATGTGTTGGCCCTTTGTTTCCCCTAGTTATCGCTCAATAATATCACACAATCAGCATAACTAATAACTTGTTAACACCGTTGATTTGTAGGCCTTCTCTCCATCTTCTAAAGTTTCGATGGCATGCTCTAGTACAAAATTAAATAGTAGAGGAGAATAGCTTTAACCCATTGCGAATTTCAAAAGTATCCGAAAAATGTTTGCCTACACGCACCCTAATATTTGTGCAATTTAGACACATTCGAATAAGCCTTGAAAAGGTAGTAAGGCTTATTCGAATGTGCCTAAATGGAACAAATAGTAGAGTGCGTGTAGGCAAACATTTTTCGAATACTTTTGAAATTCACAATGGGTTAAAGCAAAGAGATGCACTATCTCCTGTACAAATCGTGAAATATAATGTATAAAATATTTAAGATACATTCCGTATGTAATATGCAAAATAATATATATATAGGCCTATACATATATATATAAGTTATATATGGGGGCACGCCGTAGCGTAGTGGTTAAGGCACTGCGCTACAAGCCGGAAGGTCGAGGGTTCAAGTCCCGTTGGGGTCAGGATTTTTAAACTGACCCAAACCTTCTGGCGGCACTATGGCCCTGGGGTCGACTCAGCCTCTAACGGAAATGAGTACCAGACGCCTGTTCTGGGGGTAAAGGCGGCCGTCACGCAGGGCTGACAACCCGGCTGACATAAAGTGTCGATTGTCTAGAAAAAGTAGGAGCCTTAACCTCCTACTACCCCAAGGGCCTCCTGAGGCCTGTTGTGGGATCACTTTACTTTATATATATATATATATATATATATAATACCAAGAGGACGAAGATCTCTGGGCCGTCTTATGAAACGCTGGAGGGAAAATTTCCTATAGGATCGTAACAGGCCTTGGTCTAATATTTGGAAGGGAGAAGAAGATTATATATATATATATATATATATATATATATATTCTATCTATCTGTTTTCGGGTTTTTACAGCTTCTGCCGTCTTCCCGTGCCAAACCTCCAAAGCCTACGATCTTGGGCATCTTCAATGCTTAGTCCTCTTGCTTGCATTAATGTCTTCATGTTTCCCTTCCATGTTAACTTTGATCTCCCTCTTTTCTTCTTTATGGTCGAATGCCATTGATATAGTTCCTTTGGTCATCGCTCATCTTCCATTCTTAAAACATTTCCTAACCACTTTAATTCCTTCTCCTCAGTTCTTTAAATTATGCTTTCTTCTGCTTCCATTATATATATATAAACTGAACTCACATCTTCAAAAGTTTACATTTATTTGATAGTGAAATATTATGGTGCACTAAACATCTAAACTGAATTACAGGTTTGAAATGCATTCATTCAAGCGTAACTTCACCCAGAACTTGAAAAGATAGTAATAATATGTATAATTTTATACGTTAACGCTTGAAAATGAGTATGCTGATATTTACATTTTATAAACGACGCGGCGTAAATTCAATTAATGTCAATTGACAATTTTAACCATTTTATATAAATAAAAAAGTTATTCCGTACTGACTAACTATTGTCTGATACTTTAATTTATTGACAAATGAAAGGAAACCACACAATTTATAATTTTCTTTACATTTTCGCATGAAAATGAATTGATGTAAATTCTAAACATACGTTTTAGTGCTGTCGGAGTAATTTTATTTACAGTACTAAGTACATATTTTATTAATTCTTTCACATGTAATATACAGGCTTAATACTAGTGAAATTCATATCAAATTCCGTTGAGGTGAAGTCATGTGATGAAAATTAAAAATTAAATTGTACCTGTTGGTAGGTGCCGTCGTCCTCAACTTTGTTAATATATTGTATATAAAATTAACTGGAGCGCTTTCGGAAGTTACCTTCCATCTTCTGCAAGTTGAGTTTCCGCTACTTGTTGTTATGTACGGTGATGTATACTCCAACTGTTTGTAGCAGCAACTGACTTGTTTTTGAGCATATCGTATAATGGGTTTGACTGGGATGCGTTCTCATTAAGAAGTGAGGTGTTGTTTGTTTCTTTATAATTTCGAGGTCTTCAAATATATTTATCCTAGCTGGAATGTTTTCTCGGTGGATTATCGTGAGAGAGTTTTCAATTGTGTTCATTCGATGACATACGTTAATGAGATGTTTTGCATAGCTTGATTTAATAACCGCGTATATGAAATCTTTTAGGTGTTCTTTATATCTTATATTGAAATTTCTGCTTGTCGTGCCAATATAAAATGTATTACAATTTTTACATGTTAGTTTGTAGACATAGAAGAACACAACAAATTTAACAACAAGGGAGTCTACAAACTAACATGTAAAGATTGAAATAAATTTTGTATAGGATAAATATATTTGAAGACCTCGAAATTATAAAGGAAACAAACAACACCTCACTTCTTAATGAGAACGCACTCCAGTCAAACCCATTATACCAGATCGTCAAAAACAAGTCAGTTGCTGCTATATACAAACAATTGGAGTATACATCACTGTACACAACAACAAGTAGCGGAAAGTCAACCTGCAGAAGATGGAAGGTAACTTCCGAAAGCGCTCCAGTTAATTTTATATACAATATATTAACGAAGTTGAGGACGACGGCACCTACCAACAGGTACAATTTAATTTTTAACTTTCATCATACAGGCTTATATTCAAATCGTAAGGATTGTAGTATGTATGTTCCATCAGATAATTTATTCAATACAATATTCTCTTTAGATTTCGCAGTCATTGTATGCATTAATTTGCTTAATTCGCTGCTCACGGGAAATACGATTCAACGGGACTCCTGATTGCTCTTGCTCGCATTCTACACTTGCCCATGTGCTTGGGAATATCCTTCCAATCTCCTGAATACACCAAGTGCCTCCATAGAATCAATGAGACGGGGAAGCTGGGGGAGCGAGATTTGAGCGGGAGTGAGTGTGTAGTGTACTAGACCGGCTCTTATATATACATATACATGGTGTAAATGAATTATACCGCACAAATTTATCTACGTATAGATGGGTATTATATAATAATCAATTTGAGATAATGAACTAATGGTCTACAAATAAAAATGTCCGAGTTATGATTCAATTTGAAAAATGGATGGCACGCCGCGGATTATTTGAAATTAAAATGAAAATAACATGATTCAGAGACTGTAACTTGCAACAAGCATGCGCCTTTAACTCAGTGGTTATATCAGTCGTACTACGGACGCAAACGTAAGATTGATACATCACGTTCGAAACTACATACAGTATGTGTACACTTCCCCCCCCTTTTTTCCTTTATTAAAAAAGTGAATATTCGACGAAAAAGTCAAAACAGGATAGTGGTCATTGGCGACAGTCACTCTAGAGGATGTGCAGCAAACTTGAAATGTCACCACAAACATTCACACCAGGTTACAGGCTATGTGAATCTAGGAGCACCTTTAGTTAAAATTACAAAATCAGCCAAAGAAGACATAAAGTAATTAAATAAAAAATGATATAATTGTGGTAGTTGCAGGGAACAATGATATCAGTAATAACACCAGTAGAGGTATCCATAACCTAACTAAGTTTGTGAGTGAATGTCAACACATAATTGTAATTAGTGCACTACACAGGCCTGACTTAGCTCAATGGTCGTGTATCAACAATGAAGTGAACAACTTCAACAATAAACTAAACAAAAGACTAATGACATTCAAAAACACTGAACTGATAAATATTAACACAAGAACGGACTATTACACCAAGCATGGTCAGCATATGAACGGTGTTGGAAAAGACGAAATGACATCAAAATTGGCTGAAATAGTCAAAGAATTTGAACTAAAAAAAAGATCCAATTATTCTCAAATGGGAAAAAATCTAGAGAAGAAGAAAGAAGAGGAACCAGAGAGTCACAAAAGAATCATCATAAACCTGCCAGACTTTGATCAAGATACAGAAAGTTTGAAAAGATCAACACGAACAATAAAGACTCCTGTACATATGCAAGATTTTTTATGCAAGAACAACACAATAAGACAGAAAAAACAAACATAAATAAGGTTAATAAGTGCAATTCATTATCTTTGATAACTAAAAAAAACTTCCGCTAATGGTAACACTATAAAAAATAACTTCACTTTAATGCACCAAAAATTTCAATGTCTTAGAAATAAGAAGCATGAATTGGAAATATTACTGAGTGAGGAATTACAAGATGTAGATGTTATGTGCTGTACTGAACACTGGCTCCATGTCAATGGAATCTCCTCATATGTGATACAAAATTATAAACTTACAAGCTCATTTCGTCAGTCTACATATATAAATGGGGGGTCAGCAATCTATGTACATAATCACTTAAAACACAAAGAGAAAAGTCAAACAAATTATCTAAATATAGAAAAGACATTTGAACATGCAGTAACAGAAATAACAATAATTTTTGTTTAATAATAGTCTCTGTATATAGATCTCCGGATGGTTGTATAAAAACTTTTCTAGACAAATTTTAAATACTACTAAATAACCTAAAAAAGAAAAAGAAGCCTATTATTATATGTGGGGATTTCAACACAAACTTTCTAACTACTGATAAAGTTGTATCTGAATTCAGGTCATTAATTCACTCCCATAATCTAATTGAGACTATAGATACTCCTACTCGTATAACTTCAACCTCACAAACATGTCTTGATCAAATAATCATTGATATTTACCATATACAGTAGAAAATATAAACTTTGGTATCTTAGATCACAATGCAACATTTATTCATATTCCATTAGAGACAAACACAGTCATGAACTCAAAACTTAACAAAACAATAAGTTATAAAAGTAACATTAACAATGAAAATATTGAATACTTTAAATCTTTACTACAAAATGAAAGCTGGAATGATGTAATCAATAAAATTGACATAGACGAAAAATCAGTAGAGTTCGTAAACACCATAAAATATTACTTAAATATTACCTTCCCAATTAAGAAATGTGTAACTTCACAAAACAAGAGCAAGAAATCAAACTGGATAACAAAAGGAATAATAATATCATGCAAAAGAAAAAGAGCTGTATAAATTGTATAAAAATACTAGTAATGCTAATGTTAAATCATACTTAGAACTGTATAGCAAAATATTAAGGGAAGTAATTCATGAGGCTAAACAAAGGTCCAACAGGGATTTTATTATAAAGGCAGAAAACAAAAGAAAAAGCTATGTGGGATATTGTAAGAAAATAATCTGGAAAAAGTAATGAAAAAGTTAAAGACAGAATGGAAATATCTGTCAATGACAAAGTAATTAAAAATGTGTATGAAATAGCTCAGATATTTAATAAATACACTGAATAAAGCAACAATAACTCAATCAACAATCAAGTTTAAACCACACGATTGTCAAAAACACTATAGCTTAACACATGTAACACCAGAAGAATTATTTTAAATAATTAACAAATTGAAAAATAGTTTATCTTGTGGAATTGATGAAATACCAGACCTTATTGTTAAAAGATGTTCCAGTTTTACTGATAACACCGCTTCTAGATATCTCATATTAATCACTGATCACAGGGAAATTTCCTAAAATTTTTAAAACAGCAAAAGTTCGTCCAATATTCAAGAACAGTGATAAATTAAATATTGAAAATTATAGACCTATATCACTACTATCAGTTTTCTCTAAAATTCTTGAAAAAGTTACGTATAATAGACTGGTTCCCTTCCTGGAATCTAATCATGTGCTTTCTGGTTCTCAATATGGATTTCGTAAAGGTACAGTAATCAGCAATGCTATACAATTATTTACAGAATCAATATTCAAAGCTAAAGATAATAGAGAACAAACAATAGGACTTTTTCTAGATCTTAGTAAAGCATTTGACATGGTTAACCATGGAAATTTAATCAGAAAACTAAATACGTTTGGTATTAGGGGACTGGCAGAAAAATGGTTTATTTCATATTTAAGTAACAGAACACAAATGGTTGAAATTAACAATATCCGATCAAATTCTACATCTATGGAGCATGGGGTACCCCTAGAATCAATTCGGGTCCAATCCATTTTCTTATATATATTAATGACCTTTACATAATTATGCCCGAAGCCAAAACTATATTATTTGCAGATGACACAAACACTATACTCAGTGATGTTGATAATAATGATCTACAACTGAAGATAAAACATCAACAAATCTAGAACAACGGCTAATAAGAAATAAACTCAAACTAAACGTAAACAAAACAGTGTACATGTATTTGAATCAAAATCTGAGAAATTCCATCAACATTATGCTTAATGACACCTTAATAAAAGAAGCAAATTGTGCCAAATTTTTAGGTGTATGGATTGATTCCAATTTGTCATGGAAATGCCATATACAACACTTATCTGAAAAACTTAACCGATTATGGTATGCGATTCGCGTCCTCACTAGAATATTACCAGAGGAAGTCTTAAACCTATATATTTCAGATATGTACATTCACATTAACATGTGGTATAATACTATGGGGATCATCACCAAAAATCTACTCAAATTACAAAAAAGAATTATTAAAATCATGAAGCAAGCACCAGTCCGAACACAAAGTAAGAAACTCTTCAGAGAACTCAAAATATTACCTGTTCCTAGTATTTACATTTTAGAATCAGTTTGCTTTATTCATAAAAATTTAAAACTCTTCAAAATAAATTCATATTTACATGAACATAACACTAGAATATCTAATTATATAACCTAAATTGTCACAGGTTTACCAGAAGTATTAACAGCATATCACATAGAGGTAGTAAGTAATGCCACGAGTGATTTCCAAATTATCGATAAATTCACGACTCACGAAGTGAGGAGTGAATTTATCTAGAGAATTTGGAAATCAAGAGTGGCATTTGTTAGGACTATTTAACGAATAAAATTAAGCTGTTTACTCACAAATCATTATTTAACTATAGTTATTTTAAAATATTTATATATTTAATGTAAACGGCGATGTTTGAAGACAAATGAGAAGCGATAGGTATGCTCATCTGCTTCTTTTGTTTATCACTGCAACCAGATCATACTATTTATTGCCAAAGGAACGCAATATTGTAAGAATGCTCTCTAGTGGAGAAAAAATGAAACACATCAAACTGTATATTAATTCATTTCTGATGTCGTATGATGTAAATATAACAATTATATTTTTCTGGATTGTTACCTGGGAAAAAGATACATTTAAGAAAGTGCAAACAGTGGTTTCTTTTTTTGGTGGTATAATCAATTGCTACAAATGTGTTTATATTAACTCCCGCATGCGGCATGTGTTGACATTCATGCACTATATATACAATCTGGTAGCCGTATTTCTCACGGGCTCAGTCACTGCAAAATAATGGTCAGACCTGTTCAGAATATTAAAAAGGAGGAGCCTTCTTTAATATGGTAATTATAACACTGATAAATATTTCGTGAAACACGACTCTGATTGGTTGTAAAACAGAAATCATTGAAACGTGATTGGCCATTGAGTCCCATTTGGGGCATGAGTTAAATAGTCTATATAATCATCTCCCTTCCAATGTTAAACTTCTTACGGGCAGAAAATTTAAACTTGCTGTAAAGAATATCTTACTGCCTTACGTACCATTAAGTATGGGTGAATACCTAAATTTAAAATTGTAAGTAATATTTGATTGGAATTGTATCGCTATCCTTTCTTGTTTAAGTGCTACCCCTTGATATTATGGTGTATTTTAGTTGCAATGTAAATTGGTTTTATTATGTATTTATGTATGTATGTGTTATATTTTCTATTGTTGTTTATAATCAGGACACGTCCTAAAGCATCTATGATGCTCTAATGGATGTTAAATAAAATAGATAAATAAAAATTATGTATATCCTATAAATTAGTTACGTACGTAGATTTACTTCTGGTTTAATTTTTTATTCATTATTTTATAGAATATTCCTCACCTGTGAGATGAATTCTAGGAAGCTTTACGGCTCAAATTACCTCTGAATGGCATTTGTCCATCATGATCACGTTCGCCGTTTTAATATGAATATATGAGTGAATAGAATGTTCGTTTTCTCTCGAAGGAGGTCCTGGATTGAGTTGAATAACTCATTCGGGGAGACTCTCCATGTTCTTGTGTGGTAAAAAAAAAGTATAGTCTACGTGTGTGTTCCAAAGTTTAAAATTTCTCTCCCGTATTGGAATATCGGCGCAGTACATGAGTTACAAAATTATCTATGTACGTGTTGCACAGACAATTGTTTGAAAGGTTCTAATAATAATACTGTAGAGTATAATAGGTTTCGCAAATAAAATATGCAATTGTACTGTACAGTAGTTACGTACTTAAATAAATGATAGTGCAATGATCACAAGAGTAATAACATGAAGAGGTACAGTGTATGTACACATGGCATACATAATGTTATTGGGAGATAAGAAATAATACATTTAATTAAACCAGAAATAAAAGTAAAGCACCAGCAGACTCATTAGAGAAATTGTTCAAATTGGCCACCTCCATTCTCACAACACAGGCGACATCGGCGATTAAAGGATTCTCGTACACCGTTCAAGATACCAGGTCTCTCGCGGATCACATCACATGCTGCGATTATGCGTGCAACTAACAGTTTATCTGTATCAACAGGGATCGCATACACCAGTGTTTTCAGGTGTCCCCATAAAAATGACAAGTGGACAGAGATCTGGAGAGCGAGTTGGCCACACTACAGTTGAACTACCTCTTCCTATATCCAGCGGCCAGGATACACCTCATCCAAATGATTTCGCACATTCCGGCAGAAATGGGAAGGAGCCTGACGTGAAGAAGAACTTCATCTAACAATCTAGGTAGGACGTGCTGTAAAAAGTTTTATAATTGACACCATTTAATATCTGGAGAAGAAGGTAGGGGCCAATGATGTGGTCAGAAATTACGTCTACCCATACGTTCACCGAAAATCTCTGCTGGTGACCCCTCTCGAAGATGGTGTGAGGATTTTCATAATCCCACATATGACTGTTCTTTGAGTTCAGAATCAGCTCATCCGTATTTAATATTGCCACATGAATGAATAACACCAAGGAAAAGAAGAGCGGTGGCTGCAGCAAAGCCCAATTGCAAAATTGTATCCGATGAGCGAGGTCCACTGGCTGTAAGGCTTGTACCTTTTTCAGATGAATGGGATAGAGCTGGAATTCGTACAGGACTTTTCATATGGTTTGATTGTTCGTGCCCATTACACCTGCGATAGCACGAGTACTAGTAGAAGGATCATCTTCCGCCGTATGAAGAACATATTTTTCGAACTCTGCAATGCGGCGCGTACGTCTTTCACCAGTGTCTACTCTTTTTACCTTCAACGCCCCATGCTCCCGTAAACGCCTATCAACAGACTCGAAAGTTGTTCGGTGAGGATGTCTATTCGGATACCGCTACGCGTACATGGTAGCAGCTCTTGCACCATTACCTTGTGCTGCACCATAAATCAGATACATTTCGGCAAGTTCAGCATAACTGTAAAAATGTTCCATGATACTTTCGTGTGTGCGACTGATACTGAAGTAACTTCTAATAAGATGTTAATATAATAACCAATACTGGGATAGGTATTTTGCGCTTGTCTATACTGAACAAATTTCAGTGTCAGCATATCACAGTACACATGCAGGAAAAGAAAGAAATAAAAAGAGAAGGAAAGAAAAAAGTGGCCTACTGTGATTTGAACTATCAGTGTTCCAATCTCAATTCCATCGCGTTAATCATTAAGCCACAAAGTTAACTACACAGATTCTACCTGTTTCACTCTGAGCTAAGGCTCACATTGTACCGATTCAACTTCAACCAGTGCAGTGGCGTGCCATCACCTGCTAAGTTCGAAATTTGAAGGAATTTGATAACCCAATATTTCATAAACGTTGTTGATGAATTATTAAAAATCAGGATCTCGGAATTAATACTAAGATCTGAAGTTATTCTAGTATAATCTTCTCTCCTACTTTGCTCTCCTGTTGATTTATCTGCATTAATTTTCGATTACTTTGATTCCCTATAACTCGCCCATTTTCCCTCATAGACCATTGGTTCCCCTATCTGAAATGACTCGTATAATACCCCTATATAAGCAGTTAAATTTATGCGGCATAATTCATTTACACCCTGTATATGTGTCCACCGCTGTGGTCTCGAGGTAGCGTGCTGCCTTGTCACGCTGCGGGCCCGGGTTCGATTCCCGGTCGGGAAGGCTCCAGGGTGAGGAAGCTCAGGGCCCTACGTCCCCGAAAATCATCCGGCCATCATCATTATCCTTATTATTATCATCCTTCATCGGCGTCGTAAGAAACGGGAAGCTACCACACCTATAATTCCCTAGTAAAGCGGCGAAGCATAGCATGAAATGGCCAAGTGAAGAGAAAGCTTAAAAAATCAACGAAATAGTGTGGGAGTGTTTTACAAGTGCACGATCAAAACATCTCCAAATTTCCGAACCGATGCTTCAAAGTCAAGCTCTAGCTGGGATTAACTATTTCAAGGCATTTTCAGGTTGGCTGGACATTTTCAGGTTGGCTGGACAGTTTTAAAAGACGACACAATGTAGTTAGTGAGGGAAACCGAAACTGCATACTTTAATTTCAGGATACGCGCCTAAGAGACATTTTTAACTCTGACGAAACGGGACAGTTTTTTTCACACGTTACCGTCGAAGTCGCTCGTACATACTACACTTTAGTTTTCAACGGCAGCGGAAGTACAATTAATCCATGGTACACTTAACGACAAAAAGAATGGGCCGACTCTTGATCTCAAATATTTCAAGTTCTAACGCGCGATTCACACAAGTAAACTAATAGCACAGTAGAGCTACAATACGTTTCCCTTCTTCCTTCAAGAGCTTCTTTCTAAACACAACAAGGAAGCGAAAGTTTAGCCCAGTGCTTAGCGGCTTGATTCGTATGCAGGAGGTTACAGGTTCGATTCCCGGTGAGGTAAGTTTTTTTAATTGTTAAAATGCTTTCTATTTTATTCCGTATGTGCATTCTTAAAGAAAGAAAGTACTAACTATTTGGAAGTATTACTATTTTTATTATTAATATTATTATTTATTTATCTATTTATAAACAGGTTTGCAGTGTAATAAAATATCTTCCTATGCCCAAAGTTTTTTAAAATGTTTATGTTCATTTCCTTGGGTACATTTTGTGTTCATTTTGATCCCCAGGTAATTACATCATTTGATACATATTATTATTATTATATCATTATTATTATTATTATTATTGTCTATCATCTATGGGCTGTTATTATGCTGGACTTGACATATATCAACTGAATATTTTAATTGAAGGGTGTAACTTTTCCCTCACTAATACACAATAAGTAAATAAACTCATAAATATATGAAGCTATATTATATTTTTACATAAATTTATAGCATTATTATTAAAATGTAGTACTGCACACACAATTAAATTTATACCGGTAGCTAAATGGTGTTACAGAGTTTACGAAGGCAGGAATATTGCATAAGATAGTGTAGAGTGTACGTAGATTATGTGGCAGAAATTAAATGTTATGGGATGTATTTTGCGAAAATACAAATGAATAAAAAATATTGTCGGACGATTCGAACCCTGACTTTCACATATATTTCGTGTCGTTGTAAGTAGTTTAACGATCTACACTCCTCAAACGCCCGACACTAGTTGCCGTGTTTACTTTTGTACTATGAACGAGAGTTGAACTTTATTTAAAATGTCGCAATTTGAGTAATATTGCATTTGTCGAACACTTGTAAATATCCAGAAACACGTTTCCTTCACTGTTCTTTAACTATTAAAGACTGTTAAAACCAAATAGAGCGCATTTAAAACATTTTACAATGCGTTACCTCGTGAACCGCAGCTATGGCTTTTCGAGCATGCGCAGTGGGCATAACAGAAACTGCTTTTTGCAGCGGCTCATTCTTTTCGTCGCTAAGTGCATATAAAAAAAACATACGGTACTGCATAATCCGAGATTGGTTAATGATTTTTGTTTTTATAATGCGGAATTTTGTCGAATGCGGAAAGAAAAATTGGTCCCATGCAATTTTGCTTTGAGCAAGTGTGTGTGTGTGTGTATATATATGTCTTCTTCTTCTTCTTCTTCTTCCTTCCAAGTATTAGGCCAAGGCCTGTTACGATCCTATAGAAAATTTTCCCTCCAGCATTTTGATCCTTCCGGGAAATTCTCGTATAAGACTTGAAAGCATAATAATAGTCCCTTCGATTGGTTGCTGGCCAAAGGAAGGCAAGACCAGTGATGGGGCTGCCATCTTATAGCCTCTGGTCAGGCTTTTCTGGAGAAGAAAAGAAAATAAAGGAAAGAAGAAATGGAAGAAAGGAAAGACTCCCTAGCCCTCGGATGCCCTAGTAGCATCGGGGTCGAAAAAAACAAGAGTTAACCAAGAGAGGTTAGATAGTAAAGTTAAAAGAGTGCAAAACACAAGTAAGTGGAAGAAATGTTTTTGCTCAGCTTGGGCATCCACATATCCCCTAGATGAGGACCCCTGAGGGGGTAATATATATATGTGTGTGTGTGTGTGTGCATGGGTGGGTGCGTGCACGTGTGATCAGCAAATTTTGAAAACTGGCATTCTGTATAATGACTAGACAATGTATTGAACGGCTCATATAAGCAGGTAGAGTATGAAATACAAATTATTTTACACATATCAATAGGCATGTTATAGAATGACAAAACAGAAACAGGCAAAGTATTAGTTTTTTTTTTAACTCTGTCATTATTGTGTAGCATACTTATACTGGTTTCCTGGCTTGAAATAGACAGGATTTTCCTTAGTATTCAAGATGTCGCAACAGATTGCTACACATGAATCAGACTTTTCACAAGATTGGATTGGTTTGATGAAAAATTGGTTTTATGATGAACTCTCAGAAATTATAAGTAATAGTGCTAGAAATGGTGTTTCTCACAGATGAAAATTATAATAGGGTGGTGGAGAATGTGTTGAAGGCTAAACCTACCATGAAGAAGGGACCTCGGGACTATTGGCTGTTGAAGAAGTTTGATGCTGTAATTCTAGAGAACAAAAGTAAATTAATTTAAACAGTTAAAGAGGGAACAAATAATTTTCAGTATTATGTTAAAGATTGAAATCCCCAATACCAAGCAAAATTTGTTCAAATAACAAAATTTTAGAGAGAGTTAATGAGTTTACTTATTTGGGATATAAATTCTCTTTTGTTGAAAATTTGGATTTATCAGAGAAAATTGTGAAATTCAACAAATCAATGGGAATCATTAATAGAGTTTTAAAACCTTCATTAGTGCAAAAATCAACTCGTACTCCTCTTTATCAAATAATGGCTCCACCAGTCCTATGTTATGGGAGTGAAGCGTGGACTATAAGGACGAGAGATGAAAGCAGACTAACAGCTTGTGAGATGAGATTTATGTGCCGAACAGCTGGCTACACCAAATGGGATCGAAAGAAAAGTGTAGAAATCCTTCAAGAACTTAACGTGTCACCAATACTGGACTACATCTCCAGATATCAGCTAAACTGGAAGGAACATGTCTCAAGAATGGCTAGATCTAGGATCCCCAAGGCAATAATGAACTACTGTCCAAATGGGAAACGGTCACTTGGTCGACCTATGAAATGATGGCACGAAAACCGCTTTCTCAGGCCGTAACAGTTCTTCTAGGACTAATACCTGGCAGGATGATGATGATAAAGATTGAGAACTATTTCTTAATATTCTTATGCTCTTCATTCATTTAAAACTACATTTTGCATATTTAAGATTTCACATTCTTATTTTAATCCATTGCAAATTTCAAAAATATCTGAAACCTGTTTGCCTACTTGTGCTCAATGTTCCTTATGTTAGTTGGACATATTTATATAGGTCTAACTTATAGCAATTCTGAATTCTAGCAGGACACTCTTTCCTCTCATGATATATTTTTATTTTCTTCGAGGTGGATGAGCATTGTTACCAGGAGAGTCAACCATGCCGGACAGATCAGACTAAAAGACAGTTACAACTAATGGAAGAAAGGATGTAGAAATTAGAGAATGCATAAAGAAAGGCAAAATTGCTATATAAACGCTTAATTCTGTATTATGGGACAAACAAATAAAAAAAGAAACAAAAAATCAAATTTATAAAATCAGTTGTCAGAAGCACAGTTTTATGTGGTTCAGAAACTTGGCATCTTAAGAATGTTTTCAAAAATAAGCTTCTGCCTATGAAAATGGTTTTCATCTGACGGTCAGCAAGAATATCCCAAAGAGATAGAATGTCAAATAATACAGTATGACAAAAAATGAGAATTAAAAATAATATTATCGCAGATATCTCAACAAGACAACTCAGACACGTAAGGTGAATGGCTGAAGAGAGGTTTCCATGGTTTGGCTTATGAATGGATACCATCAATACTACGTAAAGAAGGAAGATCACGGACAACATGGATGAAGGGTATCTGGGAAGCAATGGAGAGCAG
The DNA here is from genome assembly GCA_030220185.1 of Diploptera punctata. Classification (NCBI taxonomy): domain Eukaryota; kingdom Metazoa; phylum Arthropoda; class Insecta; order Blattodea; family Blaberidae; genus Diploptera; species Diploptera punctata. Next base: position 683,565 of record JASPKZ010007197.1, read on the forward strand.
GCATCTAAGAGAAGATCAATGGATAGACTGAGTAGATTGTTTCATAGTGATTTCATGACATATGTTATTAATTTTTTATTTATTATGTTATGTGACTGATTGTATTGTATTGGTATTTGGTTGTCAGAAGATGTGAAAACATTGTAACCTGACTAAAGAAAATAATTTTAGTTAAATCTTGAATGTTTTTTTAAATTCATCTTAACATTCACATAAGTGACATCTTTTGCAAACTTATCCCACTAAGTACAGATTTGTGCAATTAATTATCCAAAAAATATCTTACTGTATGATTCTGTAGTTTCCACAAAGGAATTCCAGCATCAGAAAAAGTTTTACATAAGTCCATATCAAACTACGATTTTGGATCAACATTTCAATTGCTGTTTTTATTATTGATTTAACATTTCTCACTGAAAGATAAATTATATTTGAAGAGAAAAATTTTCGCCTAGACCGAGACTCGAACCCGGGACCCTTGGCTTTCCGGGCCAAGTGCTCTACCAACTGAGCTACCGAGGCGAGTTACGATCTAGACGCAAATTTTTCTCTTATATATGTTGTAATCCCATATCGCCAAATGCTTTTGAAACCATTGCTTCTATCTTTGCAAATGGCGGCTTCTGAGTTAAGAAGACATTTATTGGGAATTTAACATTACTTTATAATGCTAGTAAGGCTTCAAATGAGTCTCGGTCTAGGCGAAAATTTTTCTCTTCAAATATAATTTCAATTGCTGTTGAAAGTAAACAAAAAATCTTCCCAGTAGCCCTAGAATATGAAGGGTCCAGGGGAAAAACGATGAATGTCACATTAAACTCAAACTGAGATAAATGAATTTTAAGTTTTGAAACGCTATATCATTTCCCTGTACACATTATTTTCAAAGCCTTATAAAACGTAACCCATAGCTTCTTTAAACAGTTTTCGCCTTTTATATGTTACTAGAGAACAGTACAAACACTAAGAATATGAAACCTCAGTTTTTGTGATTTTGTGACATTCATCGTTTTTCCCCTGGACCCTTCATATGTTTTTTTTTTGTTTGCTTATACTGGTATGTTGAAATATCAAATATACCTTTTCATAGTTCATATTTTTCACATAAGTATTTTACCATTAGTCAAAAATATATGTGATGCAGAACTATTAACATAACTTTGAAATTTACTTCTAAAGGAAATTGGTCATGGTACTAGTATTATGCATAACAATATGATAGTGAAAGAAACAGAATTCAAATATTATCTATTTAATAAATGTGAATATTTACTATTATTTTTTAATCCAATTAAAAACCTATGTTTTACATAGTGACATTCATTCATTGTTCATTTTAAATAAAATATGACCTAACTGGAAGATAAGAATTTAATTTATTTATGGAATTATTTCATTTCATCTAACATTTTTACAACTCCCAAAAATCATAAATGATAATAAAATAAAGGCTATGAAAAGGCAGTAAAAGCATTTATTTGTAAATTTTAACATGTATGTTAAAAATGAAGAAAAAAGCAATATAAAAATGCCATTTCAATGCAAAAAAAAAATTGTACAGTTGGTTTTAAAATGTAAGGTACATCTAATACATTTAAAAAGACAATCTGCCAAAGTACGAGGCTCTGCTTATCATCACTGCTATTCAGTTTTGATTCTTAAATATATTTTTAAGAAAATTATTGAGAATAATCTGGTTTCATTATAGAATGGTGTTCACCAGGTTTTGGCATATTCTAATGTTGTGAATCTGTAAGAGATAATTCTAACTAGGTGGGTTGATTTGCAAAAGTTTCTTTAAATACCTGCAAGGAAATTGATTTAGATATGAGCACAAAAAAGAAGTGTAAACATAGGGTAATTGTGGTAAGATGATGATATTTTTGTTCAGAGTGACTGGAGGAGAGCTGTTTGACCGTATAGTGGAGAAAGGATCATACACAGAGAAAGATGCATCGGATCTCATTCGCCAGGTTCTGGAGGCTGTAGACTACATGCATGAGCAAGGTGTTGTACATCGGGACCTCAAGGTGAGAATAATTTTTATTTCTTTCTCCTCTGTAATTTAGTGACTTCTTCTAGGAAGCTTTTTTCAGAGTGATTAACAACTTTGGTATGAAACTGAAGTACTCCATTATATACATTATGCACTTCTAGCTTATGGACCATTCCAGAGTTTAAATTTCAAAATTCCAGCAGGGTTAACTGAGTGAGAGAAGTTGGGGTAATAATCCAATGGAGCCAAGTGCAGCACTGCATACTACACAAAAAATATGCACATGCATGCACGCATAAACACACACACACACACATACATACACACTTACTTATACACGTGCAGTTTGAAGTTGATATTTGTGTTTTAAGATAACTAGACATGCATTTGGTTTGCAAAGTAATTAATGTGTGCCCATGATGTGCGTGAAATTATGTATAAATGGTTGGTTTATGTGAAACTTTTTTTTTAATTGGAATCTATTTCTGGCATTGAACAAAAAAACAAATTACAACAAAGAACTACAATATCTTAAAAACATGGCGAAAAGCAATGGATTCAACAAACAAATCATTGATAAGCTTATAAAGAAACAAAAAAGAAAAAATGATGCAAACAATATAACAAAACTTGAAAGAGAATCTAACAATAACAAAACATGGGTAACATTAACACACACAGGAAATGAAACCACAAAACTAGCCAGAACTTTGAAAAAGATAAATATAAACATTAACATAGCTTATAAAACAGGAAACAAATTAAACATAATGTACAATGGCACAGAAGAACACAACAAATTTAACAACAAGGGAGTCTACAAACTAACATGTGAAGATTGTAATAAATTTTATATTGGCAGGACAAGCAGAAACTTCAATACAAGATATAGAGAACACCTAAAAGATTTCATGCACGCAGGTGATAAATCAAGAGCTATGCTAAACATCTCATTAATGCAGGTCATCGAATGAACACAATTGAAAACACTCTCACGATAATCCACCGAGAAAACATTCCAGCTAGGATAAATATATTTGAAGACCTCGAAATTATGAAGGAAACAAACAACACCTCACTTCTTAATGAGAACGCACCCCAGTCAAACCCATTATACAAGATCGTCAAAAACAAGTCAGTTGCTGCTGCAAACAGTTGGAGTATACATCACCGTACACAACAAGTAACGGAAACTCAACCTGCAGAAGATGGAAGGTAACTTCCGAAAGCACTCCAGTTAATTTTATATACAATATATTAACAAAGTTGAGGACGACAGCACCTACCAACAGGTACAATTTAATTTTTAACTTTCATCATATTAAAGTGTTTATTGAGGAGGATATTCATAAAGATAACTTTAAAAATATAACTTGTGATATTATGGTAAAAAATGAGGCAAAAGGTGTTCAACATTTAAAAGATTTGCTTACAAGAGTACTGTCAATCATTGCATGCCGAAACGTACCTTGAAATATCTTCCAGATAAGTGTTGTGTTGTGCCAAAACTGTGTTCAAACAACAATCTGCTGTTTTTAACTGCAAGACACTGACATTGAGTGTCAAATCTCTCATTTAAATTATAGTGATGTGACACAACTCCCAAAATGGTAGATTGGATAACCCTCACTACCTGCCATCTTCACCGCATTCTCCCTTACTCTACTCAAGCAGGAAGTCCATCTGCTCCAAACAGTGGATTGCCATTGCTGGATTCTGGCTTTGATTTCTGTGCTTTGCAGTTAAAAACGGGATGTAATTTTTTATTTGGACACGACCTTGGTATATTATAATGCTTCTCTGAGAGAAATTTCAAGGTAGGTTTCAGCATTCAATGGTTGACAGTTCCCTTGTAAATTGAAATTGGTATCTGTTAATATTCTAATCTTTTAAGTTTACTTTCATAACATTGAAAGGGCATTAATCACATTTGATGTTTAGATGACCAAAAAACATCACTAATATAATTTATATTTAAAAAGTAGCACTCATCCAAATATATTATTAAAGTGTTTGCAGTAGATTCTTGCCAATATCTATAGCTGAATAAATGTACAGAATCATTAAAATATTTAAGTTTACTGCAAATGCATCTGGAGGAAACAATACCAAATTGCCTGCCAATTTTAAAACTAGTACTGTCAGATTCCCTGTAACATTGAAGTTGTCTATAACACAGGCCTGCAAAGATTTTGCAGCATGAGATATTTTATTGCAAGTCAAGTCAAATACCCTGATAAAGGAACTGTTACTAGTTATTGTGTATCACGTACAGATTTTGCACAATTCCATTTTTAACACAAAAAATGAGAGCGCACAGTCCACCACTTGTATACGTATACACGTGTTGTAATAAAATGTATAAACACCTAAAATATAATATAATTTTATAATATAATCACTGATTTTTTTAATCATACTAGTTCATTATTGTGTTTAGCTGAGGTAGGTTCATCATACGATCCTCTCCTGGGTACAGTACCCTGGTGAAAAATTGCAGAAGCAATAAACCACCAGCACATGGGCCAGATATTACAATTCCAATACCACCAACAATATTACAAGAGAGTAGTACCAGCACTCCTTCCACCTCCAGCACAGAAGATGATTTCAGTTTTTCCCTAGAATCAAAAGACAATCTGTGTCCTATCAATTAATCAAAATTAAACAATTTGGTATATGATTTGGGTCTTACAAAAGAAAAAAGTGAACTTTTAGATTCAAGATTTAAATAAGACAATCTTTTAGCTCCTTGTTCAACTTTTAATTGGCATTGACATTGTGAAGAAACGTTTAAAAAGTACTTCATAATCGGGGGGGGATGTAGTGTAATGTTGTTATATCCCTGGCTTGAATAGTTGCCTAGGAACAGTTTATGAACCAGCAGATTGGCATATATTTATTGATTCCAGCAAAAGATGTCTAAAGGGTGTTCTTCTGCATAATGGGAATAAATTATCTTCAATTCCAGTAATTCAGTCAGTGTGCATGAAATAAACATACAAACATGTGAACTATTCTAGAAAAAGTAATATATATATAATGAACACAAGTGGTATGTGTGCTCTGACTTTAAGGTGTGTGGTATTTTATTGGTTTAATAAGGAGGGTACACAAAACTTCTGTGTTTTTCGTGTGAATGAGACTCTAGTACCAGGGAAAGACATTAGAAAGTTACTAATTGGCCGAAAAGAAAATGACTGATGCCAGGGATAAAAAATATTATAAATCACCCATTAGTTGATTCTGAAATAACATTGCTACCTCCTTAGCACATAAAAACTAGGATTAATGAAGCAATTAGTTAAATTTTTTAGACAAAAATACCCCTTGTTACCAATACATTGCTAAAAACATTGTTACTGCCGGAAGCAAAAATTGAAGGAAGACATTTTGATGGCCACAGATTTACAAATTTATTAAGGTTGTTACTTTTAAAAATTGCATGTCTGACATGGAACTACAAGCTTGGGAATCATGCAAGAATGTCATCAAGAAATTTCTGGATAATGTTAAAGATGATCAATATGAAAAAATTGTAAAAACCATGCTCGAAATTTCAGAGCACTGGGAAATAATATGACCTTGAAGTTCATTTCCTCCACTCTCATCTTCAACATTTCCCAAATAATTCTTCTTCTTCCTTCCAAGTATTAGGCCAAGGCCTGTTATGATCCTATAGAAAAATTTTCCCTCCAGCGTTTCATAGGACGGCCCAATGTTCTTCGTCCTCTTGGTATATAATTATAAACAGCTTTGGGGATCCGATTTGAACTCATTCTTTCAAGATGGTGTTTCCAATTTAGTTGGTACTGTTTAATATATTCCAAAATTGGCATAGTCTTCAATTCTTTTAAGATATCGGTGTTCCTTTTCCGATCCCATCTGGTGTAACCCGCTGTTCTGCGCATGAATCTCATTTCACAAGCCGTTATTCTGCTTTCATGTTGTTTTCTTAGTGTCCATGCTTCACTACCATAGGTCCCAAATAATTTATGAGCACTAAGTGAAGAACATGGTGAGAGATTCCCTCAAGACATAAAAGAGAATGGAAACAAGGTACCAGGGTCGAAGGGATGTCTCCAAGATTGCTTACTATCATTGGAGTTTGGTAAGAGAAAATCCTTGGCAGGAGCACAAACGCCAATCAACTCACAATTTATTTGTTGCTAAGCAGAGTAGAAAATTGAGATCTTAAGGTATGTTAGTAGCTTTTTATATATTTTAAATGGTTTAAACTGCATAATTGAAACTGTATCAAGCCTCACTAGTTTTTACAGCAATTCAAACTCTTCAATATCGCCACACACGATGTCGTACAAATGATTAGACAGGAGACGGAGGAAGTGAAAATCTACATATATGCAGACGACATGATCATCGGATCGAAATCCATACATGACCTGCAAAGAGCAACCAACCAATCTGAGAAATGGGCACAGGAAAACAAAATGGAAATAAACTCGGGGAAAACAGTACAGATGACATTCCGCAACGGAGAGCGAGAAGCTGCGGAGGACAGAATATACCTTGGAATAGAACCTATCGTGACAGTTAACAGATTCAAATATCTGAGACTGTGGTAGGGTTTCATTTAATTTATCAAATCATTAATAACATTATTCACAGCTGGCTAAGAAAAGGCTGGCAAATTTTGTTACTAATTGTTGAAATAAATAACAAAAGACTGCACTGTAATTTGTTATATTTATAGAACCAAAAAAAGGTATTAAGTAACATTTTGCACAAGCTTATAGGTGAAGTGGAAATATTGTTAATTGTTAAAATTTAGCATACTATTAACAACTTTCAACAATAGAAACAATGAATAAACTATATCAAAAAAGAAAAATGGCTGCATGTATATGCATATGGCTCATACATAAGTGATGAAATGAATGTAGAAGCAGGTGTTTTTAGTGAACTTTTCCCCTTTTACGTGGTAGCTCATTAATTTGGATCTGCTTTTGATGGTGAAGTCAAAGCGATCAACATAGCATTACAACAGTGGAATAATTTTGACAATGTAGTACTCTTAACTGATTCAAAATCTATCCGGCTATTGCATATAATACACTACTCAAAAAATTAGAGGAACACATGTTTAAACCAAAACACGAGAATGAATATTGAAACAATTTAATGTTTGATCTTTTGTAATTATAAATTGAAGATTTATGTAAAATTAGAATAGACATTCAAATAATATTTTCTTATACAGTATTAGCAATACGAACAAGTTATCATTTGTAACAGAAAACAAAGTGGAAATTTGAGAATTACAGTTTTTGGAATCAATGTTTCCATGGTTATTTCAACACTCAGTACTTAGTGTGTGCTCCATGAGCCTGAATGACCACATTACACCTATGAGGCATGCTTCGCAGAAGCCTTCTTACAGAAACTTGTGAGATTCTCTCCCATTTCTCGGTGAGTGCATGTGAAAGTTCTTCAAGGTTCTGAGGTACAGCAGAACGCTTACGAACAAGTTTTTTCCAAGTTATCCCACATATGCTCGATCGGATTAAGGTCCGGACTGCATGCAGGCCAGTCCATCGCCCAAATTTGGCATTCTTGCAGGACATCTCTGGTAACCTGTGCTGTATGACATCTAGCATTATCTTGCATTAGAAGAAAATTAGGTCCATACCATAAGCAAAGGGTACAACATGTTGGAGGATAATGTCATTAATGTTGGTTGGTTGGTTGGTATCTAATGTCGAGCACTTGATAATGAAATCATTTGCTCTCTTGCACTCCAATATTTTAGCAGAAAGGCTGGTCTCTTCTACAAAAGCTGGACAACGGAGGAGATGGTTTCTTTCCATATCTTCATTTAAATTGCAAAAAGGGCATTTAGGTGAATCTGTTATGCCAATTCTGTGTAGGTGTTTATTCAAGCAGTCATGTCCCGTTAGCAGTCTGAATGTTGCTACTGCGGATTTTCTTTGTAATGTAGTAATGTCATAAGCTTGTAGATTTTCCCATTCCTTTCCAGATGTTTTGGTGGTGTATTCTTCTCTAAGTTTATTGATGTATTTATTTGAGATAATTCTTTTGATAGAGTGAAAGGAAACTGGAGCAGAAGTTGGGTTTGAAAAACAATTTTGCTACCCTTCTTGGCTAGAAAATCGGCTATTTCATTGCCTGTCACTCCACAATGGGCCGGAATCCATTGAAGTACAACTTTTTTTTGTAGACGGGATAACTGTTTTATCATTTTGTGACATTCGATAATTTTGATGCTTTTGGGTGTTGTGTCTCGTGTTATAGCAAGAATGGCTGCTTTGGAGTCACATAGAATTACAACTTTTGTAAATTTTTGGATGTGATATAAAAGATTTTGTAAACTTAAGAAAATTGCTAGAATTTCGCCATCAAAGTTTGTTGAATTTGTGTTTAGTTTACGATAAAAGGAAAAAAGTGGACATACTGCACCAGCACCAGTGCCACCGTCATTTGGTAGGCTGGAGCCATCTGTAAAAATATGTATCCATTCAGGAGCTGGGTATCTTAGATTTATTATTTCCAGTGACATTTGTTTTAAAATATATGGAGGAGTTTCAGATTTCTTGATGTCTTCTGTTAAATGAAGATTATATTCGATTTCCAAAAATTCTAGAGGGTTGTTTCTCATATGCATATTTTCTTTTGAATGTGGAAGTTGCAATTTCTGTTTGATTTCTTGTACAATGCTTAGGAAGCTTTGCTGAGATTTTAAACATACTTGTGGTTTTCTTTGGGTCCAGTTATTATGGGGTAGCCTTAAAAATTTTTCATACTGTGTGACTGCTGTTTTCTCAATTTCAGATGCTATTTTTGGGTTATTTGTTAAGATTTGCATGGCAGTGATTGGTGTTGTTTTAATGGCTCCTGTTATCAGACGGAGGATTTGGTTCTGCAATTTATTAAGTTTTTCCACTTTAGTAGTTACTAGGATTTCTTCACAATATTGAAGTACAGGTTTTATGTACATTTGGTAGAAGGTGTTTAGGGTTTGTGTGTGTTGCAACCCCACTTTTTCCCTGCTAATCGTTTTAATAATGGTAACCTTGTTTCTATCTTTGTACATATATTCTCCATGTGTTTCTTCCATGTTAATTTTGTGTCCAGAGTTATTCCTAAATATTTTGCTTCATGTGTTTGAGTTAATAATTCGCCCTCCAATTTCAGAGTGATGGGTAGTGGTTTCTTTCTTAATGTAAATAGTTGATAATTTGTTTTCTGTATATTTATCTTCATTAAGTTCTGGGATGTCCAATTCTCTAACTGTATTAGTGATTGTTGGGCTATGGTTATTAATTGTTGACTTTGGTTTTTCGGTTTGGAGACCCATATTACAACATCATCAGCAAAAAGTAGGGTTTTTGTTTCGAGCTTTTCTATATGCTTAGGTAGATCATTAATGTAGATATTGAAGAGAATGGTACTGAGTACAGAACCCTGTGGTAAACCTCGATGTGTTTGTTGGTATTTAGAGAGGTGATTATTATACTTTGTAGCGATGAACTGTTGGATGAGAAAATTGCTGATCCAGAGTAGCATATTCCCTTGAATGCCTAAAGTCTGCATTTTTTCTAATAATTTATATCTCCAAATAGAGTCATATGCTCCTTGGAAATCATAGCTTGACTTAGGTGTACAATTTGTTGATTTGTTGATTGTAATTCTCTAAATCCAGCTTGATTGGGTGAAAGTAAATTATTGGTTTCTAAATACCAATTTAATCGATTTGAAATCATTTTTTCCATAGTTTTAACAATTACACTAGTTAGTGCTATTGGGCGATAATTTGAAAAGTATTTGTTGATTTTTTTGTTTTCGAAATAGGTATTATAATAGCTTTTTTCCAATCATCAGGAACTTTTGTGTTCCAAGAAAGATTATAAAGGGAGAGCAATTGAGTTTTGGCTTTATTGCCAAGGTGTTTGAGAAATTCTGCATGTATATTATCTGCTCCTGGAGATTTGTTTGATTTTAAACTATTAATGGCTATGTTTAACTCTTTAATGTTGAAATTCTTATTAAAAATATTTTCTTTTGTACTGCTTGTTGATTTTATGTAATTTTTTTAGGTTCTCTTTTATTGTTTTTTGTTCCTTTTTGTTCTCTGAGGACAAAGTATAGGTGTTAGCATAGTTTTTGTTGAATTTGTTGGCTATTTCACTTTCATTTGTAATCTGTTTGTTGTTGTGGATAAATGGTGTTTTTTGCCGTTCTTTTTTATTTTGTATATTGTGTACAAATCTATATGCTTTCTGGCCATCTTTCCTATAATCCATTTTTTGGAGGAAGTTATTAAAATATTAATGTAAATATCAGCATTCATGCACTGTGGGACAACGAAAAGCTCTGTCCGAGACTCAATAGTAATCCCAGCACAAACCATAACCAAACCACTTCCAAATCTGTCACGTTCAATAATTGTGACTGGGTCAAAACATTCACCAGGATGTCTCCATACACGTATATGACCATCAGAACCTGTTAGACAAAATCTTGATTCATCCGTGAATAAAACACCCTTCCATTAGCGGAGCTGCCAGTTGACTTGATTCTAAGCAAATCGCAGCTGGGCTCCTTTGTGCTGGCATGTTAAACAAGGGGCTTTAAAGGCGATTCTAGACCTCAAACTTGCATTTCTCAGTCTATTTCTTACAGTCTGATCAGAAATTACTCTCCCAGTTGCTGTGTGTAAATAATTTTGTAGATCTCTGCCTGTATATTTTCTTCTACACAAAGCTGATAAGACAAGAAATCGATCCTATACGTCTCGTCTTCTTCTTACAACCTTGCCCAGGTCTCCTCTTGTATCCACGTGTCTCTCTATATCGCCTCCACAGCCTCTGGATGATGGAAGGTCTGACATCAAGAATCCTAGAGACATGGCGAATGGAACGACCATCTTCAATCAATGCAACTGCTCATGCAACTGATGTTTCATTCAGATGTCTCATTGCTCTGTATTAGCTTCAGATAACACAAAAATAACAATTCCCTAGCACAGATTATTCTTCAAACCTGTTTTTAAAAAAATAAATCAATACGAATTCACTTTGGTTTCAGCAACACTTGGAATTTCAGTAACATATGTAGGTCACTAGATAAGTTTTGAGATATGCAACAATGGGCTATGATAGACTTTCCATACCTATCATATTTTTCAAACAACTCTCCAGCACATTCTATACACTGTTGCATCCTCTGGAACCACTTCTGGAAGCAGCCACACCACTTGATCTCAGAGATTGCACTAAGTTCCTCCAACAGCATCTTCTGGGCTAGGAAATTGGTGTCCGTGCATGCAGTTCTTCACGTTTGGGAACAGGATATAGTCACACGGGGCTAGGTCCAGACTGTAGGCTCAATGGGACATTAATTTCACAGGTATCTTTTCCAGAATCCTAATTGTTGCATTGGCTGTGTGCAAAGAGGAGGAGCAGAATTCCCCGCAGTCCAGTCTTTATCCGCTTCTCCTGGATCTTTGAGAAGACTTTGGGGAGACAGACTTCTGTATACCATTTAGCAGTAACTGTCCTCTGATCCTCTAGCACAACTGTAGCCAGATGACCACTTGCTGAGAAGAAAGTGGCCATCATTTTCTTCCCCACACTCCTAGGCCTTTTGACTTTGGTCAGAGGCTGCTCATCTGGGAAGATCCACACTTGTGATTGGTGCTTTGTTACACGGTCATACTGGTAAATCCAAGTTTCATCACCTGTCACTATGTCTGACTTGTGGCAGGAGTCCCCTTTGTTAAATCTCTCCAGCATTTCTCTGCACAATTCCACCACAGTGTGTTTATGCCCTTCTGACAAGTGGTGTGACACCCATCAAGAAGAAATTTTCCACACTCTTTAAGTATTGGTGCAGGATGGTGGAAACACTTGGCGTACTAATCCCTAAGCCCCCCTCGATGTCCTTATAGGTCAGTCATGGAACTTCCTTAATCAGAGTCTCCACTGCAGAGACGTTTTCCTCTGTCACCACTGTTATTGGTCTCCCACTTCTCTCTTCATATTTAAGGGATGCTCTCTTCCTATTAAATTCAGGAAATCAGCGGAAAACTGTTGCACGTAAAGGAGCAAGTTCCCCAAATGTTTGTTGTGTTGCTCAAGTGTTTTCAACTCATTTAAACCGCACTTATAATCATATAAAATTATAGCAAGAAAATACTCCCTCTCAAGCTCCATAGAACACGTTTGATTTCACCACGCACAGACTACTTCACAAAGGTTCTGCTCAGAGAGAAATGAAAGGAATCATTTCTACCTGCTATGGTTTTGATGTTCGAGAGTTGGGCTTTCAAATGGTATATTAGTTTGTTGCATTCCTGTCGCCATACTGCCGTGTCTCAAAACTTATCTAGTGACCCTCGTATTCAGAGAAAAATTAATAAAACCCAGAACATCTTTATTCTGATTTTAAACAATACTTGAACTCAAAACATCTCACTATCAAAAATTAAATTGTTACAATATTTATTTTGTGGATTTTGTTTAAACATGTGTTTCTCTAATTTTTTTGAGTAGTGTACAAAAAGTAATAAATATTTAATTCCAACATAGCAAAAAAATCTTACATGATACAAAAAAACTGTTAACATATTTGAGTTCAACACACCAAAATTAGGTTTAGAGACCTGTTAAAGCCTGTGCCACAGAAAAAAAATTAAATTCGCAGGCCTATGTAATTTAAGATTGCTCAAGAATGTGTAACTTACTTCACTAAATCCACAGGGTATTAAATATTGAATCCTTATTGTAGCAGCAGGTTGTGTTTTTAAAATGGTGTGACATTTTACTGTTCAAGAGTTACTTTAAAAATAATTCTGCTCTATGTTCTTGAGTAGAGTTCATTAACTCTTCAAGCTAGGTATTTAAATCCCACTGACACTGTGGCAGTATTTAAATTGGCTGCTAACTGCTTTTTTTGCAGGGTTCTGATAAAAATGCTATTTCTTAAAAAAAAAGTACTGAATGTACACCGTGTCTCATTCAAACCTCCCACATTTTAATTAATCATAACTCTCAAAGTATGGGGAATTATGAAATGAGGTTGCTATTAAAAGAAAGAGAAACTCAAAGAATTTTTGTTTTCATTGTTGCAGTTAATTCATCTGTTGCATGTTGGACAATAATGACATAAAACCATGTTTGCCAGACATCACTCCACTGGACTTCTTCCTCTGGGGGTATGTAAAATACTGTGTGTTTGTGACTCCAGTACAAGATCTTCATGATTTATGAACCTGTATCCTTGACACAATTGCAATAGTACCAATGGACATGTTGGACAGAATGTGGCATGAAATCGAATATTGACTTGATATTGTTTGTGCTACTAATGGTGCACATGTAGAGGTGTTTTAGTGTGTGGCAACGAAAATTCTTTGAGTTTTTGTTTCGTTTAATACCGGCCTCATTTCATAATTCTGCATACTTTGTTAGTTATGATTAATTAATATGTGGGAGGTTTGAATGGGACACCCTGTATAACAAAATTTTAAGGGATGTCTAGGAAGAGAAACACCCTTGTCTGGGTACACACAAATGTTTCAAATGCGCACCTAAAACTTGGCTACAGAATGATATATCTTGAATCAGTCATCAAAACACAGCCCCACCCATAGTCCTTTCACCTGAAGGACGTTTCCTTTCTTTTTCCTGTTTTTTGCAATACACTGCACATCTTTTGGTGGGCTTATAAAACTTTGTACCAAATTTGGCAGCTTTGAGGGGAAATAAGTATTTGTTCCAAATCTAAACTTCCACAAGATAAGTGATTCTTCTACAGCAGTATTTTCACTCATACTGTTAAGCTGCTTTGCAACTCTCATTTAAATTTTTACAATGAGATCTCTTTTGAATAATTTCTCATTTCCATCAAAATTTAGAAGCATATCAATGAAATGTAGGGTACTAAAAACTGGTGTGCAAGAAAAGAAATATTATTTTATTGATCAATTTTGAATAATACCCATCAACATTTGCAGTGAGGAAGAAAAATACAGCTCATCAGCATTGGTATCTTTTGAACTCTGGATCATGGCTCTAGATTTATAAATTGATTGGCATACGTGTTGGTTTCTTTGACTATAGTCTCCATTAAAATCTTGTAAAATATTAAATCCCTCTGATACACTTCCTCTTACATCAAAAAGCCTTCCTTTACCACTAAATGGATTTTTTTATAATTTACTTTTTCCCAATTACTGGCATTTTGTGTTTTGTGGTGTTTTGAAGGTGGATTGACCTGACTAGTTTAGTCTTCTCACTACTTCTATACTCTCCATCATTTTTATCATTTTCTCTCACTTATTGCCAATAAAACTATCATCAATCTTCATCACTATCTATTTCACTACCACTATAAACAATTTTAATATTTCCCAACAAATTTTCATATAAAATTTGAATAATTTCATCAGAACTGACACTGCATGACATTCTTGGTAGCACCATATTTACACACTCTGGTCTTTCAGGAGCATGGAGAATTGAAACAGAAATCATGAAAATTTATCATAAGTAATGTCACGAGTGATTTCCAATTTATCTAGAGAATTTCGAAATCAAGAGTGGCATTTGTTAGGACTATTTAACGAATAAAATTAAACTGTTTACTCACAAATCATTATTTAAATATAAGTTAAGTAGTCCCACTACAGGCCTCGGGAGGTCCTTGGGGTAGTAGGAGGTTAAGGCTCCCAATTTTTTTTGACAATCGCACTTGATGTCAGCCCTGCGTGACGGCCACCTTTACCCCCAGAACAAGCATCTGGTACTCATTTCTGTTAGAGGCTGAGTCGACCCCAGGACCATAGTGCCGCCAGAAGGTTTGGGTCAGTTTAAAAATCCTGACCGCACTGGGACTTGAACCCTCTACCTTCCGGCTTGTAGCGCAGTGCCTTAACCACTATGCTATGGCATGCCCCCATTATTTAAATATAGTTATTTTTAATTATTTATATATTTAATGTTTGAAAACAAATGAGAAACATTTCTTATGTTTCACTTGTTCATCACTGCAACCAGATCATATTATTTATTGCCAAAGGATCGCAATATTGTAAGAATGCACCCTAGTGGAGAAAAGATGAAACACATCTAACTGTTTATAAGCAACATTATAGGTTATTAATTAATTTCTGATGTCAATTATATTTTTCTGGAATGTAAATTCCTGGGAATTAATACGTTTAAGAAAGTGCAAACAGTGGTTTCATTTTTTTTTGCGGTATAATCAATTGCTACAAATGTTTTTATATTATATCCCGCAAACACTATCTGGTTACATTCGTGCACTATATATACAATCTGGTAGCCACATGCATTCTAGAATTCTTACATCTTAATATATAAATTGTTATATTCAATGTATTTCTTAGAGAATCAGTCACTACAAAATAATGGTCTGACCTATTCTAAATGTTAAAAAGGAGGAGCTTGATTTTAAAGCGATAAAATTGAATTGATAAAATTCAAGTGAAAAATGACTGTGATTGGTTGTAAATCAAAATTCATTGAAATGTGATTGTTCACATACTCCCATTTGGGGTATGAGTTAAATAGTCATCTGAAAATGTGTTTACGTCTATAGAAAAGGGATCTACAAGCATTCAAGGTTACATGGACAAAATAGAACCTCAAAATCCCAAGAGATGGCAGAGGAATTATGGTTTTTGTAAGAGCATGCATTCTGCTAGTATGTTCTCAGGATACCACTAGTAAGGAAGAAAATTATACACGAGTATGAGTTCTTGACTTAAAGGTTTAAAATATATCCACTTTAAGAATTGCTATGCAAAGATTAGTGAATAAATTTGAAACCATAGTTACAGTTGAGGACAAAGAACATTCTTAAATACAAAGAATTTTATAAAGGAAGCAAAATTGGATAAAATTGTAGCCAATCTAGTGCTGGCTAGAAAAATTGTTAGCTAAACTAAGGTAAGGTTAATAATCCATTTGTGTTTACCAACTTTGGATGGAATATTTAACCAGCTGATTGCTAGGCCTGTCATTTGGAAGTCAGACTCCATGCTAAGTCAGTCATTTAATGAATCTGTTCTAAAGAATGAAAACAATTCTGTCACAACTAGAATTCTCAACAAGTATAGGACTACTACAAAAGAAGTAAACAAATTTAATGTTCTAAAAAACAAAAAAAAAAACTATTTATGGTACCTGTATTGTAGATAAAGTTTTGAAGTTTAGTTTGTAAAACTTACAAATATTCAATGTGTGTTTTATGCATCACATGACAAACATCAAGATAATATTCCAAGTCTGATGTAACATATCTGCATTGACACTTTCCACAGCCCTTATATAACTTTGGCCATTATGAATTTATTATATATATTGCTTTTGTCCCTCCACTTCCTCATGATTTAAATTAAATGAAAGAATATAACAAAATAACTGGGTTAAGCATTAATGATAGTCTAGATCTGTGTCTTGTGATGCAGGGTTAATACTTTGAATATTCTGAGTCAGAAACTAAACTTCAAGACTTCCTCTAAAGGGTAGTTTTTTAGAAATAGCATTTTTTTCTCCTACCAGGTACCATAAATAATTATTACTTTTTTGGAATGTTAAATTTGTTTACTTCTTCTGTGGCAGCCCTGTACGTTATGAATTTAAACTCATTTTGAAAGAAGCAAATAATCAAAGGCAACAAGAAATTCCCATATATGCATGAACAGGAAAATAAATAATTAAGATTACTGCTATAATTTTTACTCTCTTGTATAGATATTTGTTCATCTCATCTTGAGGCATAAGACTGACACAAGTGTAATTGTAAATAATAGCATGTAATAACATTCTATTAGAATTGAATTCCCATGACATTGTGTTTTCAGCCTGAGAACTTGCTCTACTATAGTCCAGATGAAGATAGCAAAATAATGATCAGTGATTTTGGACTCTCAAAAATGGAAGATTCTGGGATCATGGCAACTGCTTGTGGTACACCTGGTTATGTTGGTTAGTATGATTTTAATATGAATATCCAGATACCAATTAAATAACACCAAATAATAATAATAATAAAAATGCTTTATTTTAGCTAGCAGAGTTGAGACCATAAGGCCTTCTTTTCCACTCAACCAGCGAATAGTAAGAATTATACCAAAATTACATATACATTAAAATTTTAAGATATTATGAAAATACAGACTAAACAAAATAAAATGTTGATGTGATTTAATACTAGCTAATAACTAGCAAAAACTGTGAATATAATAAACTTAAAATGATATAAAATTAAATTAAGTAAGTAAAGCTTCCTAGATCATTATTTATAGAATGCTTTCTATAGTTAGTTATTATTCAATTAATGTTTTTATTGTGTCGAACTTAAGATATCAGTTAATTTGGATTTAAATAATGATAGCGATTGACAGTCCCTGACATGACTGGGAAGTGATTTCCATGCTCTAGTCATATATATTGTGTAAGATTCAGAGTATAGACATGTCCTGTGCTGTGGTATCAAAAGTAAAGAATAGTCTTGTGATCTTGTTCCTAAATTGTGATCGGCCGATAAATTTTGAAAACGTGTTGTTAAATAACTTGATAAATATGTGTGAAGAATTTGGAATAGTAAGGTATGTGAATGTCAAATTCTACTGTCAATTACGCGTAGCCATGATAAGGCCTGAAATGAAAGAGACATGTGGTCATAATGACGACGATTGAATATAAATCGAATGCACGCATTATTTGCACGCTGTAGTCTGTCAGATAGATCAGTTGTCAGATTAGTCAGTAATATGTCGCAGTAGTCGAAGAGTGGCATTATAAGAGTCTGTGAAAGTATTTGTTTTAATTTTGCATGAGAAGGAAGTTTTTAAAACTATTTAGGGAGTGAAGAATTCAGAACACTTTCTTGGAGGTATTATTCACCTGGATTTTCCAGTCTAGGTGTAGGTCCATGTAGATACCCAGATTTTTTACTACTGAGCTGTAGGGGATATTTTTGTCATTTAGGAGAATGGTAAGGATACTGTCGTAATTTTTAATGTTTTGGATTCACCGATATCCTATAATTATGCACTGTGTCATGTCAGCATTTAGATTAATTCCACGTTTCCTCGACCATTGGGAAATTGAGTGTAGTTCACTATTTAGTTTGTCTAGTGTGTCATGTACATAGTCAGGATAGGAATGAAAGTAAATTTGCAAATTGTCAGCGTAAAGGTGATGTAGACAATAAGTAAGTCTAGTGTATATGTCGTTAATATAGATAGAGAACAGAAGTGGTCCTAACACTGAACCTTGTTGGACGCCACCCTTCAGTGATAGCCAGGATGAGGAAAGTTCTGCATTGGATACACATTTTTGGCGATCATGAAGGTAGGATACAAGCCAGTTAACAGCATTGTCCGAAAGATTCAGACCGCGTAATTTTGCTATTACTATGTCAGTGTCAACAGTGTCGAAAGCTTTACTGAAGTCCAAGAGTGTAAGTGTTGTCATGTGACCATTGTCCAATGCTTCCCGAGCATTTTGGGTAACTTTAAGAAGTGCGGTTGCCATACTATGGCCTGTCCTAATACCTGATTGGTATGGGTCGAGTATGTTATGTGTGATAAGTTAATTAGTTAATTGTCCATGAACAATGCGCTCCAAGGCCTAAGATAGGACTAGGAGGATGCTGAATGGTCAAAAGTTGTTTGGTGTTACAGGTAATTTAATTTTAGGGATTGGTCTGACTATAGCTTTTTTCCAAAGTTCGAGGATAAGTTGAGGTCATGATTGAGGCATTAAATATATGGTTACAGTTGAGAGTATGTCATGGAGTATTTTCTTTAAAAAGTCGACACTTATATTGTCTTTACCTTGTGTCTTTAGTTCTAATGCGGTCCAGGGATAGTTTAACGTCGATCGGCATTATATAGGAAAAGAAGAATTTTTATCGGGAAGGAGTAGGTGTGGATAGGAGCTCGTCTACATTTTGTTATTTGGTCGTAGTGTTTATGTTAAGTATGGCATGCGCTGTGAAATGTTGGTTTAGATCGTCCAGTGATATGTTAATACTCTCTCCTTTGGTTGTCGGCTGCCGTAGACCCATTGATCTAATACGTCTCCACATATCACTTGCATTTGTGTTTGGATCAATGAGACTATGAGCATTGCGCAACTTAACGTTCCTAATGTTTTTATTGATTTTGTTTCTAAATGTCTTATATTGTCTTCAGTTAGAGTCACTTTTGTCCCGTCTATATTTTCGATAAACAGCATCCCTCTCAGCCATCAGTAGTCAAATTTCGAGGGACACCCAAGGAGCTGGGGATTTAGTAATTTCATCTAGTCTTCAAGGGGGCATGTTTGTCGTAAAGTTCTAATATCATATTGTTAAATTTAAGCAATTTTTCATCAATTGTGCGTAGGGTCCAAATGTCATGCCACTGTATCTCGATAGCGTCCGCAATTAGAGCTTGCTGGTTAATATTTTTTAAATTTCGGTACGTCAATAATTTAGGACGAGTCCTAGGTCACTGGAGAGAGTATTTAATATATACGACGTCATGGGCTGATATACCAGGGGCTGATATTTGTCCGTAGTTTATAATTTTCTGTGAATTTGTTGCGACTATGATATGCCAAGGATGAGGAAGAAAGTAAGTTAGAGATAAAGTCACCCATTACTATAACATGCTGATAATACATCATTAAACTTAATAAAGATCACTGAAATACTCTACTTTTCAGGTTTATACACCACACATAGTAGACATCTCTGTAAACTAGCTGAAATTTCAATGAAGAGAAATTCAGGTCGGGCATTGTAATTAGGGGGGGGGGGAGAGAAGAACGACTTTGGGTTGTAAGTCCAATCTGATATAAGCAGAAAGTAGAGCATCTCAGTGATAAAGAGACACCTTTATTAAGTTTACTGATGTATTATGAGCATGTTATTGTAATAAGCAACTTTTTCTCTAACTTACTTTCTTCCTCATCCTCAGCATCTGAACTACTAGCATTATTTCATGCATGCAATATGCATGTCTTGCCTTTACAACCAACCCATCACACATCCATGTCTGATACATTAATAGACATCATAGTCACAACAAATTCACAGAAAATTATAAACTACAGACAAAATATCAGCCCCCAGTGTATCAGCCCATGATGTCTTATATATTAAATAGTCTCTCCAGTGTCCTAGGACTCATCCTATATTATTGACATCCTAGTCTATCATTGCAATAGAGAATGTACCCGTCGATATCAACAAGTGAGGAGGGAAGAGAGGGTTTAAGCCAGGATTCGGATATTAGGATTGCATGCAGAGAGATTTTGGAAAATAAATGTCGAATTTCATGAATGTGAGAGAGAATGCTTTGTGCGTTAATGTGAGAAATTTTAAGATTTGTTGAACGAGAAGAAAAATATTCTTTTAGCAGGTAGGTAGTGGATGTAGGTGCAGAATGTGAGGGTTTCTTTGACATTGTCATTTGTAGAAGGGGTAGAACCTTGTCTGGTGGGTGGTGGTGTTAAAAAGTAGGTCAGGGACTGTTAATAGTTGACTAAAACCTGAAATATCAATTCTGCCAACTTTTGCAAATAATGAACATCTTAACTGAATTAACACACTATTAGGAGCAAAGAAAAATAAATATTAGTAATAACAAAATTAATTGGACTGTCCTATGCAAATAAAGTACATGTTAACATAATTAACCTAGAGAAATGACTGTAACTCAATTATTAACTTAAGGATTATTGAAACAATATTAAATAGAAGATATAAAATAATTAAATGGCTTTGAAATTATCAGGTCTATATTAGATCAGATTTTTAGTGTAAGTCAGATTTTAGAAAATAAATGGAAATATAATGGCACTGTGTCAACTATATTCAGACTTCAAAAAAGCATAAGATTCAATCAAGAGGGAGAAGTTGTACAGTATCTTGTTGGATTTTAAAATTCTTAAAAAGTTAGCGAGACTTACTTGAATGTGTCTAAATGGCACAAAGAGTAGGCAAACAGTTTTTGGATATTTTTGAAATTCACAATGGGTCAGTGGCAGAGCATCCATGTTAGCACTGTTAGCCCGGCTAACACTTTCAAAAGTTAGAATTAAACTCTTTGATATTTAATTAAAACGAAACATAATTCCAGAATGTGATACAACAATGCATTAATACTTACTTACTTACTCACTGGCACTATCGAACCCGTAGGTTCATGGCCGCACGGACATAAGCTCTCCATACATCCCTATCCTGAGCTAATGCTTTCCAATCATTCCCTGTATAATCTACTTCCCTCAAATCATAGTTAATGTTGTTCTCCCACCTCATTCTTGGTCTACCAACTGGGCGTTTTCCTTCTGGCTTTCCTACAAGAAGTTTCCATGCACGTCTTTCATTCCCCATACGCGCAACATGTCCTGCCCATCGCAGTCTACGGGACTTAACTGTTCTTATTATATCTGGCTTCCTATAAAGACCATGTAGTTCATTGTTATGTAGTCTTCTCCATTCACCTGTCTGTTCATCTCTCTTTGGTCCAAAAATTTTCCTAAGAACTTTATTCTCAAATACTCGTAATCTCCTTTCCTCCCTTAAAGTAAGAGTCCATGTTTCGCACCCATATAATATAACTGGTAGAATAATAGTTTTATATATTTTCAGCTTAACATTTTTTGAAAGGAGTTGGGACATCAAAAGTCTCTGCAATGCATAATAGCATGCATTTCCAGAATTGAGCCTATGTTTAATTTCTTTGTGCATCTCATTCCTATTTGTGATTATTGTTCCTAGGTATTTGAATTCAGCCAATTCCTCAAAATTTCCCTCATTTGTCATTAGCTGTCCATTTCCATTATATAATGTATTTCTACGTGTGACCATATATTTAGTTTTACTGATATTTACTTCCAGTCCTAATTTCTTAGTGTTACTCAATAGTGTGTGCGTGTTGGCCTTTAGTATCTCCTCGCTATCGGCCAGTAGTACTACATCATCAGCATAAACTAACAGCTTATTAATACCATTCAGTTGTAAGCCTTCCTCATTCTCTAAAGATTTAATGGCATGCTCTAGTACAAAATTAAATAGTAGAGGAGATAGTGCATCTCCTTGCTTCAACCCATTCTGGATTTCAAAAGTGTCTGAAAACTGTTTGCCTACACGCACCCTACTCGTTGAGCCATTTAGACACATTCGTATAAGTCTAACTAACTTTTTAGGAATTCCGAACTCCAGCAGGATACTATATAACTTCTCCCTCTTAATTGAATCATATGCTTTTTTGAAGTCTACATATAGTTGATGTACAGTACCATTATATTCCCATTTCTTTTCTAAAATCTGTCTTATACTAAAAATCTGATCTGTTGTAGACCTGTTTCTTCTAAATGCACATTGATGATCTCCTAGAATGTCATCAATATAGGGAGTAAGTCTGCTTACTAATATATTTGTTAGAATTTTGTACGAAGTTGAAAGTAATGAGATGCCCCTATAGTTGTTGCAATCAGTTTTATCTCCTTTCTTATAAATTGGTACGATAATTGATTCCTTCCATTCATCTGGAAGAGCTTCTTTTTCCCAAATCATACTAAGCAACCAGCGTATCTTGTCCATCAATTTTTCTCCCCCTGATTTTATCAGTTCTGCTGGGATCTCATCTGAACCTGATGCTTTATACATCTTCAATTTTTCAATTGCCATTTCAACCTCTAATGCACTTGGCTCTGCGACTAGCATTTCTGCTGTCTGTAACTTATCCTCCTCAATGTCCTGTTCTGTATGTACATTTAATAGCTGATTAAAATAACTTTTCCATCTATTTAATATACTCTTGGAATCTGCAATCATATCCCCATTTTCATTCCGAATTATGTTTGTTCTAGCCTGAAACCCTTTCTTCTCTATACTAATTCCCTGATATAATTCTCTAATGTTCCTATTTTTTGCATTCATTTCAAGATCATTAATCTTCTCTCTCAAATATTCCCTCTTCTTACTCTTTAGTAACTTGGTGGTTTCCCGTCTAACACTACCCAATTGCTCTAAATTTACCTCATTTGGCTCGTGTAACCATTTCATTTTTGCTAGCTTTCTTTTCTTTACAATGTCGGCACATTCCTCATCAAACCATTTCTTGTTTTGCCTCTTTTTTAAACAACCAATGCTTTCTGATGCTGACAATTTAATAGTATCTCTTATAGCCTCCCATTCTTTATTTATATCAGTTTCTTCTTCGTTTGCCACATTGTCATCTGAAGATTCCAGTACTTCAAATCTATTAGCAATTTTGATTTGGTATTCTTGCCGCATTTCATCATTTTTCAAGTTTTTTAATTCATATTTTACAGAATCATCTTTAGCGTTTGTTCCTCTCATAAGCGATAGCCGTTGTCTGATTTTCACTCTGACCAGATGATGATCCGAATTGCAGTCTGTCCCTCTAACTGATTTAACATCGATGATGCTACTGTGCCAGCGTTTATCCACTAATACATGATCTATCTGGTTCCGAGTTTCTCCATCTGGGGACGTCCAGGTGTATTTATGAATATCCTTATGCTGAAATGTTGTGCTCTTAACAATGAGATTCTTTGATGTGGCAAATGTGACTAATCTAACCCCGTTGTCGTTACTATCTTCATGAAGACTGAATTTGCCTATTGTTGGTTTGAATATATCTTCCCGCCCCACTTTTGCATTAAAATCTCCTAAGACAATTTTCATATGATATCGTGAAAGGCTATCAAATAAGCATTCTAATTCTTCATAGAACTCATCCTTGATCTTGTCATCTTTATCTTCTGTGGGGGCATGTACATTTACAATTATAAAATCATGTCGTTTACCCTTTAGAATTATGTATGATATCCTATCACTAACAAACTTAATATCTCGGATAGCGGATAGGATCCTCCTTCTGACTAAAAAAACCGTTCCAAATGCAGGTCTTTCTGCACCCCCATAGTATAATGCAAAGCTTCCTGATTCCTGACTACCTTCTCCTGGCCACCTAACTTCCTGTAAAGCGACTATATCCAAGGGCGATTTATCCAATTCCCGCGTTAATATCTCTAGTGCCCCGCTATTGTATAAAGTCCTAACATTCCATGTTCCTAGGAACATGTCCCTGTGTTTGAGCCTTTGGCATGGGTTCCCTGAAGTAGTCCCCGCCCGGAGAACCGAATGGGGGACTATTTGACCTCCGGAAAATTTTACCCCAGTAGAACCCATGTCCGCATTTCTTGACGGTTGTATTTTTACGGTGAAAGATCGTCACTCTTTCGACCAAGGTACTTATTTCGTCTGGCTTATCACCTTCGACCAGTCCGGCATGGGTAACCCTATCGGCAGCAATGCTACCGCCGGCATAGCTCTCAGGATCATTTAAGCACACAAGCCACTCCACCACGACAAGGTAAAGATACCATGGAGGGATGCATTAATAGTAGTCTAAATATTGTAAGCAATAGTAACTTAATAATATATATTGTATGCGTTGCATATATACTGTAGCATTCCAATACAATACCATGTGTTTCAATGTTTTTAAAGGCCCACACTGTTAGCCGATTTCCCAAGGCTAACATGGAAGATAACTATTAGAGTATGTTGTGCAGGTGCATTCAAGTTCATTGGTAGTACATCTTGCTGCATTTCAAGCTGAACCCAATAGCTACTCTGTAGCTGCCCAGTTAGCACTCTAAAAGACGGCTAACAGCGAGGTTTCAGTTGCTCCGAGTAAGTCCTATGTAAACGTAGTGCTTTTGAGCATATCAAATACAATAATTAAACCACTAAATAAACATTATCATGGGTCTCGAGGTAGCATGCTGCCTTGTCACGCAGCGAGCCCGGGTTCGATCCCCGGTCAGGACAGTTTTTCTGGGTGAGGTTTTATCAGGGTTTTCCCCCACCTATAAGACAAATGTCAGAAAAACTTTAAGGCCCAAACGGTCCCCAAAATCATATGGCCATCATCATCATCATCATCCTCCTTCACCGGTGAGGAAAGCAACGGGAAGCTACCACACCTACAATTACCTAGTAAAGCTGCAAGCATAGCATGCTATAATTTCAGTGAAGGACCTGCCTTTGGGCAGAATTACTATGGATAGATGGGAGAGGAATGTGCTTGAGTTATTGAAGACTTGTTAAGTCATCAGCTTTCCTGCCGAAGCTTTGTAGAAAGAAACAAGTTATAAACCATCCCCTTATTTAAATATCATTATAAGTCAAACAAAAACAAAAGTGTGTCGTTTAATGAAGAACATGAAGGTTGGTATCAACATGACATATGGCTGCAGGAAGTCATGATCCCTGTTAGCCGTGTCTTCTATTTTCAATGGAGAAAAATGTTTGGACAACAAAGGGGGTTTCTGATGTAAATAGTTTTCATGCGCTGAAAAATGTAATGAACTATTTGAAACCGATGTTAACTGTGATGTAGCGCTACATAATTTTGGAAATATAGAATTGAAGAGTCCTGAAGCCAGGCTATCAAAATTAAGTTAATACAGATAAGCATAATGAAAACGTTAAAGCAAACAAATACATAGTTAGCTGCCTAGTAGACACTGTGTGTTTCTTAGCCAAACAAGAGCTGCCATTTAGAAAACTCTGAATCTAACAAAAGAGATAGGGCCTAATTATATTGAATTATTGCACCAAAGAAGAGAAATCAAGAAACAATTTGGAAATTTCTACTGTGTTCATTGTCACATCACATGATGTTAAAAATGACTTAATATGTTCTATATTCGCTATTTTATTCAATAAAATGAAACAAGAGATCTCACCCTCAGTATCTCTCCGAGGCTACCAACGATAGAGCTCACTTACAAGATATACAAACTAGCTGGTCGTGGAGATAAATATCTGTGTTTTAAAATAATGCATTTATATATTTAATTAACTATTATATGTCCAGTTATCTCCTCCCATTTCCTAAACCCTATACCTATAGTAGTTTATTATATTTGATACCTTTAAAATTGCATGTTGTTGTTTTTAGATGTTGAATGAGGAAATTTGGTGTAACAGATGAAGACACAGAGGACAGAGAAAAATGGAGAACTTTAATTAAGGGAAATTTGTGCATGCAAATACATTATGAGTCTTACATGATCCCAATGAAAACATTCAATAAATTTTAAGTTTGACAAAAGTGGTTGTAAGTCATTATTCATTTTGAGCATTTTCCTCCTCATTGAGGGTTTTCTCCAACCAATCTTAGTAATTAACATGAATTAAAAATAAAAAAATATATTATATATATGACTATGGATTTATAGACTATCAGTTTGCAACTAACATTCACAGACAAAATATCTTAATTATTAAATATACCTCTTAATGTTACTTCCTATTGTATTTTTAAAATGAACGTATTCATACTGATATCACAGGGCCCATAACCTATTAGAAATGATTAGAGACTGATTTAGAATTTGAACAAACATCGCCAGTTATCCATCTTGCATTTTTATTAAGAGGTTACACTACTATTACATAGAGTATAGAGCATAGAGTATAAACAATATCATAGTCTAACAGGATCTGATGCTTTTATCCAATGCCAGCCAGATGCTATATTTAAAACTCCTGCAAAGCTGATCACATTGGCAGACAACAATTTAATCACCAATACAGATTCAAATGCAGCATGCAGAGGGTTAAAATAGTAGAGTAGACATAGCTATGGAGAGTGTATATATTACTACTTGTGTATGTGTTTTAGCTCCAGAAGTACTGGCACAGAAGCCATATGGTAAAGCAGTGGATGTCTGGAGTATAGGTGTTATCTCTTACATACTCCTGTGTGGCTACCCACCATTCTATGATGAAAATGATGCAAATTTATTTGCCCAGATACTAAAAGGTGAGTCATTGCACATGTGATTATTAATAGATTTAACTGGATTGAAATGAGGTTCAAGATAGTCTTTCATCTCTTACTTCTTCTTTGTTTGATGAGGTGTACAAGTCCTGATTGTTTTCCCTTATAAAACTTTTCCTCTGATATTATACAGTTTCTCTTGACCCATCCTTTATCAGGAATTTCTAAAGATGAAACTGATGAACATTTATTCTACTGATATACTGCAAATTTCACACTAAAATAAAGTAATACGGAGGCCTGACTAAATTATGTTAATCTGTGCTCAAACAAAGCAACTTGTAAGTGTACAGCTCAGGGAGATGTAATTTCGGTAGAGCTATGAGGTTCAGGAGACAACACAATCAACTGTGAAAACAACTGCGATAATGAAGATAGATGAAGAATTATTATATAAAACTTTTTTATTTTATATCTGTAATTTACACTAGAACACTTTTAGATTGTTACTTATGAGGCACACTAAATCAATAACGTCCTTTAGACTCTCGAAAAGACTGAATGTTCTGTCGCGATTTTTCAATTTTCACGATCCCTATAACTGAGACCGTGTAAATAGCACTCATGTTTACTCTAGCAGGTAATAACTATATTTCCGATTTTTTATATGTGCCTAAGTGACCTCTAATATTCTCGCTTAGTTGATACTAACTTGGAAATATATTGCCTACTCTTAGGCAAAAATAAACAACGTGAATGCCTAGTTCTTGCCAACAAGGCAGACCGCAAGTGATTATAATTTTATCTTAAGTTTTACCTCAAGCCCTTTTTCGAGAGTCCGGACGGTTGTGACATTTATTACTATCATCCGATTAGTTCCATTCACACAATAATTATTAAAATACATACATCCATTGGCTAAAATCAATTATGCCCAAAATTTCTATCTTATATATTTTTTTTTTAATTTTACACAATCTACGGGGAGCTTGTTTTTCCAGCTGCGGCTTTGACCTCGTTAACAAGGGTGTATGGACATTTGTGAACCGCACCCTTATAAACAGTTTTGACAGGTCCACTCATCATGCGTTCAGACTTTCCTCGCGTTTAATCCTTTATTTCTTAGTTACAGCTTCATCTGCCTCCATTTGAATAGAAACTTGAAAACTAATCTGTGTATTGTTAGTTTTAAAATGAGGCCTGCAAAGTTTGCTTTTCCCATGTTATACAAATTTTGTTTACTGCTGGACTAAAGAAATTTATGTATTTTGTCTATTATTACTCTAAGTATTAATATAATTAAATTCTAATAATTACATGCATAATGGGGGATAAATTGTTATCACAAATTGTCTCATATTGCCTCTTAATAACAATTTAAGAGGTAAACTTTTACTGAAAAAAATTTTTCGAGCAATATTTATCTTTTTGTGACTCTTTCTTACCCATCTTCGGGCTAATTATCAAATTATTTTTAATTACTCAGTTGCATGAATGTCATGTAATTGGGGACTCATACGTTCTACAATAAACATTCATACAACACATGATAAATAAACATGATCACTGACAAAAAATATCACTCTTATCTTTTTGTAAAAAAACATATATATATATATATATATATATATATCCAGGATCCTCAACGCAATAATGAACTACTGTCCAAATGGGAAACGGTCACTTGGTCGACCTATGAAAAGATGGCACGAAAACCGCTTTCTCAGGCCGTAACAGTTCTTC
Organism: Diploptera punctata; assembly: GCA_030220185.1. NCBI lineage: Eukaryota > Metazoa > Arthropoda > Insecta > Blattodea > Blaberidae > Diploptera > Diploptera punctata. Next base: position 712,136 of record JASPKZ010007197.1, read on the forward strand.
TAGGACTAATATCTGGCAGGATGATTATATATATATATATATTTTGTAAACAACATATCAATTAATGCAATTTTATAATATACATTTTTCAATAGGCACTATTATAACACCTTCAACAGTTTACTATTATTTTTTGTCATATTAGTTTATTCATATTTTGTTCTTTTAAGCATACACAATTTATTCTCTTGTTTGATGGCATCTGGTCCAATCAAACTATTAACATATGATTTTATTCACGTTATTTCACTACCTCTTGCACTTATTCGGGGACATCTGGTTCGAACCCGTGAGTTATCACTTTCACAATTATTTTGACACCATTTTTTTGTTCGGTTTCTACTATTAGTAAAGTAAAGTGATCCCACGATAGGCCTCAGGAGGCCCTTGGGATAGTAGGAGGTTAAGGTTCCCACTTTTTTCTAAACAATCAGCACTTGATGTCAGCCGGGTGACGACCGCCTTTACCCCCAGAACAAGCATCTGGTACTCATTTCCGTTAGAGGCTGAGTTGACCCCAGGGCCATAGTGCCGCCAGAAAGTGTGAGCCAGTTTAAAAATCCTGACCCCACTGGGTCTTGAACCCGCAACCTTGTGGCTTGTAATGCAGTACCTTAACCACTACGCTATGGCATGCCCTATATTACTATTACCGGTATATATAACATTACCAATAGTGTACAATAATAATTGTTTTGATTCGCTCTGTACGCAAGTGGATACATTGATACGACCATTCAAAGAACCGTTTCTTTATAAGGGCATATTAAGTGAAGGTGGTAAGTACCAAATGATCTGCTTGGGTCGACGATTCGGTTGATCCGGAATGTGTGTGTTCCGTATTGTTTCACAATTCCCGGACCATACCACAATGGCTCCATCCGTGAGTATCGGCACTTCAATTTACTGGATAATGAAATGTTTCGCATCTAAACCTTTCACCTCTTGCAGGTATCCAAACATGTTTATTTTTTTTAATGCGACAATTTCTCTTTTTTCCACTTTTTCTTTGATATGTTGGAATGCCTTCACGGATCGATCAGTCTCGTCTTTGCTAACCTTGTTTGGGGATATGGCATCTGGGGCATACTCCACTAATGTCATTGGTTGAATACCGCATATTAATGTTACAGGGGCATACCCGGTAACAGTATTTATTGAATGATTACAAACTATTTCAATAATTGGGATATACTTAACCCAGTTGCTATGGCCTTTATGACACATTATCCTCAGATAAGTAGTGATTTCCTTATTTGTTCGCTCAGTATGGTTACACTTTGCCATGTACAACAAAAAGTGATATATTTTAATGCCTTTAGGTAGGGCATTGTCGGTTAATATAGACAGGAATTTCCCGAATTTAGCCTCATAGTCATCAAATAATTTATGAATACAGCCGTTTGTAGTCATTCGTTTCATGGGATATATTTTTGTAAACTTTGAAAACAAATCCACTACTACAAATATATTTTTAAAGTAGCATTGGCCTTGAATCATTGGCCCATGTGAGTCTACAGTAATTAGCTTATTAGGTCCATCCTTAATTATGCTTTGAGGTGGTGTATCGAACATGAGATTTAGTTCCTTTGTTTCATTAGTTATGTGGTGAATTCGCATAAATAAGTTTACTATATAATATTCAAGGAATATCAGTTATTTCTAAATATTCTGATATTTAAATAATAGCCATTTGGGCTCTAAAAATGTCTTTATTTAGTCTTACATTTTATTTGTCTTTATATTTTTATTTAAAAAAAAGAGGCGCTCCCTTAGCTGTGGTCAATGAAAATTTATCAGTATGTTCATTGATCTTTATATATCCTTGATAATAAAATTATTCTTTATAGAACTAATTTATTCATCAATCGCATATTATTTTTATTCAATCAATTAAGGTGGAAATTACACTTATTTATTTAATCGTAGGTAACATAATTAACAATATCCAAGCATAGAATCGTCGCAGTAAACAGAATTATATCATTGTAGTCATATTCGTCCAATTCATATTTAGTCGACAATTTACATCATTAGTAAGAACAAATCGACATCACCGGTCGAATCAAAATCATGGGGCTCTACCTACCCATAAAAATGTTCGCTACCATATGAGCAAACCTTTCTCATTTAAAAAGACATAATACAAACGCCTCCTCTGGGCTATTAATCCTGTATTCATATTTATTTATTTCACTTTGTCTATGCAATCATCATATTTGTTTATCACCAACCCTAAAATGTTAAAAGGGCAATACCTTAACCTCTTTATTAAATTTACGTATGCTTATAATGCTTCCATTCAATTCATCAAGAATAATCTTAGATTTTTAAAAACATTTATTTATAATGTTAGAAAAGAGCCTATTTATATTGGCATCATTATGAAATTGATTTTAAAGTTTTAATACAATTTTGTAATTTTTAAAAGAAATGACATTTAAAACCTTAGTTTAAACGTTTGTTTATTTATATACCTGCGCGGGTGCATATATTCTATCTGGCTCGTACATTATTTTCTTTTAAAAACATTTAAAGATTATTGTTAGAGGCAGATTCTTATCTTCTGTCTTTCGAATTCTGAATTCAATGTTTCTTTAAATATTCCTACTACAATCAGCTATTCAAGAATTTTTTATGCTCTATAACTAGGCAAAGGATCCCATTTAGGCATAAATCAACCCTTTTTTATGATATATATTACACATAATATGTACCACTTAAGTGGCTATTACGTGCAGGTGCGTCATGTTCTGGCCCACACAAGTGGCAATGACGTGAGGGCACATCCTCCCCTAAACTCAACACAGTGGGTATGACGTCCCCGTGCATCACACATTCTCACAGTGTTCATTTATATTTAATGCGCCAATTTATCGTATTATCACAATAATTAGTTTGATTTTTAATAGTGTAAATTCTTTCGTATAGTTTTAATTATCTATTCTAGTTTTTATCATATATTTAGGTTTTAATTATCCATTCATAGTAATTCTGCTCGAGGGCAGGTCTTTCACTGCACTCATAGCATTTTCATGCTATGCTTTGCAGCTTTACTAGGGAATTGTAGGTGTGGTAGCTTCCCATTGCTTTCCACACCGGTGAAGGATGATGATGATAATGATAAGAATGATGATGATGATGGCCATATGATTTCGGGGACAGTTTGGGCTTAAAGTTTTCCTGACATTTATTTTACAGGTGAGGAAAAACCCCGATAAAAACCTCACCTGGACCCGCTGTGTGACAAGGCAGCATGCGAGACCACAGCAGTGGACTTTTTTTTTAATTATAGGCCTGTATATAAGTGTAAATATTTAGAAAGTATGGCAGGTAATAGTAAAAGGATATGGTTGAGTGATGGTGATTTGAATGAAATGCTAAACAAAAGATATTAGTGACAATTTTGAAAGTGAATACAGTATTGACAGTGAACTTGAATTTTCTTCAGATAACGAAGAAAGTGAAAACAATGAAGCCGGTAATAATTTTATTCATAGTGATATGCAACCTGGTACGTGGTCCACACAAGGCACAGAACGTCATCCTTTTCCATTCTCTGGACAGCCTGGTCTAAATATTGAAATTCAAAATCCCTCAAACCCTTTAGAATTTTTCGAACTTTTTATTACGCGAGAAATTTGCGAACACATCAGAGATGAAATTAATCATTACACCGAACAGTTTATACAAAAAATGCTCCTCAGTTGAAAGATAAATGTAGAGTCCATGATTGGAACGAAACAAACGGGGATGAGATAATGAAATTATTAGCATTTTTATCATTGCAAGGGTTACATCAGAAACCCGATAATAAAAGTTATTTTTCACGGAGGAAACTCCTAGAAACTCCAATTTTTTTCTAACTTTTTACGGAGAGGAGGTTTCAACTTCTAAAATTTTTACATTTTGTAAATAATGATGAATATGATGAAGCTACTTGTGGTTCCAGGAGACTTTTCAAACTATAACCTATACTAGACCATCTCAATGACAGGTTTAGAAAAGTGTACACTTCAGGTTGTGATATATCTGTTGATGAATCATTGATGATGTGGAAGGGAAGATTGGGATGGAAGGTATTTATTCTTACTAAACGTGCCAGATTCAGCATGAAATCGTTTGAATTGTGTGAGGCAAAATCTGGATGCATGTTGAATTTTCTCATATATGTAGGAAAGAAAACTGTTTTTGACGAGTCCTTGAAAGATGAGGCTTAAGGTTCTAAAGTTGTTATAGAACTTATCAGCTCTCTTCTGAACCAAGGATACACGGTGACAATGGACAATTGGTCCACTAGTCCAGATTTGTTTGAAAAACTGTGTGACTATGGTACTGATGCTATTGGAACCTTGCATCAGAATCGGAAGTTGGTACCTACAGAATTAAAGCAGAAAAGGTTGAAAAAGGGTGAACATGTGTTGGCTTATAAAGATAAGGTAATGATTATGAAGTGGAAAGACAAAAAAGAATATCTGTCTTATGAGCACATCACATGATGAGAGAATGGTCACGAAAAAGGTTCGAGGTCAGGACATTACAAAACCTAAAGTTGTGGTGGATTACAGCCCAAAGATGGGAGGAGTTGATTTTGAGTGATGCATACGCAGCACAAGAAAAAGGATGAAAATTCATTATCAAAAACACTTTAGGCATTTTATCGACATCTGTTGCCTGAATTCCTATCTGTTATATGTAAAAGCAGGTAGGTAAATGAAAATGATGGAATTTCAGTTAAAACAGATCGAAAATATGATACTGAAATATCATGAAACTGAAATTTCACCTTGTGGGCAACCTTCAAAATTAGCGCGCCCAATCAGAAAAAAAAACACTCCACACTACCCATCATTCATTCCCCCATCAGCATCAAAGCAAGAACTACGACGACGATATGTTGTGTGCTACAAAAACAACCAATGCTGTGAAACAAGGTATAACTGTGAAGACTGCAAAGTGGCCCTATGTGCAGCACCCTGTTTCCAGCATTATCACACTGTCGTAGACTACTGAGGTCACAATGAAAATACACATAAGAATTGTGCGACTAATATGATTGTATGTAATTGCTAAAATATATGTGAGCTATCGCAGTACAAGGATGTTAGGATAGTAGTTACGATAATTTATTTATTTATTTATTACAGCTATCTGCTTTGTGATTTTATGGCTATTAGAGAGAACTTGTAGATGTGTGTGAAGGTCAGAAAATAAAGAGATCAACGTGTTTGCTAACAATTTCTGCAGTTTCCAGCGCTAAATTGTGACTGATTTATTGGGGCAAAGTTATTTATTATTTCCGGCTAGAAGGAGAGACAAACTTTGAATGAGGGTAACATTCTTTAGAAAATCAGTTATTCTAAAAATCAGTGTCGGATTTACTACGAGTAATTAATTTTTTTTTTCGAGTTCCTCCATTAATACTTTCTATTTAAATTTAAAAATTACGATGTTTATGTTTAAATGTTCATATATATATATATATACTCCTTGTCCCACATAACTGCCTTTAATAGTAGTATTAAAAGTAGCATCATTAGAATTATTTTCATTTAAAGGTAAAGCTAAAATTACAGAATTTTAAAGCACTGCGACATTGAAATGTACCACTACACAAGGAGCCAGCAAAATTAAATGCCCCACATGGTCGCAGTCAGGTAGCCGTAAAACAACCACTTGACTAGTTAATAATAATTTACTCTAAGAATTTTTTTGTTTAGCTATATGAAAAATAGAAATTTATCTTAAACCTCACTGCTCAGCTCTTTACACCTCACAGATATTTTGTTGTTCTTCAATCTCCAAGTTAAAATTGTTGCTCGGGTAGTTCGCGTTCCGCGGGTCATTAACCCTTGTGTGATTATTTTCTCTTGAATGCAATTCATTATTTCCCATAATAATTCCATTTTTCCCACGATTTCCAGTACGAGTGAACGTATCTGCCCGCAGTTCAAAGTGATATCCTTTCGGTCGATTTGTGAAGTCACGATATTTATATTCTGACCCTTTGATGTTATATAATTTCCGCTTCCTATTCCGGCAGTTACGAGAAACATAGGGGACATTCCCATTTTCCCTGAGGCGTTCATAAACACTACGTACTCGGCTTCCTCTCATGAGCCTACGTATCTTTCTTTTATGGTCTACCTTGTATCGTTTTACCATATTTTCCACCATTTTTCCCATACTTTACATATTTGCAATTTTGATTTATTGAACTTTTGCTTTTATATGAGGCAGATTGAGATTGTGCCTCCATATTGCTTCTTTGAAGTGTTTTGTGGGGCCTAAAACCTTCTTAGTCTCCCACGTGACTGTCAAACATTCGGACCCTATCATTTCCAGTTTGCATATCATTCTTTTCGGGTGGAGTAACTAAATCATTGTTTACTGACGTTTGGTCTATTGTTTCAGCTTCCCCAGCCTGCATAAACTCAATATTATTATCTAAAACACAATCATTTGGTACTATATCTGTGTAGGTAGAGGATGACTGATTTTCTGAACCCTCTACCTTATTTTGAATTGAATTAGGGAGTTTTTCTGTGCTCACTTCTAATTCTACTCGCGGCTTTGCAATATTTTCCCGCATTCTATTTCTGAATTAACTTGATATTTCTCCTTTATTATCTTTTATTTCCTCAATCGAGCTATCTGCTACCGTATTGAGTTCTTCTCTTACTCCATCATTTTACTTATATATTTTCTTATCTAGAGCATCCCATATCCGCTTACTTCCCTCTTCAGTTTTGGTACTAATCACCTGTATCGCGCCCATAATCGAATTCAAGTCTGCTACACTTAGGTTTGAGTCTACATTTGAACCTACCATACTTATATTTTTATGAGTCATTTTGTTAGATAAATTATTTAAACCTATTGCTTAATTTCATTAATTTTTTTTAAACAGTTTTCCTCTGTTTCTACAGCAAATAACCCTTTAAAAATTACACTTTATTTTAATTGCCACTTTGTATACACGAAAATTTTAATTTTTTTTTTAATTTTAGTTGTGTTCATTTTGTTGTTTTGGTTCATAGCACTGGAAAAAAAAAAGTGCACTGTCCTGACAAATAAATATATTTTTACACTACCTTTATTTGTTAGTTCATACCGTTTATTTTGTCACTATATTGTCTTCTCCTTTTCTGCTGGGGTGTTACTGTTCACTGCTGCTTTGGCATTGGTTGCTTTCTGCTAAGATGTTCTCTACCATCCCTCAGCGATGTCTGTTGTCATCTGTGTTGTCGTGATGTTTGTAATTTCACTCCAATTTAAATCATACTCTGTGATGTTAAGTTCACAATTATCTGAGCAGTCTTATCACTCCGTGCCCCAACATATGGGTGTCATTTGCGGGGGTACAGCTTGGGGCGATGTAATATTAGTAGAGCTATGAGGTTCAGGGGAAAACACAATCAACTATGAATACAACTATGATAATGAAGATAGAAGATAAAATTATTATATAAAACTTTTTATTTTATATCTGTAATTTAAATTAGAACACTGTTAGATTGTTATTTATGGGGCACACAAAATCAATAACGCCCTTTAGACTCTTGAAAAGACTGGATGCTCTGTCGCGATCTTTCAATTTTCACGATCCCCATAACTTAGACGGTGTAAATAGCACACACGTTTATTCTAGCGGGAAATAACTATATTCTTCCAATTTTTTTATACGTGCCTAAGCGACCTCTAATATTCTCGCTTTGTTGATACTAACTTGGAAATATATAGCCTACTCTTAGGCAAAAATAAACAGAATGTGAATGCCTAGTTCTTGCCAACAGGACAAGATAGACGCGAATGTATAATATATATCTTGCCAACAAGGCAAGACCGCAAGTGATTATAATTTTATCTTAAGTTTTACCTCAAGCCCTTTTTCGAGAGTCTGGAAGGTTGTGACATTTATTACTATCATCCGATTGGTTCCATTCACACAATAATTATTAAAATACTATTGGCTAAAAATCAATTACGCCCACAATTTCTATCTCATATTTTTTTTTTTTGGAATTTCACACAGTTTACGGGGAGGTTGTTTTTTCTAGCTGAGGGCTTTGACCTCGTTAACAAGGGTGTACGGACATTTGCGAACTGCACCCTTCTAAGCACTTTTGACAGGTCGGTTTTAACAGGTTCACTCATAAACTAATTTGTGTTCGGACTTTCGTCGCATTTAATCCTTTCTTTGTTAGTTACAGCCTCCTCTGCCTCCATTTGAATAGAAACTTGAAAACTAATCTGTGTTTTGTTAATTTTAATGTGAGGCCTGAAAAGTTTGCTTTTCCCATGTTATACAAACTTTGTTTACTGCTGGGCTGTAGAAATTTATATATTTTGTCTATAATTACTCTAAATATTTATATAATTACATTAAAATAATTACATGCATAATGGAGGATAAATTGTTGTCTCAAACTCCGTATTATTTTATAATTACTGTAATCTTTATGTCATCAAGTATATTAAATGATAGATTTCTGTAAAGTTATTCTCTGTATTTTAATAAATGTTTTGATATTCATTAATTTTTCATGGTATTTTTAAAGAACTTGCTTTTATATCTAAACTCTCGTAGATGAATTTTACACTGCTTGCCTCAAATATGCTAAAGAACATGGCAATTGATAAATAGAACAAAATTTTGAACCTGAATCAATGGGGAGAAAAAAAATAAGTGTAATGTTTTAGGTTTCTCAGATGTACTGTTTCAGGTGTCTCAGAAGAATATTTTATGTACATTAACAAAATGAAAGCTTTCACAGATTGGAAAAAGTGCAAAATGGCTAGAAATAGAGACTGAAGTGCTGAAATGAGTGAAACAAAATTGTGTAAATGTAATTAGCTTTTCAAAAAATAAGATAGTTACACATATCAATCACTTAGCATAACATTGGCAATTTTAAAGGGGAGGAAATTATTTAAGTAATTGGGTTTTTTCTTTAAAACTTCAGTTATATTTTCAGAATATTTTCTTTATATTTTAATTCTTGGGGTGCTCTTATATATGAGGGAGTGTTTTATATACCAACAATTATGGCACTTTGCATGTCAGTGAGATGTAGCAACATTATAAATGTTTCAGGTGAATTTGAATTTGACTCTCCATACTTGGGATGACATCAGTGATTCTGCCAAAGACTTCATTCGTCAACTCATGTGTGTAGATGTAGAGAAGAGATATACATGTCGCCAGGCCTTAGCTCATCCCTGGTAACTGTCATTTCATTTTACTTACATACACAGGGTCTCTATATGGTATTGAGCAGGACTATATTTACACATTGGCCAACATTTATTTATTTCTATTCCAAATTAAAGTTGGGAAGTAAATATTATGAGGTAATATTCATTTAACATTGGTCAGAGTATATTTTAACAACTCACCTCACAAATTTCATGTTTTTCACAGTACAATGGTTTCAAACAGGATCCCGTTTGAAACCATGGTACCATGAGAAACAAGTGAGTTAATAAAATATACTCTGACCAATGTTAATTTTTTTTTTGTTCTTTTACTTTTCAGCTAAAATTTATTATTCACTGTATACTTACTAAAATTTTTTCATGTTTGTAAACTTATAAAATTCAAAAGATGTTGAATTAAAACTGTACAGTTTTTTCATATCATTTCAGACTGCAGAACAATTTAAACCCACTTGTCGGGAGATGGGTCTCTGCCATAGCTGAGTAGTTTAAGTCATTATGTCTCAGTACAGAGCTGGGACTTTAGCTGATTCAAATCCCAGTGGGGGAAGAAATTTTCTGATGGGATTTGGCTAATATGGGACCAGTCCCAATTCAGCATTGTGAGGAATTTGGGTAGCTATACTTAGTAGCGGCTTCAGGTTGAGAAAACCACCTGCAATAGCTGAGGACCCAACATACACCACTCCTAATCCTGACTAGATGATCTTCTGCCTCTATGATTACCACATGTGGATGTGAGACCAGCACCCAGCTGATAAGCCAAGGGTCTTCTAGGCCTGTTATGCCATGATTTATTTTTTAGTCAAGAGGTAGACATGCTACCTTCTGAGGCAGTAAGCAGATTAAAAGCAATAAATGTCAGAGGAAATGAACATTTCAATGAAAACAGAAAACTCCCAGTGTAACTGGAAATTTTAATATTACAATTTCCAATCTCTGTTCTAGGAGGAATAATGGTTTTGAATTTATAATTGTTACATTATGCATGAGATACCTGAACTAAATTACAAATCCCTCTGCAGTACATACTATTATTGAGAAGGCATGTGATACTGTTGATAATGATTCATCTGTCAGATGAGGATGTTAAGTCTATGCTCCTTATGGTGCTTTTTGACAGGAGTAGACTGGATTTCATTATTTACTTTCTCTCCGCCACCAGTCCTCACACAACACACTTACATCACTTATACAATTAAACATAACTCATTCAACACTCCTCTGGACACAACACAAGTATACATCTTCACTGTCTGCAGAAGTGGTGTAAAAATTGAAAATATACCACATTAATGCCATCTACTTACTGAGTGCAGAATCCAATGCACAAATAGTGCAATGGGTTGGATTGCAACACAGACACATTTTACTTTATGTACTGAGTGGTGCAAATTAGGTGTTAGAAACTTTTTGTCTACTATGACATAATATGGGGTGATAGATTTATATCTTTCTGGCTTTCGTAAAGGTCGATCCTGCTGTGATGGTTATTTCTCCATGAAATTATTAATAGAAAAACACAGGGAGTTCAATGTAGAAACATATTTAGCTTTTGTGGACTTCAAAAAAGCCTTCAACAAAATCAGTAGGAATAAACTGTTGGAAATTTTAGCTGACAACAATCTACCACAACAGCATATTTTAAATTTATACAATATCTATAAAACAAATTTGATTTCATTTTGAATCAATAACACACAAACAGAATGGACTAATAGGGGCATAAGACAAGGATGTGGCCTCTCGCCATTGCTCTTTATCATATACATGGATAGAATACTCCAAAATTGGCGACAGATGAGACACGGTTCTATCCAAATTAATAGAACCATAAAATAGCCTCTTTGCTTTTTGCAGATGATTTGGTATTAATAGCTCCAACAGAAACAGATTTACAGTATTCTATACACAATTTTAATGTAATTGCAAAAAGGTACAATATGGAAATCAATACACAGAAAACTAAAGTGATGGCCTTTTCTGGGAAATATCCTATACCTAGTAAAATTGTTTTGGATGATGAAATTTTTTAACGAGTAAACAAATTTAATTATTTGGGTTATAATTTAACATTTAACAGTATATCAAAGAAAATCACAAATTTTACAAAAACAATGGGGATAATTAACAGTATAATGAAACCATCTTTAGTACAGAAGAACACAATATTATGGCTTTATAAGGTTCTCGCAAGACCAGTATTAAGATATGGTAGTGAAGCATGGACAATACGAAGAAGAGATTTAAAGCCAAATAACAGCAAATGAGATGTGATTTATGCACCATACAGCAGGCTACACAAAGTAGGACCATAAAAGAAATGAGAAAATTATGGAAGACTTGGATGTAGAACCCATTCTTCACCATATACAAAATTACAGAACAACTGGAAAGCCCATCTTCAACGAATGCCGTCTCATAGAATTCCAAAAGCCATACTTCGCTACTGCCCCCAAGGCAAAAGATCGCTGGGACGTCAAAAAAAGCGCTGGATGGAAAATTCCTCTTTGAGACCATAACAGGCCACATGGCCTAATACTTGCATGGATGATAATGATGATGATGATACTTATATCATCATATTTATGCTATAACAGACATACTGAAATTTAATACAGAAGGTTTTCAAAGTGCTTTCCTTCTGCAGAAATGAGTGTGTAGATCTTTGACTTCAATTCCGTGATAACTTTCTGAAGAACATCATTTTTGATTCCAAGAATTTCTCTTGAAATTGCAATACGAAGATTCTGGAGTATTGCGGGTGCATCTTTGAAGACTCTGTCCATTAGATAACCCCATAAGAAATAATCACATGGGTTGAGATCAGGACTATAAGGGGGCCATTCAACACCATGTCCAGCCAATGCTAAGGTGTTCAGGGCAACAATCCAATCTCTGAACATTGTCTAAAGGAAATCGGAGACATCCACAGTACAGTGTGGATGTGCTCCATCCTGCATGGAGCAGTAGCTTGAGAGCATTCAGCAGTGACGTACAGCCAGTACAAATTCATGTTTCAGTACCTGTCTATATTTGTCTTCTGTGACAGTTCCCTCGATAAAAATGGGCCCAATAATGCTTTATGCACTGATTGTGCACTAAATGGTGACTATTTGTGAAAGAAGTGGAGCAGCAACTTGAACTAATGGGTTTACTGTACCCCAATGGTGCCAGCTCTGTTTGTTGACATACCCATTGATATGGACGTGTGCCTCATCACTAAACCTAGTCTGATCCTTATCAACTGTTCCATTTTGAAAGGCATCAATCATCTAATTTGCAAAAGAATATCATCACTCCACATCCATGTCCTTCGAAGGTTGGCACAGTTGAATTTTGTAAGGGAAAATCATTAGTTTCTCTTTCATGTTTCTCTGGAGAGACCATCATGACATCCTGAGTTGCTGTGCTGCATGTCTTATTGATGTAGTGAGTTCCTCATTGAGTAAGGTTCTAACTTGTTCCACATTCTCCAGTGTTACACTGAGGCTAGTCGTCCTGAGTGGCCCTTCCTGGAATCATGTAGGTATCCGGTTTTTTCAAAATGTTTCTTCAACTCTTCAATACGAGTAATGAGAGAACACATTACAAAACATCCCATATCTGAGGATGCTTAAATTTTGTCATCCCAATTTTACTGAGTTTTGTGCTGTAATCTAACCAAGGAATGATCATTTCAATTGGTGCTGTTCTTGGATCAAATTTTCTGTTGGATGCTCATCTCACTACAATATTATATCCAAAATTTGAGTAAAATGTCTTTACAATAAACAAGCAGTGTTCCGATGTTAGTGTTTCCAATTTGAAGTGTGAATTGAGACATTGGTGAGTCAGCTATAGAATTGTCAGACCTACAATACAATAATAACACATGGATAATCAGTTACAGTGTTCATTTAAACCACAGTAGGCAGAAATTTTTTAACATCTACGAGGTGTGATCAATAAGTTTCCGGAATGAGGCCATAAACACAACACAACACTTCAAAGTTTCTATTCAGCACTGTCACCCTCGAAGTAGTCACCTTGGGAGTTGATACACTTGTCCCAGCGCTTCTGCCAATGCTGGAAGCACTTCTGGAAGTCGTCTTCTTCAAATGTGTCCAATGCCTTCTGCGATTCGAGCTAGATGACATCAATGTCCTCAAAACGATGTCCTCGGAGCCGAATTTTTAGCCGTGGGAACAGGAAAAAGTCTGCTGGAGCCAGATCTGGAGAATAGGCTGGATGGGGAACAGTACTCATCCTATTTTTGTCCAAAAACTGGCGGACAGAAATTGCTTTGTGCGCGGGCGCATTGTCGTGATGCAGGAACCAGTCACCAGTCCTCCATTTCTCTGGCCGTTTGCATCGCACATTCTCCCTCAATCTTTGCAACACTTGTTTTTTGTAGTACACTTGTTTCACTGTTTGACCCCGTGGTACAAATTCCTTATGCACAATTCCATTAATGTCAAAAAAAACAATCATCATTGACTTCACATTCGATCGAACTTGTCTGGCTTTCTTGGGGTGTGGAGATGCAGGACTCTTCCATTGCGAAGACTGTTGTTTAGTTTCTGGATCGTAGCCATAAATCCATGTTTCATCACCAGTAATAACCTTTTCCATGAACCGTGGGTCATTTTTAAGCTGTTCTTTAAGATCTGTGCAGGCAATCACACGACTTTCCTTTTGGTCATTTGAAAGGAGGCGGGGCACGAACTTCGCAGCAATTCTTCGCATGTTCAAATCGTCTTTCAAAATGCTTTGAACACTTCCAAACGAGAGTGCTAGTGCATCAGACAGTTCTCGTATTGTAATGCGCCTATCATTTAATACCATTTCCCTCACTCGATCGATATTTTTATTGGTTTTGCTGGAAGTTGGTCGTCCCAGACGATTTTCATCCTTAACCGATGTCACGCCCCTTTTAAATTTCGAAAAACCACTCAAATGCTTGAGATTTGCCCATTGCTTCCTCCCCATAAGCTGTTCTTAACATTTGATATGTTTCTGTTGCAGTTTTACCAAGATTAAAGCAAAATTTGATGCATGTTCTTTGTTCCTCGTAATCCCGCATTGTTGCTACACAGAGAAATCACTGCATGCACAAAACACGTCTTCACTTCAGAGCTTCTACCAGCATACTGCAAGGTCAGAGAAGGTCGCGCGACCCCTCAAATTCATCACAAGGAAATTCTGAGTGTACAGCCTGGGTGAAAATTAAAAACTCCTCAATGGCATAATTGTTTTTGAAGCCATTCCGGAAACTTATTGATCACACCTCGTATATTTCACCACTCTGTACAGAGCACTTGTCTGCCAAAATAATTAATAATATTCAGTAATTAAAAATTATTTTTAATACCATTTAATTCATCATCCCATCATATCTCTATTTTGTAAAGGATTGATGACAAATATGCTTCCATGTGTGTTTGTCATTCCTAAATCTGTTTTTTTTTTATATTTCCTCCCATTATAAACTGTGTGTTAAATAATTTTTAGTTAATCAGTCCATCTTGTTCTGTGTCTTTCTTTGGATTTCCTACCTTTCATCTTCCAATATAACATTCTCCTTGGTTGTCTGTCTCCTTCCATTCTTTAAATAATAATAAACATTTCATTTTGTTCAATTCTTTGGAAACAAAGAGATCTGAAAAACTATTGAACATTTCTCTGACTTTTTTCACTTTCTGTTCTGTCTAATTTCTATTCTCTGAATTCTGCTAATTTTCTGTTGTTGTGCAAGTCCAAGTCTTAGGGCTGCATGCGAAACATTTGCCTCTACTCAATTACTTCCAATCACTGGTGAGCTGAGTTTTCCGTGAGAACATTCATAGATCAAATTAGGGAGTTTCTCACTAATGAAGCATAATTCTATTTTTTCCAACAAGGTTGGCACTAATTACTGCTAAAAACCAGTTTTTAATGCCTTCCAAAGCATGTTCCAAAACATTTCCAACTTTCCTGAGGCATATTATAGCAGACAGGTGCTGTATAATAGATATATTATTTGTTTCTAAAATAAAAATTTAAAAACAAAAATACCTGTTATACATGGTTACAAAGTAAGATACAATAATTAAAAAGAAATAACGAGCAAATTTTTACTGAATATAGACACTCTTAATTACGTAGGCCTACAGATATTTCTGTAATAAATTAGGCTACTCTTTACAACCTGTGATGTGACATTTTTAATTCCTTCATAAACTCCTATCAAATTTTATTCTTAGAATTTCATTTTTCAAATTATATCCCACCATTTACAATGATTTTTACATTTTTCCTAACGATTATTTCAATTATAATAATTTTATATATTTGTGAAGATCCTCAAATGGAAATGCTTACTGTTGTCTCAAAATTAATAGACGAAATTACGACATTATGACTTTTATGTTTGATTATTACTATTATTATTGTTATTCCATGTGAGGTTTATGCCTAAACTAAAAAAGAAATCTAAGTAAATAATTTAATATTGTATGGCTATTGAAATATTAAACATAATTTTTATATTAGGTCTATACAGGAAATTTGGTTAATAAATAACACAAGTCTGCAATTTAAAACTTTTTCTCAGGTGATTCATTTAATATAGGTGTTTCTAGATCAATTTTTTATTCTGATTCCACAAATGGTTTCCATTTTTGTCTATCACGTCAGGTTTTTACACAAAATAAGAATTTATATTTTCACGATTTTAACTACTGTAAGCACAGATATATTCAAACTTCATTTCACACAAGTTAAATCTTTGTTAAAACACATGTTTAAAGTATTGTAAAGAACTGTCCTAGTAATTTTGTGACTATCTTGTAACAAAACAGAAAGCAAATGGTGTTCCATTAATTTTGAAACCTTCTCTTTTTTTGACTTCCTTAAAGTTTCTCCATTTTTAGTCTCCCTCTTCAACATCCAACAGTAGTCAGCCATCATAGTTTCATTCCATGTTTACTGGTACCTTCTGTCCACCTCTTTAATATCCTGATGAAAATGTTCACCTCGCTCTTCACTATAATGTCCCAGATTTTCGGGAAAGTTGTCGATATGCGAATATTGAAAGTGAACTTTCACACTCATGTTACAATCCAACTTTTTTGAAATTTTCCAAAATATTTTCAACAAATGCCTTGTAATTAGGATCTTTGTTATTCCCTACAAAGTTTTCAGTAACAGATCGGAGCCGTCCATGTTTCTTTTTCTCTCTCATTCATTGTTTTTTTTTTTTCGAAATCTTCATCCTTCATCAGTTTCTTTATTTGCGGACCAACAAAAATTCCAGCTTTCAGTTTTTCTTGTGTGATGGACAGAAATTTCTTACAAAGGTACTTGAAGCAAGGCCCATCCTGTGGTAGAGTCTTTACAAACTGCTTCATCAAACCCAATTTGATGTGTAGTGGTGGAAGCAGGAATTTTTGTGGGTCTACAAGTAATTCATGTAGGATGTTTTTAGTTCCAGGTACAAAATTCCTCCGCTCTGGCCAAACTTTCACACTCCAATGTTTTTGCATTGCCCGGCTGTCACATTCACATAGAAAAAATGGCATTTTTGTGAAACCAGCTTGTTGCCCTAATAGTATTCCTATAACTTTAAAGTCACTGTGGGGCATGCCGTAGCATAGTGGTTAAGGCACTGAGCTACAAGTCCCGGTGGGTCAGGATTTTTAAACTGACCCAAACCTTCTGGCGGCACTATGGCCCTGGGGTCGACTCAGCCTCTAACGGAAATGAGTACCAGACACTTGTTCTGGGGTAAAGGCGGCCGTCACGCAGGGCTGACAACCCAGCTGACGTCAAGTGCCGATTGTCCAGAAATAGTGGGAGCCTTAACCTCCTACTACCCCAAGGGCCTCCTGAGGCCTGTAGTGGGATTACTTTTACTTTACTTTTTTAAAGTCACTGCAGATTAGCCACCTGTGTTCCTTATACTGGATACTCGTTAATAGCAACTTCATGTTCTCAAATGTCTCCTTCATCTGAACTGAATGGGCAATAGGAATGGACCCATACACATTCCCATTATCAGTAACACGCCTTTGAGACTCCTCTTAGATGAGTCTATAAGAAGTCTCCACTGAGTAGGATCATACTCAATGGCATAGAAGTGCATTAACTCGTTTATGTTATTGCAGTAAACCAAGCAATCATTCTGTGAGGATAAAGGAACTAGTTCTTTTTCTCTGTGTCTGTACCATGAGTAAAGTGTTCCTGGTTCCAGAAGATTCTTACTTTTAAGCCGTTAGCCAAGTAGTTCCGCAGATTCCTTTGGAAAATTCAGTTCACGAAATAGATCATTAAGATAACTTTGTGAGAACCGTTGTGGAGTAAAGTCGTCTTCAGGCTGATATACATCATCAGTATCTCGTCAGTGATTGCTTAATGTTCACTTTCAACGTCAGGTTCTCTAAAACAACTGGAGGAAGAGGAACAGGCAGCTCTTCTCCATGTGGAACTGGCCTGATGGCTGAAGGGATGCTTGTATATACAATTATGTTCTTTTTTTTTTAATTGCACCCCTGAATATTAAGGAAACAGAAGTAACAGTCATTAAGGTGATCTTTAGGCTCCCTCCACACCATAGGAATCGCAAATGGCATGCATGTTTTCTTCCCTTTTGTCCACAATCTTAAACTTTCAACGCAATAGCAGCAAACTTTCTTTGGCGCCCACGCCTTATCCTGGATACCAAGTTTGACTTTAAAATAAGCATGGTAAGCTTTCTTCACAAAGTCTGTAATATCCATTCTTTGCTTAATCACTGTATAATTTCCACAAGTATAGCAGAACACATTAAGATTGTTCACACACTTGCGTGTAGACATTGTCATACTTACAGTCACACTAGAGAGATAAAATGAAAACCAGCATTGCAACTATGCAAGTTTCTGAGATGAACAACACTTCCAAGGTCACCCAATAGCAACCTCAGCAGCAGTTGTGCCAACCTATAGGCTTAGAGGCCTGAATTTCCATCAAACAATACTCATTACCATCTGACACATATTGTGCACTCACCAATAAATATTTGGAAACACTGTACGTGATAGAAGAAAACTAAGAACAGTTCTGGAATCAGCATAAAAAAGTGAACTAATACTACATATTAGTTTCCAGTCATCTGATTTCATGCAGACTAGTGTAATCGTTTAAAAATACACTTACACCTTCAGTTAAATATTTTTAAATTTTTTAAAAATTGTGTACCATATTTATAACCCATGAATATAATACTGTTGCCTAATAACAATTCACTGGCATTATCAAACCCAGAGATTTATGGCTGCATGGATATAAGCTCTCCATACTTCCCTATCCTGACTTAATGGTTTCTAGTCATTCCTTGTATAATTCACCTCTCTCAAATCAGGGTTACTGTTATATTAGTTTCCATGCCCGTATTTCATTCCCCATGTCCTGCACATCACATCTATGAATCTTAACCCGTTGGGTGGGCGTTACGTGAATATCCGTCTCAAGAAAGCCTTCACTCGGTGGGAGTTACGGATATATCCAACGAGATATATATTATTTTTTTTCTAAGTTATTTGGCGATACAGGAATGCAAAATTTTGAAGATCTGTTCTGTATGGGTATGACATCTAGTGTGATTTTTTTCAACCCCCTTTGACCGGTCTCTTAACAGTTTCTTATTACGAGAGTTAAAATCACATATCATGTATGCGCGCAAGAACGGACTAACGTATATCGGTAACTGGCCAGCTATATAACATTCATGATAAAATATTATTCACTAGACGTGTTCAGAAAAAAAAAACAGACACCATCTGTTTGCTCAACATAATATATCTCTCAACTCAGATTAGCCTTAAACCTTAATGCAAGAACGGTCTAAGTTAATGAAAAAATAATAACTCTGGTACAGTTTCTTGTAACTTCTCATTCACACGTTTAAATGAGAGGTCTGTCTTTTATCACATTAGAAAAATATTGCACAAACATTCAATTGGGGTTGCTAACTTTTACCCTCCATTCTCCAGTCTTGAAGTAACTAGTTCAAACGTCTTATTTCGCTTCTAGTTTTTTTTTTCACTTCATCATATTTTTTTATAAGCTACTTACAATTTACTGAAAATATGAGTGTTTTCTAAAATGAAGTTATGTAGCATTCATAATACTAACAACAATAATAACCAGTGACTTCTCAACACACCAGTGTTCAATAACGCCACTGATAATATCTGATGACGTCAATAATCACTATTACTACAATAAAAACTACTAATTGTACAGATATATATTTTTACGGTATATTAAAGGTCTAAAAATAAAAAAAATTGTGATTATTTGTAATAACTCAAAACTGACAGTATTTAGTAACGCCACTGGTCATATGTGTCGTAAAATTTTAATATTTACACAGTGTTAAAAGAGATTGTATATTTACATTATAAACTTCGGAGTAAATTGCCAATATAAATTAATTAATTAATTTATACATATATCCTAAATGCTTAGGTTTTATCGATGTAAGACTTGAAATAACGCCACTGATGACAGACACCATGTAAGGCCAGAGTTAACATTTATTGCATTTAAGAGATTTGCATACTTTTTAATATTCATTACATGTAATATAAATAATGTTTTCCAAATTACTTTTAAATTGAACACGAGAAGACACTTGTGCCGTTTTTGTACTAAAGTTGAAAAAAATAAAAATATGAAATTTCGATTAAAAAATATGACCATATGAAAGAGAATGGTTGTTTTGTATAATATTTGATGGATATGTTACAAATGTTTACTCCCTGTATTTTTTATAATATTTTAAATTAAAGGAAGAAAAGGCTCCCCACAGAGCTGTAGAACTGCACTAGCTAGGTCCCCAGTTAAGGGGTTAAACCATTCTCATTACATTTGGTTTCCCATAAATATCATGTGTAACTTTCTACTATGTAGTCTTCTCCATTCACCTGTCTGTTCATCTCTTTTTGATTTAAAATTTCTATTAAGAACTTTGTTATCAGATCACCTAATAATAATGCATCATCAATATATACCAACAATGTATTAATACTATTTTAATTATACCTCTTCTTTTATCATCTAGAGATTTGATTACCTGCTCTAGTACAAAATTGAAAAGCAGAGGAGACACAGCATCGGCTGTTTCTATTTGTTATTTTTCAAAAATAAAATATAGATATTGATAATACTAGAATCTACTACAGTTATGCCTAGAGTCATAAATGGATGTTAAAATTTAATAAATTGTTTATCACAGAATTTAAAAAAAACTCTGTTTTATGACAAATGGTTTTTAAGTGAGATTTACTGAGCGCTAAATTATCATCCTCTTTCCTGTATGCAAATGTTATGAATTTGAAAATGATGTATCTGAAGCAGATTTGCTGTTCGTATAATTATTATCTTTGGACAGACCCTTCAAATGTTGGATTGAGACCGTAACAGACCTCTAGGTCTATCACATGCAAGGAAGAAGTATAATTATGCTGTAGTTAAAAAAGGCGTAATGTAGCACATTGCATATTAGTAGCACTGTTTAATTCTATATATTTTCATTAACCATTTATGCTTATGTTAGGTCAGGTAGTAACACACTGCCTATTGAACTGCAGATCTGAGATTAAAACCTCATGGGTTAGTATTTTTTTTCTTTTTTTGAGTTATTAAAACAACATATAAGAAGTGTATTGACAAGATTAAGTGTGTAGTTCTGCGTATAGCCAAGCAGTTTAACACATGATGCATTGGTGCACTTCAAATCCCCATGAGAGCAGAAATTTTTTTTTCAATTATCTTTGGCCAATATGGGACTGGTGCCCCCAACATTGGGTAGCTATAATAAGTAGCAGTTCCAGGTTGAGAAAAAACCAGTTATAATGACTGGGGATCTGATATGCTGACTATATCTCACCCTAATATTGGCTAGATGATTGTCCACCTCTGTGATTTACACAGGTGGATGTGAAGCCAGCAGGTAGGTCAAGGACCTTCTAGACCTCTCGTGCCATGGAATTGGAGATTAAGTTGATACCAAATATCTGGATTAATTGTATGAACAAATATGGTTGGTTGGTATCTAATGTCGAGCACTTGATAATGAAATCATTCGCTCTCTTGCACTCCAATATTTAGCAGAAAGGCTGGTCTCTTCTACAAAAGCTGGACAACGGAGGAGATGGTTTCTTTCCATATCTTCATTTAAATTGCAAAAAGGGCATTTAGGTGAATCTGTTATGCCAATTCTGTGTAGGTGTTTATTCAAGCAGTCATGTCCCGTTAGCAGTCTGAATGTTGCTACTGCAGATTTTCTTTGTAATGTAGTAATGTCATAAGCTTGTAGATTTTCCCATTCCTTTCCAGATGTTTTGGTGGTGTATTTTTCTCTAAGTTTATTGATGTATTTATTTGAGATAATTCTTTTGATAGAGTGAAAGGAAACTGGAGCAGAAATTGGGTTTGAAACAATTTGCTACCCTTCTTGGCTAGAAACTCGGCTATTTCGCGTTGCCTGTCACTCCACAATGGGCCGGAATCCATTGAAGTACAACTTTTTTATGTAGACGGGGATAAATGTTTTATCATTTTGTGACATTCGATAATTTTGATGCTTTTGGGTGTTGTGTCTCATGTTATAGCAAAGAATGGCTGCTTTGGAGTCACATAGAATTACAACTTTTGTAAATTTTTGGATGTGATATAAAAGATTTTGTAAACTTAAGAAAATTGCTAGAATTTCGCCATCAAAGTTTGTTGAATTTGTGTTTAGTTTACGATAAAAGGAAAAAAGGTGGACATACTGCACCAGCACCAGTGCCACCATCATTTGGTAGGCTGGAGCCATCTGTAAAAATATGTATCCATTCAGGAGCTGGGTATCTTAGATTTATCATTTCCAGTGACATTTGTTTTAAAATATATGGAGGAGTTTCAGATTTCTTGATGTCTTCTGTTAAATGAAGGTTATATTCGATTTCCAAAAATTCTAGAGGGTTGTTTCTCATCTGCATATTTCTTTTGAATGTGGAAGTTGCAATTTCTGTTTGATTTCTTGTACAATGCTTAGGAAGCTTTGCTGAGATTTTAAACATACTTGTGGTTTTCTTTGGTCCAGTTATTATGGGGTAGCCTTAAAAATTTTTCATACTGTGTGACTGCTGTTTTCTCAATTTCAGATGCTATGTTTGGGTTATTTGTTAAGATTTGCATGGCAGTGATTGGTGTTGTTTTAACGGCTCCTGTTATCAGACGGAGGATTTGGTTCTGCAATTTATTAAGTTTTTCCACTTTAATAGTTACTAGGATTTCTTCACAATATTGAAGTACAGGTTTTATGTACATTTGGTAGAAGGTGTTTAGGGTTTGTGTGTTGCAATCCCACTTTTTCCCTGCTAATCGTTTTAATAATGGTAACCTTGTTTCTATCTTTGTACATATATTCTCCATGTGTTTCTTCCATGTTAATTTTGTGTCCAGAGTTATTCCTAAATATTTTGCTTCATGTGTTTGAGTTAATAATTCACCCTCCACATTTCAGAGTGATGGGTAGTGGTTTCTTTCTTAATGTAAATAGTTGATAATTTGTTTTCTGTATATTTATCTTCATTAAGTTCTGGGATGTCCAATTCTCTAACTGTATTAGTGATTGTTGGGCTATGGTTATTAATTGTTGACTTTGGTTTTTCGGTTTGGAGACCCATATTACAACATCATCAGCAAAAAGTAGGGTTTTCGTTTCGAGCTTTTCTATATGCTTAGGTAGGTCATTAATGTAGATATTGAAGAGAATGGTACTGAGTACAGAACCCTGTGGTAAACCTCGATGTGTTTGTTGGTATTTAGAGAGGTGATTATTATACTTTGTAGCGATGAACCGTTGGATGAGAAAATTGCTGATCCAGAGTAGCATATTCCCTTGAATGCCTAAAGTCTGCATTTTTTCTAATAATTTATATCTCCAAATAGAGTCATATGCTCCTTGGAAATCAACGAACATTGCCAGAACAAATATACTGTATGTTGTTTGATAGGGATATTAATCCAATGTTACATAAATGCAATATTTCCAAAGATTTTTATATCTGCTGAAAAAAATCATACAGAGTTTATCTACTAACTTGTGTAAATAAAATATATATATATATATATATATATATATATATATATATATGTCTTATTGCAGTATTTGACAGAGTTATAATGCATTGGATAAAAGTTTAGGCTCTCTATGATAACAAATATTAGACTAGAGATAATTTTTTCAGTAATGTTGCGATTATTTTTTACTGGGATATCATGAAATATCCCTATCAATCATTAATCCATGAATGACGATTCTATATCAAAATTAATTGCCATAGATCATTTTGCAAAATGTACACACATATTATGAAAGCCTCTAAAAAAAATTTAAATAGGCGTAAACTAATTTCTCGTAAAATTTCTTAAATATGTTAAATTATCATCACAGAGTACCATCCTTGTTATAAATAAATTTTATCATGATGAACAAAATTGTTAGTTTAGACTACAGTTTGATACCTATTTATTTTAATAAAAAAAATATTAAATACTTGTGAATTAAATTAATGTTTTTATTACCTCACCTCATATCCTTTTCTTCTAGACTGCAGTATCAGAGCTTATCTCCATCATCAGTAGCC
The DNA here is from genome assembly GCA_030220185.1 of Diploptera punctata. Lineage (NCBI taxonomy): Eukaryota > Metazoa > Arthropoda > Insecta > Blattodea > Blaberidae > Diploptera > Diploptera punctata. The sequence goes on from JASPKZ010007197.1 coordinate 735,997, forward strand.
TCTGGTCGACCGGTGTTATGTTGTTTCTTGGCGGTTTTCTTCTTCCTTCTTCCTTCTATGGATGGAGATAAGCTCCGAAACTGCAGTCTAGAAGAAAAAGAATATGAGGTGAGGTAATAAAAACATTAATTTAATTCTTAAATTAAACCTCATAGTGTTTTTTTTTCCTGTGAAATTTAAATAATTAAATATTTGTATTATCACCCATTAAAACTTAAGTAAAAATGCTTTTATGTTCTTCATTTTTAATTATTTGACAAACAAAAGTGCCATTAAGGTCTAAACTCATGTGCAACTTACTATAATTACATACAAAATAATAGAAAAATCACTATTTTAGGCTTCCGTTTGATACTGATTTTTTAAAAAATAAATTATTACTCCTTTGATATTTGTATTATCGCCCCATTAAAAAATAAGTAAAAAATGCTGTTATGCAATTCATTATTATTTATTTGACAAACAAAAGTGCTAATAAAGTTTAACTCATGTATAACTGACTATAATTACACACAAAATAATAGAAAAATCATTCATTCATGCAATTATTAAAGATTATTCTTAACCAAGTTTCGTATATATTATTAGGCCTAACCTCAAAATGTTTACGACATATTTCAAGAAACATACGATATTAACAAATTATTTATTTAAAATAAGATACATATAAGTTATAACAGACAATGACATAAATATTTTACGAAATTAATGGGGTCGATGGGTGAAATTTCTGTTTTCTACATTTTTTGAGCTAGGGACTTGATTTTTATACAAACATTCACTGCATGTTACATAATGATGTGTTTAATTTTCATTCTTGTGAAACATTTATTTTACGAGCTATTAAATATCTATCTATCTATCTTCGGGTTTTTACAGCTGATGCCGTCTTCCCGTGCCAAACCTCCAAAGCCTACGGTCTTGGGCATCTTCGATGCTTAGCCCTCTAGCTTGCATTACTGTCTTCATGTTTTCCTTCCATGTTAACCTTGGTCTTCCTCTTTTCTTCTTTCTCTTCGGATGCCATTCATATAGTTGCTTCGGCCATCGCTCATCTTCCATTCTTAAAACATGTCCTAACCACTTTAATTCCTTTTCCTCAATTCTTTCAATTATGCTTTCTTCTGCTTCCATTATGTTTCTAATTTCCTTATTTGTGACACGTTCTAATTTAGACTTTCTGACACTTCTTCGTAAATAATCCATTTCTAGAGCTATTAGTCTATTTTTGTAGTACTTATTGATTGTCCATACCTCACTTCCGTACATTGCAACAGATTCCACCAATGTTTTACCAATATATTTTTTTGTGTCTTTTCAAATATGCTTATCCCACCATATGGAATTTAATGATGATATTATTTTGCTACTCAATTCAATTCTATGTTTTATGTTCTCTTTTCCGATACCTTCGATGTTATCCATAATCATTCCCAAATATTTAGTTTGTTTCACTTGCTTTATTTGGATTCCTTCTTCCATTATTAAATTTTCTCTTTCATTGCTATTTATTGCCAGATATTCTGTTTTTTGTAAATTTACTGTGAGACCCCATGATTCATATGTGTTTTTCAACCTTTTTATCATGAATTCCATATCAAATTTGTCTTGCGCTAAAACCAGTTGATCATCGGCAAATTGTAATGTCAGCAAAAATCTGTTGCCTATTGGGATTCCCATACCTTTGCAGCTTTGTTTCCATTTCGTTAATATAAATTCTACATAAATATTAAATAAAATTGGTGATAGACTGCACCCTTGTTTCAATCCCTTTGAGGTTTTTATAGGATTAGACATTATATTTCCCATTTTAACATAAGCAGAGTTATCTTTATAGATTTGTTTAAATTTTATGTTTTAAAAAAATTGCATATACTATAATTAAATGGGTTACACAATTTTTTAGTAAAATGTATGATTTTTCTTTACAAGACCCCTAATATATTTAGAAAAACATCATGCATTAGAATTCTTATAATGAAGCAGTCATAATTTCACTCTTGAATGTGCAAAGTCAGGTGTCCAGGTAGCTTACTGCATTTCCACTTGAATTGGCAATTATTATCTCATGAACAGATTCTTGAGCATGGAAAATGTCTTTGCAAGTCACTCACTCATTTACTTATGCCTCAGTGCACATTTTACGCATCAATACATTCATAGATACGAGCCTTAGATACATACATGAGAATAAGTTTAAAATAAATTTTAATTCTTGCAGGTTTTACTTAATGTAATGCAGACTTCAAGGTTTTTTATCATCATATTTAATTTAACTTGTATTAATTTTGTATACTTCTAGGATATCTGGAAATGCAGCCAGCAACAAGAATATTCATGGAACTGTGTCAGAACAGCTCAAGAAGAATTTTGCTAAATCGCGATGGAAGGTATTTGTCATTTTATAATATTTATTATAATTCAGCATTTATAGTAAGTGATGTAAATTATTGATTGGATGTGCAGATAACATCCATAAATTAAGATTAATTTGAAAATCTCTACTAAATGTGGTTATTTACTCCAACTACATGTTGTGGAAAATTCTTGTCTTCTTCTGGCCCAGAATCTCTAGTACTGCTGCCTTCATTGTCTTGTTTATTGTGCATGATCACAAACTATGCTGTTCATTATTTACAGCACAAGACACTGATTTAAGAATCAAACTGAACGTGAAAGTATTAACAGATTCAAATAAATTGCAAATATAAATGAGTAATTGTATCGATTAAGGTAGAATTTTTTATCACTCACCTCATATTGTTCTTCTTATTTGACTATAAACTAGTTTTGGAACATAGTTTCTGTTCCATCCTCAGTATTGTCACAACCGTTGTTCTGTCATCTTGAAGAGCTGTCCTTCGCTCCTTCTATTGACTGACTGAAAAACCTGGTTTTGAGGTTTTTCAGTCAGCCAATGGTAGGAGCTAAGGACAGCTCTCAAAACCAGGTTTTTCAGTCAGTCAATGGAAGGAGCGAAGGACAGCTCTTCAAGACGACAGTACAACGGTCGTAACGATACTGAGGATGGAACAGAAACTACGTTCCGAAACTAGTTTATAGTCAAATAAGAAGAACAATATGAGGTGAGTGATAAAAAATTCTACCTTAATGAATATACCTCATAGTGAGAATTCCTAAAATAAATAATTGTATCAATACTAGTTTTGTTGAACATTGTGGCCACAATTAGGGACTTCCCTTGTAAGATATAAAATGTTGCTAATATCTGATTTTCCAATTTGTGTCCTCCATATGCATATTATATATATGCATGCGGGGTGTAATAGAAATTGATTACATATTTCTAGAAATCGTAGAATGAACTTACAAACAAACATTCTAATGGAGGATATACCAAATTCTACTTTTTTTTCATTGTGTTTAGATTGTCAAAATATGTGCTCAAACAATTTTTGGCCACTTGAGAACAATAGCTTTTGTAATTACAAGTACATATATATAAAGAGAAATGTAATTACAGTAATATTTTTGGGGATTTTAAGGAAGAGATGCACTATCATGTAAGCTGGAGGCTTTCAATAAGGCTTAACGGACTTTGGAACATGGATTCATTTGGGGCAGTTTGGTAGCGTGTGTTTTACTTTACAGATTAGGGTTTTGCCAAGTGGAAACTAAAAAGGGGTAATTCAGATCATTAAATAAATAAATAAATTTAAAACTATAAGCAATAAATTATAGGTTATATTAAGTAATTAAACTAGCTTATAGGCTACAAGAAAATAATTAAACTAGCTTTCTATTCTATGTTACTTCCTATACTTAGCTAGAGAAGGAGAGAGACATTACACTTTAATAGGTTGAAACTCTGCCCCATGACCCGACTAAATCATGGACATAATGTTAACTTCATCAGTTTCTACACTTTTATTCAACTGGTTCCTATTTCAAGGTTACAAGATCTAGAAACTTTACCCATTTTGGTTTCATATCAGAGCCCCTGAAATCCTATTAAGAATAACATGGTGCAAACTTACTTAACGTCGGTTCTGCTCCACTCTGGTCAGATGGACAGATGCTTGTCCCTGTCTTGCCTATACTTTTATTGCCCCCTCTGAAGCCATAACTGTAAAATCTATTCTGAGGTCTGTGTTCAACTCATTTTCTCTCTCTCTCTCTCTCTCTCTCTCTCTCTCTCTCAGCAGAGCAAGGTTCTATGCCATAACGGTACTCTGATCTAGATAATATAGCTTTGGTATTTGGGAATATTTCTGTACATCCTGTAGATCCTAAACATGAATTGCAAACCTATATTTCCTATAACATAAGGGTTTTGCCTTATACAATTCCTAGTTTAATAGAACCATTAATGACTAATTAAAATATGATTAATAACTGATAAAAATATCTTTAAATTAGTTTTCCTAATTATGACACATAATTACAAAAAAAATGCAAAAATGGACAAATTAGTGTTGTAGAATGTAATTAACCACCTGAGCTATATACATAGTTTTCCATAAATACTGATACATGCTTTTGAGACATACTGTACAACCTGCTTTGAGAGTTATAAACCAACCTTATGCTCAATTGTACCCTTTTTCATTGAGAGTTGATAAGTGAAAAAGGGAGCAGTTACAATGAATTTTCAATATAAAATGGGAAGAACATGAAAATTGTGTAACTGTCATTGCCATATATAAGGTAGAAAAAACTGCAGGTAATTTTTTCCAGATTCTAAAGAACCTGAAAATCACCGCAATATTTGTTTACTGGACTATCAGCAATTCATTGATACTGAACCTTTTAAGAATCATATGAGGCAAGATTGTTCTCTGGCTGTAAGGACTCCTGCTGAGAAGAAAGCAGTGGTAGGTTGTATTTGCCAAAAACACTCTCTGGAAACAGTCAAGTGATGACTCAGGAACTGAATATGTCAAAAAGATCAATCTCGAGGCTATTTACTGAGGATCTTAGACTTAGGATCTACCAATGAAGTATCGAGGGCTAAGATGTCAATGCCTCTTCAAGCGGTACACTAACAATGATCATGGAAGAATTTCACTGATGAGAAAAATGTTCACTATTGAAGAGAATTTTAATCAGAAAAATGCCATGGTGTTTGCCACAAACTCTTGGTAAGCTCATAAAATAGCTCTGAAAATCCAGTGGTCCAATTACCCCTCTTCAGTCATTGTTTGGTGACGAGAAAGTTATTCTGGTTCCACCCAGCTTGATTTCTGTGGAAAGAGGGTTATGCAAAAGTTTATGAAATTACAATGTTAGAGCTTAGTCACAGGTCTTAACATTGCCTGGTTAAAGAGTTAATACTGTAATTTCCAGCAAGATTTTACTCCAGCCCATTACACAGGTATGACACAAGTGTGGCTTTGAAGGTCATGTACCTGATTTTATCTCTATGACAGAATGACTTCTGCCAGTCAAAAACTCAACCCTATTGACTTCAAAGTTTGGTCGGTGGTAGAGAGAATTGTTGCTAAGAAGAGGTACCCTACAATTAACACTGCATGTCAGCACTGGCAGATTTCTCAATTGAGACCATGTGTGCTGCAATAGTAGAATGGTCCAAGAGAATTAGAATCTGTGCTTTAAAAACTTTGTATCAGTATTTATTGCCAGGTTATATGGTGAAATTAAATGTTTCTTACCTCTCCTCATATAAATTTTCTAAGTTGATCGCGATTTCGAGACTATAACTGTCTCATCCTCAGAACTTTGTTGACGACTGGTGTTATGTCGATCGGAAGAAACTCTTCTTCTTGTTTCTGAAGAGTTTCTTCCAATCGACATAATGCCAGTCACCAACAAAGTTCTGAGGATGAAACAGTTATAGTCTCAAAATCGCGATCAACTTAGAAAATTTGTATGAGGAGAGGTAAGAAACATTTAATTTCACCATAAATTAAACCTCATAGTGATTAATTCCTATAAAAGTTATATATATATATATATATATTTGTTGGTCAGAAAAAAGTATGAAAAATAGTGAAAAAATTAATTATCATTGGACATAAACATAACCCAAAAATCGTGATATAAACAATATGGATCCTGCAAAGGTATTTATGAATGCTGGGTAAAAAGAGAATTGCCAACATACGGGAATGTTTGTGTTATAGACTTGTCATGTTGTCTCACTCAGTATTAGTGTCTCCAATTTGCTGCTTCTGAAATAATAAGTCCTCATGAAAATGAAAACAGTCATTCTGCCACAAAATTTATACACACAAATTCTGTAATGTAAACTAAATAGAACTAACCATAACCACAGTTATCATAATCTTCTTCTTCTTCTTAAACTTAATTTGTAGGATTTTCATCTTGTTTATTTCCAAAATCACTCCTCGGAGGAAGACATACTGGATGTGCATTCACTGTCTATCCATCTCTTGGCAGGTCATAATCTAACTTACCCAATTTCATAACTTAAACTAAATATAGGTATTCTCATTCCATCACAAATGTGCACAAAGGTAAATTTCATGACTTATACTAAATATAGCTATTCTAATGATCCTAATGTAACATGCCCAAATCTATGAAAACATAAAGGAATGTAGCTTAATATTACTTAAGGTAATTACCTCTACACATTTCTTGAAGGTAAGTAAACCAGTCAGTATCTTCTCCCAGATATCTACAATCCTGTTTTGTCAAGATCTATCCCTGTAATATAAAAAAAAGTCTAATTGGATTGATAAAAAAGTCACAGTAGAGAATGATGTCAGTAGATATCACAATACAAGAAAGAACATGTTAGTACCATGAAAATTATCAGCTATGTACGGGAAGATAATCAATAACAATCTATATACGTGTCCACAAATATAGTATCATACTTTAAACTACTACTACGTTGCTTTGGATAATCGTATCTAAATTTGGTGACAACCAAAAGAGAAACTCAAAAATGTTCACAATGGAGAATAATGGACAACAATACAGAAACTAAACTAAATTTAATCATGTTTTTTTGTAATTGATATGGGTTCGTTGTTGGATGTTTAGCAGACAGGTTAAATGTATATGTTTGCTGTGCTTTTGAAATTGTGTTGTTATTAAAGAAGTTATGAAATAAGTTTTAAGGAGTTATGGCGAACCCCCAAGAACGTAGTTGGTGTGTTTTGGAATATCACACCATGCAGAGTCAGGTGCTGGTCCAGCATGCTTTTAGGTGAAGGTTTCAACTTCAGGCTCCTAAACACAAGTCAATTTTGAAGTGGTACCGTGATTTTGTGGATCATGGCTGCATATGTATTCAAAGGAAAGGCCATTCAGGGAGACCTTCTGTCCATGCAAGAATTGTGGATCAAGTGCAGGAGGCATTTGTGCGTAGTACCAAGAAGTCTGTCTGTAGAGCTAGTCAACAGTTAAACATCCCTAAATCCACCCTATCTATGATCCTAAAACATCCCTAAATCCACCGTATCTATGATCCTATGTACACGACTGAAGTTCCACCCGTACAAACTCCAATTAGTGTATAAGTTGAAATCTGATGACCAAGCAAAGCGATTAGATTTCTCTGAGCATTTCATGGAACTAATGGAGGATAATGAAGAACTGTCAGAAAAAATAATTTTCAGTGATGAGGCAACTTTCCACGTTAGTGGAAAAGTGAACAGGCATAATGTTAGGATTAGGGGGAGTGAGAATCCAAACACCATTGTGGAAGTTGAAAGAGACTCCCCTAAAGTGAATGTCCTTTGTGCCATATCGAAACGTAATGTCTATGGTCCATTTATCTTTCTAGAGGCCACTGTCAATGGTGCAAATTATCTTGATATGCTTACTGAATGGTTATTTCCACAATTGGAACAAGAAGAAGGCAATGAATATATTTTCCAGCAAGATGGAGCACCTCCTCATTGTCATTTGCATGTTCAGAAGCATCTGAGTGACCGGCTTCCAGGAAGATGGATTGGATATGCCTGAGACGATGATAATGTTTTCTACAAGTGACCGCCGAGGTCACCTGATTCGATGGTATGTGACTTGTTTTTATGGGGTTACATAAAGGATCGTATCTATGTACCCCCATTGCCTCAAAACCTGCAAGAAATCCAGCTTCGTATTATTGTTACCATCCAGTCCATTTCTTCACATATGTTGGAGGGTGTGTGGCGTGAATGGGAATATTGCCTCAATGTCTGCAGCATCACTCATGGGGGCCACATTCAATGTCTATGAGGTATAGCAAAAACTTTTAGAGTTTCTCTTTTGATTGTCACCAATTTCATTTAGATATGATTATCCAAAGTGACGTAGTAGTAGTTTAAAGTATGATACTATATTTGTGTTGAGACTTGAAAGTAGTTTTGAAGTTCCTTAGGACAGGTTACTGGCCTGACGCTAAGTAGTCCAGTGGTAGGGCTGCTACCTTTTAGTCTCTGGACAGACATTAGGATAAATGCAAAAATATCTAAATTTTTAAGAATTTTAGGGTTAATAAATTCTATCTTCAAGCCACAGTTAGTCCAAAAGCATTCAAGACTGAAAGTGTATAAAACACTGGCTCTTCCAACTCTTTTGTATGGTAGCGAAGTATGGACGTTGAAACAGAAGGATATACAGAGACTTAGATCTGCTGAAATGAGATATCTTCAGAGGACTGCAGGATACACACTACTAGATCACAAAAAAATGAAGACATATTAGAAGAATTACACATGGAATCTTTAGAAAACAAAATTTCTGATTATAAGTCAAGATGGATGCAACATGTTCATCGAATGGAAGATCACAGAATACCCAAACAAATGTTAAGATATCAACCTGCAGGAAGAAGAAGACCAGGACGTCCACTCAAAAGACTTCTGGATGGTGTTTCTCTTGAGGCCGAAACAGGTCAACAAATGGCCTAAATTCGTGAATGTACTTTGATGATGATGATGATGATGATACTATATTTGTGGACATGTTATAGTTGCTACCTGCAGCTATATAATTCAACATCTGTGATATATTATAACATGGATAGTGCATTATTTCCTTTACAATAACCAAAATTTCTTTGTTAATACAATCAAAATTTTTATCCGAATTTAAGTTCTATTGTGTCTATAAGACATCTCAAACTGCACATACAGAGTGCAGCAATGGTATTCTATAGACTATTTAACTCATGCCCCAAATGGGAGTCAATGACCAATCACGTTTCAATGATTTCTGTATTACAACCAATCAGAGACGTGTTTCACGAAATAATTATCAACGTTAGGATTATCATATATTAAGCAAAGCTCCTCCTTTTTAATATTCTGAACAGGTCTGACCGTTATTTTGCAGTGACTGAGCCTATAACAAATACGGCTACCAGATTGTATATAATAGTGCTTACATGTCAACATTTGTAGCAATTGATTATACCACCAAAAAAAGAAACCACTGTTTGCACTTTCTTAAATGTATACGACATCAAAAATGAATTAATATACAGATTGATGTGTTTCATTTTTTCTCCACTAGAGAGCATTCTTACAATATTGCGTTCCTTTGGCAATAAATAGTATGATCTGGTTGCAGTGATAAACAAAAGAAGCAGTAGAAGCGTAGGCTACCTATCGTTTCTCATTAGTTTTCAAACATCACCGTTTACTTTAAATATAAAAATATTTTTAAATAACTGTAGTTAAATAATGATTTGTGAGTAAACAGCTTTATTTTATTCGTTAAATAGTCCTAACAAATGCCACTCTTGATTTCCAAATTCTCTAGATAAATTCACTCCTCACTTCGTGAGTCGTGAATTTATCGATAATTTGGAAATCACTCGTGGCATTACTTATGAAAATACGTAAAACATAAATAATTGTACAGTATTCACATGGCTGTTTTTTACAATTGATTGTAATTTCCTATCAACTTCCTGATGCAGTTCTATTCTCTGATACAGATTTTTCTATAATTTTGTAACTTTTTTAGCTATTTCCTTTTGTTTTTTGAGTAAAGACTCCAAGTAGAAAATTTATATCCTCCCTCTTCAAACTTGGCTACAAGAATTTTTGCAATATTTTGTAAATTGATATTTTATTTTTCAACAATCACACACAGTTTAATAATGAATTGGTTATTACCACCACCCTCCTCAGTTGTGTTTTGCATAATACAGAAATGAAGTGCGTCATGTGTCTGTGCTTCCTCAGATACATACTCATTTACAACCTAGGAAGCACTTAAATTTATATAATTCACATCCGTTTTTTCAATTAAATAATCCTGATCAAGGTTTAAAAAATATCTAGACATATCTAGTAAAGCAGATTATGATAGTATAAAAATTAATAATTTTTCTGTCCCCATTAGAATGTTTGTTTATTAATGGAAGAGTTTTATGAAGAATCCATGTACTAAAATATAATTTTTTTTGTATAATGATAAGTTTTAGTCAAATATCCCGCTTCATCTATGTGAACGTTGCATTCATGTTAATCTAAGTCTTTCTTGAAATTTTATACTAAATTCAGTCACCACTTTGTTTGGGTTTATACAGAGTGTATGGAAATTCCTATTACAAATTTCCAGAGCTTGTAAAGGGGACTGAATAGATAATGTTTTGAATTGGAACCTTCGTCAGGAAAGGTAATGTTTTCATCCTGCAGCTGCAATAATTTTACATTAAGCATTTACATCTCCTGCATATGCCAGGAATAAATCAGTAGTCATTTATTGATTTATGACTGAATTAATTACATTTACCACAACCCAACATTTGCTGATTTGATGACAACGTCCAATGTCAAGGGAAAAATAAAGAAACTTCGCATTGTCACTGTAAGAATAATTGTTTATATGCAAATTAACCAAACTTCTCTACTGTACACTACAACAGCAGTTCTTCGTGGCATTCACCAAGCTCATTGTACACATTGTGCCTGTGAATCATGTTCTGGTACACTCGCTCCATCTTATTCTTACAGTGACAAAGTGAAATTCCTTTATTCTTCCCTTAACATTGGACATTGTTGGGAAATCAGTGAATGTTGGATAGCGTATATGATGTAATTAATTGAGTCATAAATCATTAAATTACTATTAATTTATCCCTGGCAGACATGGTAGATTTAAACGCTTAATGCAAACTTGTTGACTGCAGCACGAAAACGGTACATTTCCGAACAAAGATTCCTATTCAAAAATTTATCTGTTCAGTCCCCTCTATCAGCCCTAGAAGTTTATAATAGAAATTTCCAAACACCTTGTATATTTATAGCCATTATCAGCTTTAATTTTTAGGAAGATTTTTATTCAAAATGTGACACTGTCTCTGTGCAGACTAGAGAAGGTATTATTATCAGTGCTTTTATAATGTAAATAGCAATTTTTTCTTCAGAATGTATCAACATATTGTCTTTTAGTACAGTTTGTAATGAAATTAATTTCACAGAACTTGAGGTTTTTTCTTTTTGATACACTAGCATCTTTCTAACTCACTGTTTCAATGTAAAATCATATTATAATGCTATTTACTTTCTTCACACTGCACATAACTACAAGTGCACTTGTTTGAACTCAAGTATTTCTTCTCCTACAGCGACCGAGATTGTCTTAGTATATTCTCACAATTACATCTTCTTGCATGAGGCACGAAGACATTTCTGTACAGTTGTTCCGTTTTGTTATAAAATTGCATTAAAATGATTAACTCTTAAATCACATAAATGGTGGATTAAAAATTGATACAAGTCTTTAAATTTATCTTGAGAATGAATTTTTTAATTGCACTTGATTTAAAAAAAGAGTAGTGTACGCAGTTAGTAGGAAGGGGATCGGTATCTATATCAACTCTTTTATTATACATTTTCTGTTATTATATTTACAATTGCCCAAATCATACCTTTCATTCAAACTCCACGGGTATCTATCATAACTACTAAGATGTAAAATTATAGTTTTCCAATGATTCATTTAACTTTAATATATATATATCTCAAGATCACAACAACAAAATGAATAGGGAGAATCGATAAACAATGCTGAATATAACAAAGCAGGGAGTCTATGCGCTGGGCCCGATATTATGTAGACATACTTAATTTCCTTAAACTATAAACATCTGCTTGTTTCAAACATATTATACACATTGACTTTAAGTGCTTAGATTAATTTATCGTAATTCTAACTTTAATCATGAGTGAGGACTTTAGAGGAAAGTGAACTACATACTTTATCTATAATCATTGTAGAAAGAATTCTCTTGCAAACATAAAAAGAATTACCAACAACATTTAACTAAAATAAATGTATATTTAATACAAAAATGAGTCATTAAATAAAGATATAAATTAACAATAATAGTGGCTGTAAGCCAAATAGAAAGAATAATGAAAATTAAACGTACTTTAAACGTGTCTTCTCCTGATAAGTTCAAACATAAATATAATCATAAATCATTATACACAATCCTAACATACAATAACAATCATACTCAACTTAAGACGGTGATTCTTTACAGCTGATAAACAAAATACAACTCAATGTAAATCTTGTAGGGGCCGAGGGATTCACAGCTTGGTATCCCTTCCCAAACCAAAAGTTCCGATACTCGAAGAAGACTCAGTGAAGACTGCTTAAATTTTTGTGTCACTAAACACGGACCTACTCTCTCGTGCAAGACAGGTGCACAGAGAGGGTAGGGGAAGGGTATATTCAGGAAAGACAGGAAATGGGAAGGAGGCACAGATCACAGCAATGAACAACAACAAAGTCACGACACCATAGACAAAAAAAATAAGCTTGTGCAGTACAATATCCCTCCTTCTTCTCCCGGGTCAAAAAGGGAAAAAAGCAGTTCCCAAACAAAACAGTCACATCCATCGTCACACGAAGAAACCAACTTCTGCTGGAGATCTGTATAAAGAAATGTCACTATTACAGTCTTCTTTAAGTCACATTTACAGGCTCCATTAACAATACACTTCTTAGATGTAATGCGTTGGAGAGAAGGGGAGAGGAATCCACAGGAAATGGCTGAAAAGCTGTAATGAACTGTCGAGACACAGCCCCGTGCCAGTCGTTCCAATATACAGAGGTAGCATGCAGCAGTACAAAATAGCATGCTTGAGGTAGGCCTCCTTCTAGTACCCCAGGTTGACTTCTCTAGAAGAATCTGTGCCATGGGAAAAGGGTACTAGAAACAATACCACAAACTGTAACATAAAGGAAACGAAATCAGCGACACGGAAGACCAAAAAACCAGAACAGATTACATAATTACAGACTATTTAACACTATTAATGACTTAATAATTCTCAGTTATAATAGATTTCATTAATATATTTCATTTATTATTCTACCAGTTATATTGTATGGACGCAAAACATGGACTCTTACTTTAAGGGAGGAAAGGATATTACGAGTATTTGAGAATGAAGTACTTAGGAAAATGTTTGGACCAAAGAGAGATGAACGGACAGGTGAATGGAGAAGACTACATGACAGTGAACTACATGATCTTTATAGGAAGCCAGATATAATAAGAACAGTTAAGTCTCATTGACTGTGATGGGCAGGACATGTGGCACATATGGGGAATGAAAGACGTGCATGGATGCTTCTTGTAAGAAAACCAGAGGGAAAAATACCCAGTTGGTATACCAAGAATAAGGTGGGAGAATAACATTAACTATGATTTGAAGGAAGTAGATTATACAGGGAATGATTGGAAAGCATTAGCTCAGGATAGGGATGTATGGAGAGCTTATGTCCGTGTGGCCATGAACCTATGGGTTTGATAGTGCCAGTGAGTATGTAACCCTAATAGCTTTAATTTTACATAGTTAAATTGCAAGAGTCTATTTACATTTTCCCAAATTACAAAATTTCTCCTCTCATGATTAATAATTATTGGGATAGAACATCCAGCTCGAGACCACAAAAACATGTGGGCTAAATACGGCATTGTGTAGACACATGCTCAAAACGTTGACAATTCCAACACTGCACAGGCTTCTTATGTTGTTGAGAATGACTAGAGGAAAAAGAGTTGGAGGGTCTTCTAGAATTTTCTAGTCCTTTTCTCAACATAGCAAAATGAGAGCTCCATTGCTGCTCCGCAACTTCAGCATGAGCGATCTGTCTCGCTAGGAAGAACAAGTCTGCTGCAGTAGATGGTTTACTAATAAAAATCAAATGCATACGATTTTTAGGTGACATGTTCTGAAGAATCAGTTCTACCAGTTCACTTTCAGAACATTGGGGCTCTAACATAGAAGAGGCATTACAGATATTAAAAATAAAATCATATAAAGATTCTCCATCGCTTTGAAATCATCGTATAAGAAACTTAACTTTATAGTCCTCCAACAAGCAAGCAGATAAGAGAGAAGACTTCACATAATCTATAGCTTGTGACCACATACGCTGTTTGACCACATCACTCCAAATTCTAAGCAGAGTTCCCTTAGTACAAATTAATATGGAATTCACAAAGTAATCATCCTATACTAGATTTAATGAATGAATAGAAGAAAGTTCCATAAAAATAGAAACTACTCTTCTAAATTACACCCATTGCAAATATCTAGTTTCCTCAACAATTCAGTATAGATTCTCTGGTTATTTTTTTGAATAAGAACAGATGATTCCAGATTCTTTGAAGAATTATCCACAGAAAGTTCTAAGCTATTCTGTCTAAGCATGGTACAAGAACTACTCTGGATTTCAGTATTATCAATAATGAAACATTTCTTAATATTTTGCTGTTCTAAAGACGGAAGAGAAGTAAGGTATGACTTAAATCTTTGTCTCACAGTTTTGACATTCCCAGTAGAATCAATATTTAGTTTACATAACTCAGATATCAGACTTTCTTTAGAAATAATATCAACCCAACTAGGCATGATGCTAAATAGATTAAAGATAAACAATAAGTAAATAAAGCTGAAAGAAAGCTGATTAAACAAGCACTTAAATGCAATACTAGCTGAAAGAAAAATACAAATGGTATTATTACCACTAGCAGTATGCAGAAATGAAGCAGGTTCTCTAAATAATTGTAAAATACAACTACCAAACACGCGATACAGTTATTATTATTATTATTATTATTATTATTATTATTATTATTATTAATACATAAAGAAAGACATAAAACGATACATGCTATAATCACTACCTATCCTTCCTCAAGATATCAGGGGTTGCCGCACACTTGGCACCTTTAAGTCATGCTTATACAGTTACCTGTTGTCTAATAATTAATTTCTCTTTATTTATTTATTTAAATTTATACTATGTCATTAATAATTTTTTTTATATCTTGTACATATTATATATTTAACTCGTTAAATTTAGAGTAAATCAAAATAGATTATAAATATTGATTGTATTGTATTGTTTTATAACATGTAATTGTTTATGTAGTTGTAACACTATTTTTTTTGTATTTTGTATTTTTTAAAAACCTGGTTGAGTGGCAGACAAGGCCTTAAGGCCTTAACTCTGCCAGGTAAAATAAAGCTATTATTATTATTATAAGATTTCTTATAAAATGACAATAAGCTTTAATAGAAGTATGTTTAACATTCAATTAATTAAATTGAGCAGTAAATGCAAAAAATTCTTTGAGCGATAAACCAATAGCTCTGCTACCACTTGTACACAGTTAGTAGGATGTGGGGTGGTGGTATCTATATCGAATCTTTTATTATATATTTTCCACTATTATATTTACTATTGCCCAAATCATGCCTTTCATGGATTATCAATGAATTCTCTCTAATCTCAATATTATTCATACTCCACGGGCATCTATCATAACTACTAAGATGTAGGATTATAGCTTTCCAATGATTCATTCAACTTTAATATATATATATATATATATCAAGATTGCAACAACAAAATGAATAGGGAGAATCGATAAACAATACTGAATATAACAAAGCAGAGAGTCTATGCGCTGGGCCCGATATTACGTAGACATGCTTCATTTATTAAACTATAAACATCTGCTAGTTTCAAACATATTAAACACATTGACTTTAAATGCTTAGATTGATTTATCATAATTCTAACTTTAATCATGAGCGAGGACTTTAGAGGAGAGTGAACTACGTACTTTATCTAAACTCATTGTAGAAAGGATTTTCTTGCAAACATAGAAAGAATTACCAACAATGTAATAATAAATGTATCTTTAATAAAAAATAAGTCCTACACAGAATTGGCATAACAGATTCACCTAAATGCCCTTTTTGCAATTTAAATGAAGATATGGAAAGAAACCATCTCCTCCGTTGTCCAGCTTTTGTAGAAGAGACCAGCCTTTCTGCTAAATATTGGAGTGCAAGAGAGCGAATGATTTCATTATCAAGTGCTCGACATTAGATACCAACCAACCATAAAAAATAAGTCATTAAATAGAGATATAAATTAACAATAATAGTGGCTGTAAGCCAGATGGAAAGAATAATGAAAATTAAACATACTTTAAATGTGTCTTCTCCTGATAAGTACAAACATAAATATAAACATAAATCATTACACACAATCCTAACATACAATAACAATCATACTCAACTTAAGACGGTGATTCTTTACAGTCGATAAACAAAATTCAACTCATTGTAAATCTTGTAGTGGCCGAGGGATTTGCAGCTTGGAATCTCTTCCCAAACCAAAAGTTCCGATACTCGAAGAAGACTTCAGAAGACTCGGTGAAGACTGCCTAACTTCTCATGTCGCTAAATACAGACCTCCTCTCTCGTGCAGGACAGGCACACAGAGAGGGTGGGGAAGGGTATATTCAGGAAGGACAGGAAACGGGAAGGAGGCACAGATCACAGTAACATACAACAACAAAGTCACGGCAACAGAGATGAAAAATATGCTTGCACAGTACATAATCATGAGTCCTTAAATACATCTTGAGAATGAATTTTTTTTATTGCACTTGATTTAAAAGAGAGTAGAACTGAATATAAATATAATTTGCTAAATTTTAATATTTTCCATAAAATAAGCTTTTTACATGTTTATTTTTATGGAGAAAAGTTAGATTTGGTAACAATAACTAAATGATAAATGTACGCCTCACTCTGAATTGTCTATAATGTTATAGGTTAGAATTTTTAGACATATTTTTGATTTGGTGTATTTTTTTCCATAGTGTAAACTAATCAAGACTCCATTTGTGTTAGTATCACTTATAAATTTAAATTCACATTAAAAAGAAAGTGCACTACTTAGTTTTATTGTGAAATAAAATTGTGTTGAATATTGTTATCATTATTGATTTGTATGGCATACTTTTGAAATACGTATTCAATATAATCTACTTAAATTTTATTTAATACTTGTGTCTATATATATATATATATATATATATATAATATATATATATATATATATATATATATACCTCCCTCTTTTTTTTTTTTCGGAGAGGAAAAAGATATTACTCTTGTGTTTAAAAAAATGCAAAGTAACAGTTCTCAAACATCGTGGGCTTTAGAAGAGGTAGACAAAATGCATAGCCATAGTTATTCATTCATTTTATTCATAGTTTTGCATCTTATGGGCAGAACATTTCTTCCAGTTTTGTATACTAGTTTCATTTATATGAACTTGTAAATTAAATTTAAATCATAGATAGGATAAATTGTCATTAATGACTTAATTTATATTATATTTACTTTTTATTTTTTTATTATTTTCTTCCTTTTGCATTTTTTAGTTTAAAGAATATGAGGATGCAGATGACCCTTCCTCCAAATCCTGTTACACTCTACCTTTTGATGGTTTTAAAAACATAACCATGTTTCTTAATTCTCAATCTTAATGTATAAGATTAAAAATACATTCAAATTTCCAATCTTTCCATTAATTTTTATAAATTTCAAACTTTATTATTATTATTATTATTATTATTATTATTATTATTATTACTTTTTTTTCCCCAATGCCAAAAAATCGTCTTATGAAATTTCTTCATTCTCTCTGGCATTGGCAGAATTGTAACCCACTTCTGAGTTTGGGCGCCTGAAAGGTAGATTTACATTACCTCAATGATATAATAGGTTATAAATGATAGCAAAGGACCAGGAGAGTCCTTAAATCTAGACTTAACCTAAAGTCCAAACCTTGGGCCCTAGACTTAACCTAAATTCCAGACCTTGGATGACCACAGGAATTATTGCCTTTAAAGGAAAAATTCTTGTGGTCTCAGCAGGAATCAAACCCAGTATCTCATGAACTGTAGTTAAGAGTTCTGACCCAAGACCCTGAAGTTGGATTTATTATTATTTTTATTATTACTATTATTGTCATCATCATTGTCATTATTTTTGTTGTATTTGGTGTTTTAACTTAGTATTAATTAAAAGGTTAATTATGAACAATAAACAATTAAGCTTGAGAGAAGGTTTCAGTATTTCAGATGTTGGTGCTGATGATTATTAATTATTGTGTAATACACAGCATTAGTCTTTGTTAACAGTGAGTGATGATATTATTGGGGAGGAAGCCAAACAATATGTACTTTTATATATATATTTATTTACGTGGAGCAGTGGCAAAGCCATGCAACGACGTCAAAGTGTTGTTTTTCTCCACAGCAATTGATGCACGCGATTGCAATGGTGCACAAGATGCAGAGGTTAGCTCTGAATAATTCTAGTAGCATGGATGTTGAGGAACCACACAAGTGTACGACTATTGAGGAGGAGGTTGAGGAGGAGGAAGGTATATGTAGTCAATGTGTTGTTGGCATGTTGCTTGTAAAGGAATGTGCAACATGTAGGTAGCTTTTACTACCAACAGTACACACCAGAAGGGAGTGACTCACATAACTTTAAAGGCTTTCTAAAATGTGTTGGAAATTACTAAATTATTATAAGTAAAAAAATTAATCAAGATGTATTGTCTCAAAAATTAAATACATCCATTAAACATTTAAGTTAAAACTTTTAGTTAAGGGAAAGTATATCCATCTTATTCCATCCCATTAGGAAGAAAAACATGTTCCACATTTTTTTTTTATTCTGTGGCATAGGATGAAACTCAGATCTATTTTTATATCCTACCTCTAATAAAATGTTATCTCTTGCCTTAAATTTAATTCATACAGAATGTTCTGATAAAAGATTTCAGTATTTATAGCAGAGGTGATATTTGACAAAACAAGAAAAACCTTTTTAATAACCATAGTTCTTAAACATAATATCTTCAGAGTTATTTTGTAAGAGCAGCATATATTTTACTCTGAATATGTTTGGCAAGAAAGAAATGAGGAAACGTTAAAGGACGATCCTATCTGCTACCCGAGGTATTAAGTTTGTCAGTGATTGGGTATCATACATAATTCTAAAGGGTAAACGGCATGATTTTTTTAATCATAAATGTACATGCTCCCACAGAAGATAAAGATGACAAGATCAAGAATGAGTTCTGTGAAGAATTAGAATGGGTATTTGATAGCCTTTCACGATATCATATGAAAATTGTCTTAGGAGATTTTAATGCAAAAGTGCGGCGGGAAGATATATTCAAACCAACAATAGGCAAATTCAGTCTTCATGTAGATAGTAACAACAATGGGGTTAGATTAGTCACCTTTTCCACATCAAAGAATCTCATTGTTAAGAAACATTTCAGCATAAGGATATTCATAAATACACCTGGACGTCTCCAGATGGCAAAACTCGAAACCAGATAGATCACGTATTAGTGGACAAATGCTGGCACAGTAGCAAAATCGATGTTAGATCAGTTAGAGGGACAGACTGCAATTTGGATCATCATCTGGTCATGGTGAAAATCAGACAATGGCTATCGCTTATGAGAGGAACAAATGCTAAAGATGATTCTGAAAAATTTGATTTAAAAAGCTTGAAAGAAGATGAAATGTGGCAAGAAAACCAAATTAAAATTGCTAATAGATTTGAAGTATTGAAATCTTCAGATGACAATGTGGCAAATGAAGAGACTGATATAAATAAAGAATGGGAGGCTATAAGAGATGCTATTAAATTGTCAGCATCAGAAAGCATTGGTTAACCAAAAATGTGGGAAAACAAGAAGAGGTTTGATGAGGAATGTGCCAACATTATAAAGAAAAGAAAGCAAGCAAAAATAAAATGGTTACACAAGCCAAATCAGGTAAATTTAGAGCAGTTGGGTAGTATTAGATGGGAAACCACCAAGTTACTAAAGAGTAAAAAGAGGGAATATTTGAGAGAGAAGATTAATGATCTTGAAATGAATGCAAAAAATTGGAACATTAGAGAATTATATCAGGGAATTAGTACAGAGAAGAAAGGGTTTCAGGCTAGAACAAACATTATTCGGAATGAAAATGGGGATATGATTGCAAATTCCAGGAGTATATTAAATAGATGGAAAAGTTACTTTAATCAACTATTAAATGTACATACAGAACAGGATATTGAAGGGGATAATTTACAGACAGCAGAAATGCTAATCATAGAACCAAGTGCATTAGAGGTTGAAATGGCGATAGAAAAATTTAAGCTGTATAAAGCATCAGGTTCAGATGAGATCCCAGCAGAACTGATAAAATCAGGGGGAGAAAAATTGATGGATAAGATCTGCCAATTTCTTAATATGATTTGGGATAAAGAAGCTCTTCCAGATCAATGGAAAGATTTGATTATTGTACCAATTTATAAGAAAGGAGATAAAACTGATTGCAACAACTATAGGGGCATCTCATTACTTTCAACTTTGTACAAAATTCTGACTTACTCCTTATATTGATGACATTCTAGCAGATCATCAGTGTGGATTTAGAAGAAACAGGTCTACAACAGATTAGATTTTTATTTTAAGACAGATTTTAGAAAAGAAATGGGAATATAATGGTACTGTACATCAACTGTACGTAGACTTCAAAAAGGCATATGATTCTATTAAGAGGGAGAAGTTATAAAGTATCCTGCTAGAGTTCGGAATTCCTAAAAAGTTAGTTAGACTTATACAAATGTTTCTAAATGGTACAAAGAGTAGGGTGCGTGTAGGCAAACAGTTTTCGGACACTTTTGAAATCCACAATGGCTTGAAGCAAGGAGATGCACTATCTCCTCTACTATTTAATTTTGTACTAGATCATGCCATCAAATTTTTAGAGGATGAAGAATGCCTACAACTCAATGGTATTAATAAGCTGTTAGTGTATGCTTATGATGTAGTACTATTGGGCGATAGCGAGGAGATACTAAAGGCCAACACACACACACTACCGATTAACACAAAGAAATTGGGACTGGAAGTAAATATCAATAAAACCAAATATATGGTCACATATAGAAATAGTCCACTGCTGTGGTCTCGAGGTAGCATGCTGCCTTGTCACGCAGTGGCGCCCGGGTTCGATACCCAGTCGGGGCACTATTTCTGGGTGAGGTTTTTATCAGGGTTTTTCCTCACCTGTAAGACAAATGTCCCCGAAATTATATGTCCATCATCCTTATCATCATCATCATCACCATCCTTGACCGGTGTGGAAAGCAACGGGAAGCTACCACACCTACAATTCCCTAGTAAAGCTGCAAGCATAGCATGAAAACGCTATCTGATTGCAGTGAAGGACCTGCCTTCGGGCTGAATTAATATGGATAGATATAGAAATACATTATATAATGGAAATGGACAGCAAATGACAAATGAGGGAAATGTTGAGGAAGTGGCTGAATTCAAATACCTAGGAAAAATAATCACGAACAGGAATGAGATGCAAAAGGAAATTAAACATTGGCTCAATTCTGGAAATGGGTGTTATTATGCATTACAGAGACTTTTACTTCCCAACTCCTTTCAAAAAACATTAAACTGAAAATATATAAAACTATTATTCTACCAGTTATATTATATGGATGCGAAACATGGACTCTTACTTTAAGGGAGGAAAGGAAATCACAAGTATTTGAGAATAAAGTTCTTAGGAAAATTTTTGGACCAAAGAGAGATGAACAGACAGGTGAATGGAGAAGACTGCATAACAGTGAATTACATGATCTTTATAGGAAGCTAGATATAATGAGAGTTAAGTGTTGTAGACTGCGATGGCAGGACATGTGGCACGAATGGGGAGTGAAAGATGTGCATGGAAGCTCCTTGTAGGAAAACCAGAGGGAAAACACCCAGTTGGTAGAACAAGATTGAGGTGGGAAAATAACATTAACTATGATTTGAGGGAAGTAAATTATATAGGGGATGATGGAAAACAATTGGCTCAGGATAGGGATGTATGGAGAGCTTATGTCTGTGCGGCCATGAACCTATGGGTTCAATAGTGCCAGTTAGTTAGTTAGTTGGAAAGAATTTTCCACTGCTAAATTTTCAATTTTTTTCATACCTTTGAATTTATTGCTTAACCATTTTGATATATTATATGTTGGTGAGTTGATATTGTTGATAATTGGTCTCATTTTCTTTCCATCTTTAAGGATTTTAGGAAGACCACGAATGTTGGGGTTTCTGGGACTCTATATTTTCAATTTAAACTTGTCCTTTTCTGAAATAATTTTTTAAATTTAAAAACAACAATAACCAACACCAGAAAATTTAGAAAAGAAAACTCTTAATTTAGAAAAAAAACAAATGTATACAACAATAAGCAAAATAGATGTTGAACTGTACTTCTTACATTTAAAATTAACCAACAATTTAGGCCAAACAGTTTGGGATTACTTAGAGAATTAAATAGAGTGAAGAACAATAAAAATTCAAAAAATAAAACCTCTAATTTAGGGGTGGATAAAGAAATTGAGAAGAATGTAATTAACCTATCATCGGAAAACTTTACAAAAGTGGAAATATCTTTTGGACAAGGGATTGAAAACATGCATTAGTAATTCTAACAATTTAGAAGATTACATAGCAGATGTTGAAATTGCTATCGATGACATGAATTATTAAGAACAAACAATAATCAGAAAAGAATGTGGGGAAGTTATTGAAAAAATTAAAAACACAAATACAGCAAACCAATGCAAAACAAACATGAAGAAAGTCAAAAACATTAACAATAAAAATGTTGTTTTTTTCAAAATCAGACAAAGGGAATAATTCAGTCATTTTGGATAGAAAAGCTTACAATGACAGGATGGAAAATTTATTAAGGGCAGAAGAATATGAAGAAATAAAAACAAATCCCCTTGAAAATCAGTTAAGGAAGTTGAAACCAGTCTGAAATCAATTGAAACATTATGACAGAAAAGGAGAAGTTTAAATTGAAAATATCAAAACCCAGAAACCCCAACATTCATGGTCTTCCTAAAATCCATAAAGATGGAAACAAAATGAGCACAATTATCAACAATATCAACTCACAGACATATATCAAAATGGTTAAGCAATAAATTCAAAGGTATGAACAAATTTGAAAATTTAGGAGTGGAAAATTCTTTCCAACTAGGACAAAAATTAGAAAATGTAGAAATAAAACCATCAGAGAGATTGGTCTAATTTGATGGCACTTCATTCTTCACAAACATCCCAGCTGACAGAACTTTGGAAATTTTAGAAAAATGGCTGAAAGAAAACAAGGTACATGATGATAGCATTAAAAAGTACATAAAATTAACAAAATTATGCTTAAATCAAATGTTTTTCACCTTTAGAGGAAAGTACTATAGACAAAGATCAGGACTTGCAATGGAAAATACATTATCACCATTCTTGGCAAATATGTTTATGTGTAACTTTGAATGTCAAATAACCAAAGCATACCCTTTGATGTTTAAATTTTGGAATAGATATGTAGATGATATCATAGCAATAGTAAAACAGATACAATTAGAAGATGCCATTAAACTGTTAAATATTCATAATAAAACAATCAAATTTACCATGGAAGTAGAAAATAATCAAGAAATACCATTTTTAGACCTTAAATTGATCAGGAATGAAGAAAATATAATTTAGTATCTACAGAAAAGAAACATTGATAATTATATAAAAGCAACAGGATTTAACCGTTTTTCACACAAGCAGGTAGTATTTAATAGTTTAACACACAGACTTGTGAACATTCCCATGAGCAAAGAAAATTTAAATAAAGAGAAAAAACACATTATAAAAATTGCAAAGGATAATGGATTTCAAGAAAAGATGATGCACAAGAAAGTAAATAAATTCAAGGAACGAAAAAATGATTAATGAAAGTACTCTTCAGATAGATAAAGAAATTGGTAAAAATTCAGGAAATTCACATACCACCCTTTAGTATTTAACAAGTTTCAAAAAATCTTCAACAAACTGAACATTAAATTAGCACTGAGAAATGATTACAGTTTGAGTAATTTAATAAAAACCAACAAAAATTAAAAGATTGAAGACTGCAAAAAATCAGGAATTTATCAAATTAATTGTAAAGATTGTGAAAGGATATACATATGAAAAACAAAAAGGAAATTAAATGCAATATTAAAGGAACATCGTAGAAGTGTTAAAAATGGAGAAACAGAAAAATCTGCAATAGCTGCACATGCCTGGTCAGAAAAACACAGAATAGAAACCAAAACAAAATTACTTAAACAATTGGAAAAACCAAAGGAACTCACAATTTGGGAAAAAAATTGCATATGCAAGATTAAAAACATAACTATGAATTTTGAAATACCCGGTAATAAGGAGACAGGATTGATTTGGTAGTTCATCGGTCAGCCATCAGATGGCACACAGGTAAGTCTGCAGGAGAGGAGGCCACCATTGGACGTCAGTTGTAACGTGATACAGCATTGAGAATGTCACAAATGCAGTGAAGAAACTCGAGTCTGTGAGGGAGTTAAGAAGTATGAGGTGAATAAAAAACAACTCAACACAAACCAAAGATTGATTATAGTTAAAATAAACTAATAAAAATGAAAAGATTGATGATGGTAAAAAATCAGGAATATATCAAATAAAATGTGCAGACTGTGATAAGATACACATAGGGACACATAATGTAAACTAAAGAACACATAATGTAAAAATGGGGAAGTAGAAAAATCTGCAGTGGCTGCTCATGTTTGGTCATAAAAGCACAAAATAGATGTAAACACAAAATTATTATGATGATCTTGCAGAAGATTTCCGGGCTGTTGACCATGGTCTTGAGGCTTGTATTTCCCCAACGTTTTGCCAGACACTGCATCCGGCATTCTGAGACTGCGTCCAGCATTCTCAAGTCTTGAGAATGCCGGACGCAGTCTCTGGCAAAACGTTGGGGAACTACAAGACTCAAGACCACGGCCAACAACCCGGAAATCTTCTGCAAGATCATCATAGTAACTCCGGCCGTGAAAGCCTAAGACAAAATTATTAATTACACTGAGCATCAAAATAGAAACTTTTTTGTCTCAAAAAGAAAAATATGTGAGTCTGATAGTATTTTTTCTCCTGAATTCAAATATGATATCGGTTTTTCTCCATCACACAAGGTTTCCAAGAGACAGGCATTTATAATTTCAAACACATTAATATTTTCTACATTCGTAGCTACACAATATTCAAACATTCAGACTAACCTAGAAAGTAAGAAATGACGATTTTCTGCTATATTTTGCCTATGAAGCATCCCTCTTGACGGTCCAACAATAATCGGCCAGCATATTAGGATTCCATTTGCCTTCATATCTCTTTTCCATAGCTGAAACCATTTGGTTTTATTTTACAATGGACAAATGGATGAAAAAACGTTTATTAAAAAAATAATTATTTAAATCCATTAATTGAAATTGAAATAAAAAAACTGTGGGTGATGGAGAAATTCTGAATACATATTTGAAAACACGATAAAACACTGCATTAAGTACAACTATTGCTACTCATGAGACAAAAATCATGTTTACCAGTGTTATCAATTCTTAAAAAAATATTGGATGGACTTAACATGTTTTGTTCCAAATGTGTGGACAAAACAGATTTTGAATTGGATGCTAAAGAAATACAAGTATTTTTCTTTAGGAAATCAAGTTTGATAATATAAAATTAACTCTTACGTGTTACAGTTATTGTTAATGAATATTAATGGTCCAAAATTTATGATTATTATGCCTTGTTGACATTCATAAGCAAATTAAAACACAAAAGGCTATATCATTCCAAAACCTTCCTCATTGAGTCAATCACATCTTTCATTTTCCTCTTCATTTTGTGTGTCATTTCCCTGTTTGCATAAAACTGAAGTTATGGTATGTTCCTCTACTCATCACCAAATCTTTGTTTCAACAAACGGTCCACATCAGTCTTCTTTGCAGTTTTTACATTATCTGGGCAAAATAGCAAATTCAAGTTTTGTGTTATACCGTGTGGCCCAAAAGTCGGTTGACAAATGGGAGAAGTTTGGCTGATGTTAAAATGTTAAAACTAACCATACAGATTGAATTGTCATGTTCATGGGTTTCATTTCAGTGCTAATGCAGATGTTCAAAGTGACGTCCATCCATCTGGAGACAATGTCTCACTCGATCATGAAATTCTGCACTCACATTTGAAAGTGTATCTGGTGAAATATGCCAAATGACATTACTGATTCAGTCTTTCAAGTCTTCCAGTGATATGGGCTAAGTCTGGAACACATGTTGTTTTACATATCCTCAAAGAAAGAAGTCTAGGGGCATCAAATCAGGTGACTGTGCAGGCCAAGGCCTTGGGCCACCCCTCCAATCCACTGATATCGAAATTTCCTACTCAAATTGTCTCGAACAATTACAGCATAGTGAGCAGTAGCTCCATCTTGTTGAAACCACAATTGTTGTCATCTGTTCAATGCCAGGTCATCTAGGAAGTCTAGTAGAGTCCAGCAGTTCACTGTAAGACTGTTGGTTCACATTGCCTTCAAAGAAATGTGGGCCCACAACCATATCACCAACAAGACCACACCATACCATTACTCTGGGGGGACCAGGGTCATTCACCTCATGTATCCATACTGGATTTTGCCTAGACCAATACCGAGCATTTTGAGTACGGGCATGATCATCCAAATAAAATAAACACTCATCACTGAAAATAACTTGTTTAATGAAATCATTGTCATTGTCCATTTGATTGGTGATCCAATTGCAGAAATGATGTCTGTGGAGGATCATTGTCATGCATACGGATGAAAATGTGATGCTTTTAAAATTCGCCAAACAGATTCCTTGCTTACTCCACTCTGCTTTGACACCTAAAGAATTGATTTTTTAGGGCCTACAATAACCTTTGCAAGTATGTTAATTATATTTCCTTCATCAGTAGCCATCTTTAGTCTGCCACTTCGCTTTGCATCCTTCACAAAAAAGATCCTCTTAAATGTATTTAAAAGTTTACTCACAGTTGGAAATTACGGTTTTGGTATTTCAGGATGCTGCCTGTGAAACTCCTCTGCAGCCTCTCTCAAAGTTTGATGGTTATCACCACAAAGTAATACTAATTCAACTCTTTTTTTCTGGAGTAAGCTTGATTGAATTCAGTTTTTTATCTAATGTTGTAAACTGTCTTTCATTGAGAGTTGCTTTCTAATACAGTACATCTCAGAAACACAAACACAAATCCATTATTATTATTATTCTTCATTGTTGTAATAATTATTTCCTTTTTATTTTATTGTTTTATTGTTACCATTGTTTCTAGAATAAAAAAAAAAATACCTAAAATAATACATTCTTGTTATTGAGAAAACTTCCATTTGTCAACTGACTTTTGGGCCACACGGTATCTTCCATACGACAACCACTCATGAACAAAGTTCTCAAATGCCTAGATTGATCGTCAGGTCAATATGAAACCTCCATTGCTACAGTTACATACATTTATCCTGCCTTTACTTTCTTCATCAGACATACTGTTTTCATAGTACTGATTCCTTCCAGCTTATGAAATTTAGATGTAAATGTCATGATGTCTTAAACTTTCCAATCTCTCCCCAAAATAGAAACTTTGCCCATGTTATGATAGAGATTGTGGTAGTCTTCAGACGTCAATACTTCAAAGCATCTACACAATTCCTTTCCTATTATTCCAAATGACCTGTCTGTCTGCCAGAAGATATGACTGGCCTTGAACAGGGAAAAACCATGCATATCTCTTTGACAGATTGTGGTGATTTCTCCAGAAGCCACAAATAGAGAGCATGTAAAATAATGGAATTTCAATTTTGTCCCTCACATCCATCTGAAAGTAGTTTTATAGTGGAGAAGTTTCATCAAAATTTGTTTTGCTACAAAAATTTGTAAAAGCTGAAGCTATTTCTTCTGCCCCTCGGCCTGCCTGATTTTCAATATAGTAGTAAAAATTACGGGATTTGTTCTCAACATATGTAATATAGATTGCATAGAAATTAATCTTTCCAGCATAAAAGCCTTACCTATATGTAGTTTCAGCAATGGCAGAACCTGTTGTAACTCAAAACAGAGTGTGACAGAATTTTGTGGAGTTTTTTTGAATATTTTGTAGAAAGACTTTGCTCCAATTTTGTGGGCAATGAGAGCAGCACGACTTTCCTTCTCTTTTTACCATTGCTGGAGAATTGTATTCCATAATGCATTCCTCCACAATAACTGCATATGTCAGTAGAAGGTGTACCAAATCCCAAGTTGAATTTAATGCAAAATAGGTTATAAAATAACCATTTTCTACTTTTAAAGATATTAAAGACAGTTTCAACAGAAAATAAGACACTCTGGCAATGTTTATTGATTTCCAAGGAGCATATGACTCTATTTGGAGATATAAATTATTAGAAAAATGCAGACTTTAGGCATTCAAGGGAAATATGCTACTCTGTATCAGCAATTTTCTCATCCAACAGTTCATCGCTACAAAGTATAATAATCGCCTCTCTAAATACCAACAAACACATCGAGGTTTACCACAAGGTTCTGTACTCAGTACCACTCTCTTCAATATCTACATTAATGATCTACCTAAGCATATAGAAAAGCTCCAAACAAAAACCCTACTTTTGCTGATGATGTAATATGGGTCTCCAAACCGAAAAACCAAAGTCAACAATTAATAACCATAGCCCAAGAATCACTAATACAGTTAGAGAATTGGACATCCCAGAACTTAATGAAGATAAATGTACAGAAGACAAATTATCAATTATTTACATTAAGAAAGAAACCACTACCCATCACTCTAAAATTGGACGGTGAATTATTAACTCAAACACATGAAGCAAAATATTTAGGAATAACTCTGGACACAAAATTAACATGGAAGAAGCATATAGAGAATATGTGTACAAAGATAGAAACAAGGTTACCGTTATTAAAACGATTAGCAGGGAAAAAGTGGGGTTGCAACACAGAAACTCTAAACACCTTCTACCAAATGTACATAAAACCTATACTCCATTATTATGAAGAATTCCTAGTAACTACAAAAGTGGAAAAACTTAATAAATTGCAGAACCAAATCCTCCGTCTGATAACAGGAGCCGTTAAAACAACACCAATCACTGCCATGCAAATCTTAACAAATAACCCAAACATAGCATTTGAAATTGAGAAAACAGCAATCACACAGTATGAAAAATTTTTAAGGCTACCCCATAATAACTGGACCCAAAGAAAACCACAAGTATGTTTAAAATCTCAGCAAAGCTTCTTAAGCATAGTACAAGAAATCAAACAGAAATTGCAACTTCCACATTCAAAAGAAAATATGCAGATGAAAAACAACCCTCTAGAATTTTTGGAAATTGAATATAACCTTCATTTAACAGAAGACATCAAGAAATCTGAAACTCCCCCATATATTTTAAAACAAATGTCACTGGAAATAATAAATCTAAGATACCCTGCTCCTGAATGGATACATATTTTTACAGATGGCTCCAGCCTACCAAATGACGGTGGCACTGGTGCTGGTGCAGTATGTCCACTTTTTTTCCTTTTATCGTAAACTAAACACAAATTCAACAAACTTTGATGGTGAAATTCTAGCAATTTTCTTAAGTTTACAAAATCTTTTATATCACATCCAAAAATTTACAAAAGTTGTAATTCTATGTGACTCCAAAGCAGCCATTCTCGCTATAACACGAGACACAACACCCAAAAGCATCAAAATTATCGAATGTCACAAAATGATAAAACAGTTATCCCGTCTACATAAAAAAGTTGTACTTCAATGGATTCCGGCCCATTGTGGAGTGACAGGCAATGAAATAGCCGATTTTCTGGCCAAGAAGGGTAGCAAAATTGTTTCAAACCCAACTTCTACTCCAGTTTCCATTTCACTCTATCAAAAGAATTATCTCAAATAAATATATCAATAAACTTAGAGAAGAATACACCACCAAAACATCTGGAAAGGAATGGGAAAATCTACAAGCTTATGACATTACTACATTACAAAGAAAATCTGCAGTAGCAACATTCAGACTGCTAACGGGACATGACTGCCTGAATAAACACCTACACAGACTTGGCATAACAGATTCACCTAAATGCCCTTTTTGCAATTTAAATGAAGATATGGAAAGAAACCATCTCCTCCGTTGTCCAGTTTTTGTAGAAGAGACCAGCCTTTCTGCTAAATATTGGAGTGCAAGAGAGTGAATGATTTCATTATCAAGTGCTCGACATTAGATACCAACCAACCAACCAACTTTTAAAGAGTCTGACATTCTGGCATTATACATTTTGTGTAATTTCCCTATGCTGAGACTTGAAGAAAGATATAATCTTCTATTTTTTCCACGAGAATAGTGCTTTCAATCTTGATATAAATGTAACAACAGACTGCTCTTTTCTTGTGATTGTTTTGACTTACCATTGCTACTCCATCATTCTTGAATGGTCTTTCTAGTTAGCATGTTGGATTTTGAAACTATAAGAAAATCGGCCGTTTCTATAGCAACAATGGTCCTATTATAGTAACTTTTAACATGCCTCCAGCTGCAGATGTAGCTGCGACAATGAAGTAATTGAATTATTAACATTACTTGGCTGCAGAATAAAAATACCTGACATCTGTTGACTCAATGGGGTTTGTTCTGACTGGACCAGTAGTCTGAATGGATTATGAACCAAACGCTAATTTTCGACTACTTTTTTAACAGGAAAACAGCTGAGTTAGACATGAACAGAGACTGTACCTTGATACAGAATGTTTCATAGAGTAGGAATCCATTTCAAAGTCAATTTCAGTTATGTTTTTGACCTCCTCATCTTTCGTTACTATATCCTAAGTTGTTAATTTTTTATACTATGGCAATTAGTGTTTTTTATATTATGACAAGTAGTCATCAGCATTACATCATTAAAATGACTATTAAATGGTAGTGTAGGTATCCAGACGATGACAAACTACCAAACAAAACCATCACTGATTGGTTTTCATATTTTGAGAAATGCATAGAGATAAATACCTTAAGTTATGACAAATTACATTTCCTTATGTTTCCATACATTTGGTTAGGTTAGATTAGGATTTTGGTAAGTTAGCTGTATTTAGTTTGTCATGAAATTTATCTTAGGTTTTATAGTTTTTTGTCTTCTTTTGTTAGTTTGGATAGACCTTGTGCCCACAGGCCACATCCCAATGGAATTGAAGACAGTGATATGAGTGCTCTTTAATATGAATATTCTGATATGTTAGCTATTCTATTTGCATATGATTCATAGCTACCTTTGCAGTATTCAGATTGTTCACATCTCATTTTTGGTTATTTTATGTCAGATTCTAATTAATTTGTTCCCTAATTTTTTTATATTTTTTCTCACCAAGAATAATGTGTGTGTCACACACACACCTTCAGGTCACTAATTACATAGGGGAAAGTCGTCTATGTCCGGACACTTACAAATTTGTTTTGTATTATTTTACATTTTTATTACACACAAAAACAAACAAATTAATTACACTCTAATTGAACTAGAGAACATTCTACATTACCAAAATATACTAAATGTAAATTAATATAGTAGATAAAAAATAATTGTGGAACATAAAACTTTTCTGATATATTTTAACATGGAGGGTAAGACCGGACATTCAATTTAGTTCCCTAAATATCAACTTTATTAAGTTCATTTTCATAGAAATTAATGTTACATTTGGAGACACTTGTCACACCTATAGTGCACTGTTGAATTGTCTGTGTTAGTACAACTTTTCATGTGCCCAACCCTTACAATCTTCGCATTGGATCCAGTCTTCCTCGAAATTTTTCGCCACACAAAATGCAGAAGTTTTCATTGGAACCAGAAGCTTCATCGGAGCCCACCAAAACATTTGCTGAAGTAGATGGTTCACGTAAGTTCAACATTTTTGAACATTTGCGACGTTTTCTTTCTTCCTTGGCATCCTTTTCGTTTTTCTTCTTCTCGAGTCTCTCTTTGAATGGACTTCCAGTCAGGACCTCACTTTTCTCTGCTCGTCTTTTCCTAGTCGCAAGTCTCCTTTTGCTAGCTTCTGGGAGGGAAGAAAGCTTCATCAAGGCAGATGCAATTTTTGCAGACCCACTTGTCCCGGGGCTGATACACAGACTTTCATTTAATCTATCCTCAGTAGCCGTAGTAAGGATCAATGATATCATTGTTTCGCTTCATTTCCTTTAAAAACACCAATATCCACTTCAGTTATTCGTGAAGGCATGAAATCTAGGTCTGAGAATATGCCAGGATTGAGTGGGTGAATACCCGTACAAGAAAAACCTTTCGGAGCAATTTCCATCCTGCATATCTTACCATAAGCACTGCATACTAACTGTGCGATGTCATATTCTGTTATTTTCAATCCTGGATTTTGTCTCATCCATGAAGAGCAAGCTTCCGCGTATGCAGACTTAAATGGCTTCATGAAAGACCTATCAAGACTATCAAGTGTTGAAGCTTGTGCGTTGTGTGGGGAGGAGTAGATAGCATGTGGACATGATGCCTACGAGCATACAAAATAACCTTCAACTCCTTGTGGCTACAATGACCGTCCAGTATTAGAAGCCACTGGACTATCTTGAGTTGGCCGAACATGTTTCACGAAGTGCTTCAACCACGTCTCGAAGATGTCTCCGTTCATCCAGCCGTTAGGCTGAGCGACACCTTGGCTCTCGTCAGGAGCTCCTATCATCAATCGTGGGTTCATCTTTTGTCGCGGGAAGATGAAGAAGGGTGCGATGAATTGTCCAGAGGCACTCATACAGAATGTTACTGTGACATTGCGCCCTCGTTCTCCAGACGTGAGCTTTCCCACTTGCCGTTTCCCTTTGATAGAGAGAACTCTCATGTTCTCGTGCACAGAAGAAACTCCTGTCTCATCTAAATTGAAGATACGAGAAGGAGGGAAAGAATGCTTGTCCATTAACTGACCAAGTTTAGTGAAGAATATATCCACTTGAGGTTTGTTAAAACCCACTGCTCTCATCATACTAGTAGATTCCGGGGTTCTTAGTACTACTTCTGGATGCCTTTTCACAAATGCATAATAGAAATCTTTACCGGCAACTCTCTTATTCTTATTAAATCTGTGAGGAAGCCTCAATTCCTCCGCCAAATCAAATGACAACTTAAGGAATTCTTTTCTCGTCAAAGGCATAAACATGTTGTCCAATTGTCTGATATGTTGAAGGAGTTTCTTCTTCACAACTTTGAAGGAATGTGGGTTCAAATCTTCCTAATTTTGCTGCTACAACTACCTGTTCTCCCTTTCTTAACTTTGAGACCCTGTCCTGTAGTGAGCTCTTTGGTACACCATGCAGTCTTGCTGCTTCCCTCACACTGGTTCTTCCAGTCAATGCGCTATTCAGTGCAAGTTTCATGTTTTTCTTCGGTCCACTTGCCCTTGACACTTACTTTCACTTTGTTTGACATTGTTTTTTCAGCTGATGAAAACTGTAACAGAGAAATGCAATTATATCTCTGACCGGTCTTACCCGAATGTACACTGTCCGATCTTAGCCGACACACGCACCCTAATTAAAATTCCCGCCCTTCCTTATGCATGCTACATATTATATTTAACTTCCTTAATTACTTACTTAACAATGTTACGTACACAATTGCATGTGTTAGAGTAAATTCACTTACCCGTTGTAGAGCAGTAATGTATTGAATCTAAGACACACTACTTGCGCGCACAAACGAAACACTATATAGGCTACACTACCTTATAGCGAAGACTCACTCACTCACACTGCCACTCAATCAACTGTAGCAAGACAGACTTCAAGACACACTGCAGATTGTGCTTCCACCTAGCGACGTTTTTCTAAAAATAGGTATGTCCGGACATAGCCGCCGGACGGTCTTATACGACTTTCCCCTACTACAACAGTAATTTGTCACTTTTTTTTTCTCTTCAATTATGGAAGTGCATCGTTCCTCTAACAATCCCCAATTAATGTCATTTTGGTTTACATAATATCTTGTTCTTTTGTTTCTATTCCAACTGATCTATCGGTAAATTTATATCAACATTTATTTTTTACTATTTGTATTTTAAGGACCAACTGTAAGATCTCTCTCTAATCAACAAATAATGCATGAAGTTACTTCATAGTTTATGTCTTCTTAAACATGGGAACTGCAGTTTTTAAGAGGACATCCCTCTCATTTTCAACCTCATAATGTTATTTCCCATATTTAGCTATGAATGTATAAGTGTTTATTTATGTTTTACTGTCCACTGCATTGTCCTTAAATCTCATTTTTCTAATAATTTGAGGTTTGCTGATTTGGTAACTAAACTGTTGGATCATTAGCATGGAAGATGCAGATTCATCTGAAGAAGTGTTTAGAATATGGTAATATTAAACATGTTATAAACCATTTTCAAGGTAATATAGGCTTATCCTGTTTATTAAATCTAATTTTTACTGTATGGTTGCAACTACAATTAGATTCATGTTAACAGAATAAAACACCATTAACTTGAAGTGGTTCATGTTAGTGCTTAGCATTATCTTGCACCAAGACATACAATTTTTTCCTTTATCATTACTTGAGACTTACGATTAATGTTAGGAAATGATAAGATTTACAAACATATTTATTATTTAACCATAAGTCAATGCATTTCAAATCCTTGTGATCTTCTCATTATTGTAAACCTAGGTGTGGTAGCCTGAATATATTTCAACATAACTTAAACCTGCACCGACCACTGTATAGAGTGAAGGACAGAAAATGTAAGTCTTATTAAAAAACAAGACATTAAAGGAGTTATATAAAAATCAGAAAATTTGAAACTATATACTATTTTACAAAAAAATAAACCATTCTTTAAGAAAAAAAAAAAGAAACAGAAAAAAATTCTATAAAGTCATAACTTTTTTTTTCAAGTCAATGTCATTATAGTTAGTGCCATGGTTAAAGGCGTCTGATGGGGGACTATTTTGAAGTTGTTTCTTCA
This sequence comes from Diploptera punctata, assembly GCA_030220185.1. Taxonomy (NCBI): domain Eukaryota; kingdom Metazoa; phylum Arthropoda; class Insecta; order Blattodea; family Blaberidae; genus Diploptera; species Diploptera punctata. The sequence continues at coordinate 771,274 of JASPKZ010007197.1, forward strand.
GAAAATAACCACTTTTAATGGATTTTTTTTTGTAATCTTTACATATCAGGCATGTCTGGTATGTAAAGGGTCCAAAACAATTATTAAAGTGGTTATATCCTGGAGAAACAAACAGGTTCAACATAGCCTGCCTTTAACCATGCCATCTCACTATAGTTTCAATTTTGTTGTTGTTCTTTAATAATTTGATATTACAAAGCTAAAAGGATAGTGAGTTAATCCCTTCTTTCATACTTTTCTGAATTGTGCATCAAAAGTTGAAATGTTTGCATAAGTATCAAGTTTTACCATTTTTTGGAAATGCATTATATGAAAGCAAGGCTGACATTTAAGTGTACATAGAAATAAGTGCTGACTGTAGTTGGGCAAGAATTGCACAATGGGGATGATTATAATTGTATTATTATTAATATTGTTATCGTTAGTAGTAGTAATAGTAGTAGTGGTGATAGTAGTATTTTTATTATTATTTTATTGTTATTTAGGTATAAATTTTGTTTATATAAAATGTTTTAGATTCTTGCCCCACGAGAAACATAAAATCTGCATCCATGGTAGCAACACAAGAAACTAGTGGAACTATGTTATGTTTTTGTAAAACTTCTTCATAGAAAATTCAGAGGCATTCCACACTTAAAGAAGTATTACTTAGCATAAAATAAACATATTCACATATGAATTTATATTCTTGAATACATTTTAAATGTCAATTCTGGGAATTATTTTTGTCATAGAATAATTTCAAGTAGATACAAGCTCATTTATTTTACTATCATTACAAGTGTTCTCATTTGGTGGTAATTTATTACAGGTACTATTTATCGTATTGTAATTTTGAATCAATATAACAAATTAAACACAGGCTCAATTCTGGAAATGCATGCTTTATGCATTCTTGACATCCCAACTCCATTAAAAAAATGTTCAACTGAAAATATATAAAACTATTATTCTACCAATTATATTACATGGATGCGAAACATGGACTCTTATTTTAAGGGAGGAAAGGAGATTATGAGTATTTGAGAATAAAGTTATTAGGAAAATTTTTGGATGAAAGAGAGATAAACACACAGGTGAATGGAGAAGACTTCATAACAGTAATCTATGTGGTCTTTATAGGAAGCCAGATATAATAAGAACAGTTAAATCTCATAGTGATGGCAGGATATGTGGCACAAATGGGGAATGAAAGATGTGCATGGATGCTTCTTGTAGGAAAACCATAGGGAAAATGCCCAATTGGTAGACCAAGAATGAGGTGGGAGAATAACTAACTATGATTTGTGGGAAGTAGATTATACAGGGAATGATTGGAAAACATTAGCTCAGGATTGGAATGTATGGAGAGCTTATGTCTGCTTGGCCATGAACCTAAAGTTTTGATTGTGCCAGTGAGTTAGTTAATTTACAACAATGCAGACTACCATCAATAATCATAGCCAAAGTCATTGGAAATTTTTGGGCAAGGAAAATTTGAGAACACATTTCCTTCTGCCACATATAGAAGTGTGGGGAACAGTAAAGAACCTTTGGATATCTGAAGTATACCATATTTGCTCGCGTAATTTGCACACTTTTTAATTTACTGTGATTACTGAAAAATTGGGGAGCGTAAAATATGCAGATTTTTAAAATTAGAGGTCCTGTGTCCTGCTCTGAGTTATCAATTATGGTAGGTAAGCATAGGAATTAAGAATACAGTAATTTCGTCATCTCTTATAAATTTATAGCATAACACTGTAGGGAATCTTGAATTATACAAATAATAATCATGCAATAATAAATGTATAAGCAGTAATAATTATTATTATTATTATACAAATGAAACAATGCAAATACCATAAATCGTCTACGTTGTGAGAATTAGCAATTTTACATGCACGTAGTTGTACCATGTCATGTGTAACTGTGATACCATCGTTCTGCAACTGTTCAAAATAAATTAAAATTTCATCTTCTACTGTGGGATTTTTACCAATTTTTGGGTCAGAAATGCCCTACTGTCACTTCTTGCATTATTTAGCATGTCTTTATGTTTCCTCCAATAATGCACATTGGATTCAAGAACTCTGAATTCTGTTACTGCTGTACGATTACCGAAATGTTCCATGAAACTTATCACTTTCAATTTATATGATGCTGTTAAATTATTTTCTTTCCCATCTTGAAATACAAGTGCACATTAGAAGTGCTGAGAGTCAACTGAAATACCAGTATTTACTTTTCTAAAACTTGTATCTACCAAGGGCAAGCATTGTTAAAGTAGCGGGACTTTGGGTTTTTTGTGAAGCAGGTAGTTCAGTTGCAAGTAAATGACCTATGTTGGAATATAAGAATTGGCAATGGAATTCAGGGAAGGAAAATCCCTACTACACTGAGAAGAAAATGTAGGCCTACCTAAAATATATGGAGCAAAAAATAAAGTTTAAAATAATCCCTTAAAAATTAGGGTGTACAAATTATGCGAGCAAATATGATACTTTATACAAAATTCTAGCAAATCTACAAAAACAAATACTATAACAAGAAATTAGTTTAATGATAAAAGAAAGTTACCATTATTTACACTTAACACAATGTAAAGTGTAAACCTAATAAATTGTTCCAGTATTTCCACTGACTATTTCATCACATGTAATAAGAAACATCAATTTTAAAAAAATTATCAGTAATCAAATTTGATTTTGGGGATCTGTGCACTGTAATTTACTTGGACAATGGAAACATTACATAAGTTGGTATATGATTTCTGTTCTGATGTTTATAAATGGTGAGAAACACAAGTTTCTACATAGAAAAGTGTTACAAGATTAGTCATATAAAAAAAAATTCATTAAAAGATAGAAGGGAAACAGTAGTTATATGTCTGAACTAAGTAGAAAAAAGCACATATATGATCATCTAAATTGATATGTTAGATTGCACATATTCATGTAGCATTGCAGAATTGATTAAATGTATAATATCGTCACTGCGTCTGCAAAACCAGCCATGTGCACTTTTTGACGAAAATAAGTTATTTACACCAAAAGAAGCAAGAAACAGGCTAAAATTGTCCCTCAAAATCGTGTATGTGAATCTTTCAAAGTAAAGCTTGTACAGACAATTAAGCAAAGTTGGCCATGTGCTGCTATTGAAAACTGTTCCTGCCAGATCAGCTATGTGATTCAGGCCAGGAAAGTGATGCACTTAGCCAACTTGACTTATTTATGTTGATCTTTTTTGTGCACATAGCTGATTATGCACGATCTTTTAAATCTTTATTATACTGCTGTACAGTGAAAGAAAACCTTTTTTGTTCACAAAGTTATAATTCAATACACAATTGACAAGTTATATCATATATTTTTTACCGTATTACAAATTATTAATAACTACACCAACACTAAATACATTAAAAGAAAACTTTTCCATAGCAATGCTAATACACATCATAATATTAGTCTATACATGAAAATGTATTATACTGTTTGAAAAACTACACTTCAGTGATATTTTAGATCATCATAGAAAAAATGGTATTCCTTGTTCATAAACATTTTCAGAGCCTGAAGACTTAAAAATTTTGTTTTGTCTAATTTTAGAGGTTCATGATAGAGATTTTGAGGATCAGTCTCATTTATTCTCTGTCTTCGTTGTGGAAGTGGCTGTTATTCATCCCGGTGATTGACTTTATAGGACACCTCCCCTTCTGTGTAGAGTAGAGCTCTTATGGTGTGTGATGGTAGGATCACCTGTTTTCTTTCCTGGTCTTATTGATGCAAAATTATGTGGAAGGGCTTCAAAATTTTTGAAAAATAAATAATCCAAACGGTTTATTACATATGGATGGGCGCCTTTCTTCTTGTTTCTTGCTTCCTCCACCCTACTGACATAGTGTGCAGGGGTATAAATTGGTGGGTTAAACAGCTGCTCTAATGCTGAATGGACACTATCGACTTCCATCATTTTGTGTCCCTTCTCCAGGATAATTTGTTCAATTTGAATCTCAAATTTTCGTGATGTGTCTGCCAAAGCACTTTCCAAGGTTTTAATTTTGTTCTGATATAGACAACCATCGGATATCAGAATAAACTTTTTGTATGTGGAATGTTTCTCTAAGAAATCAGCAATGCTGGTTGTAAATTCGTTGGCTGTTACTCTTCCTTCTCCCTCGTGCCACACATATATCTTTTGTATTACAAACGTAAATTGTAAAATTATGCACTTGTAATTTTTGACAGTAGTATTGTTTAGAAACCATTAACTTTGGGCACAATAGAACACTTTGGACGTCCATTGTAGCCACAAGGACACTATCAGATGCTAAAGAAGTGGCTTCTTCTTTTGCCTGACATGGGTCTTTTTTCTTCTGGATATGCATGTTGTAATCTTCTTCTTTAAGATTACCTTCTTTGTATGCAATGCAGCTGTCACACTGGTCTTTCCTAGGTTAGTAGATGGAGATTTTCTGACTTTCTAGAATTTCACAATTTTTTTTCTCTCCACAGATTCATTTCCTGTTTCCTCACACCATTTCTTATAAATATGATGCATGTGATTATAGGATTGAAATTCTGAATCAACACGTGAACTACTTGCTCTGCAGTAATGACTGGGATCTTTCGGAATCAACTCTAACCATCTATTTAAAGAGTCTGATTTTAACAATTTCCGCTTTTATGATGACTCTTCTAATATTTTCCTCTTCCCATTCTCCATAATCTCAATTTTGGATTCTTCAGTGCTGTTGACTTCATCATTGTTTATTGTTTTATTGAGATCTTTGGTCCAGTTGTTAAAACAGTATTTTTCAGTCCTGTGGTAGACAGAAAAAAAATCACGTCACTCTCTAACTTTTTATCAATGTTCTAATGGTAGATAACAATCATAAACATACTGCTCGATAGAATTGTCTCCTTCTTTACCTTTTCTTCTTCTAATAACTGGCCGAAAGTTCACTAGTCCATTAATATACACTTTTTTCTCTTCCCTGTATTAAAATTACAAACTGTTTTATGTACCATTTTTTGTACATTTTCGTCAACTATATGACACATGAAACTTCTTTCACCTGTTTTTCTTTCATTGTGTGAACAGGCCTAGGGTAGAAGTTTCCTCTCCTGACGTTCTCTAATTTTGTAATTTTTTTCTTAGCTCCCTAGTTTCTGCTCTGGTATATTTTTTCTTTCCAAAATAACCATCAGTTTCTTTGTTTACATTGTCACTAGAGACATCCATATAAATCTCATTGTTAAAGTATTTAATGCTCATATAATTTTCTGCTATAGCTGATAATAAATTTGGGGCCTCAGTGGAAATTAGAACATCATAAAACTTGACCAACCGATTTTTTCTTAACTTGCATTGATGAAGTCATATCAATAGGGGGAGTAATTGCACTTGCAATGTCTATTGCTATCCTATTTATTCTTCCTTTCTTTAATTCAAATTCATACCTGACCTCTCATTAACTTGGAAAGAAACCTTGCATAATAAATTAATTATAATTATACTTGTTTTATATCAATAAATGTAAATATCAATAAATGTTAACATTTTTATTCTAATTAAACTCGCAAACATATGCATACTGAATTACTACATTCAAAATAACATTAATTTCACATCTACAAAATTGGCTATGTGTAAAATAGGTGCAATTCTAATAGGCAATGTGAAGTGTCAGGATTTATTTCCTTTATTTTATTTGTTTGACTTAAATTTTATTGATATAACTTTCTGTGCTGAATATATAAGAAATAAAATGGCATGTCGTTTCAAGTCGTAGATAGAAAAATAATAATTTAGGAATGTTTTTTGTTTCTCCTGTAAAATTACTTTCCCTTCACATAGCCAGTTTTGCAGGTGTAACGACGATATGATAATCTGTCATTCTTCTGTTTCTATACCAGTATGGTATACACTTAAATCAGAATCTGCCTCTGAATTCACTGTTTCATCTGAAAATTACAAAGAAATCTGCATCATTACTATTGCTGTGGATTTTCAGTTTTCTTGTAGTTGTCATGAAAATTATGAGAAAGAAGAATAAAATTGTGGCTGTAGTTCAGACTTTGTTTCTGCCAATTATCTGATTATACACAGCATCATTGTGACACAACACTGATTGAAAATAATAATGATGCTTAAAACTTCAAAAAACAATGGAAAGTAGTTGAGAATGAGTACGAAATATGTCCAAAACATATGCAGATATATTATGTGGGGTGAGGCATATATTTTTTATATAATTTCAGTGCTCATTATCATTATTATTTCATAGTATCACTTCCTGTTCAATAAATATGATAAAATATTGTTTGTATGCTGTATATTTATTTACTAATGTTATGACTTGCTCATAGTATTTTATTATTTTATTATTGATCCCTGTTCGTTCTGCTTGGGACATGGGAGCTCCCCTAGTGGGAAGATTAACCAGACTAATTTAGTTATGCTTATTTCCCTATAGATGTCAGCTAGTGACATGTAGTTAGTATGCAATGAGACATCTAGTAGGAAATTGAGGTATTATTGAGATGGAGGAAGGTCAGTTAAATTTTGCTCAGAGACCATTCTATTCATGCTTGAGGTTTTTCTAAGAGACAGAAAATCTTGAGACTCAGGGCCCACGGCTGAAAATCCCTCCTGGAGAACTTGTCATCCTACAAATCTATCAACCATAGCCAGGTTTGAATCTGCAACCGTCAGGACATGTGATTAGTAAATTGCCTCAAGGAGACATCTAGTAGGAAATTAAAGAATTACCAGAATGGGGGAAGGTTGGTTAAATTTTGCTCAGAGGCATTTTATTCAGGCTTGAGGTTCCTTTATGATCCCAAAAATCTTCAGACTTGAGAATTACAGCTTAAAGTCTCACCTGGAGGACTTGTCCCTTGGATTTTTCCATCCTAAAAATCCATCAACCCTGGGTGGGTTTGAACCCACAATCCTTGGGACTAGAGGCAAGGGACATAATCACTAGACCATCACAGATGACTAATATATTTTTTTACTAAAGATTATTATTTCACAAAATTAAGGCTTCCAGTGAGATATGGAACTGTGTCACATCAACAGAAAAATAGATGATATGATCAATACTAGTAAAATTCATATCAAATTCCATTGAGGTGAAGTCATATGATGTAAGTTAAAAATTAAATTGTACCTGTTGGTAGGTGCCGTCATCCTCAACTTTGTTAAAATATTGTATATAAAATTAACTGGAGCGCTTTTGGAAGTTATCTACCATTTTCTGCAGGTTGAGCTTCTGCTACTCATTGTTGTTGTGTACGGTGATGTATACTCCAACTGTTTGTTGCAGCAACTGACTTGTTTTTGACGATCTCGTATAATGGGTTTGACTGGGGTGTGTTCTCGTTAACAAATAACACCTCACTTCTTAACGAGAACGCACCCCAGTCAAACCCATTATATGAGATCATCAAAACAAATCAGTTGCTGCTACAAACAGTTGGAATATACATCACCGTACACAACAACAACGAGTAGTGGAAGCTGAACCTGGAGAAGATGGAAGATAACTTCCGAAAGTGCTCCAGTTAATTTTATATACAATATTTTAACAAAGTTGAGGACAGCGGCACCTAACAACAGGTACAATTTAATTTTTAACTTTCATTAGATGATATGAGTTTTAAAACTATTTGTTTATTCATTCATTATCAGCAGCAGAACAGTCCAATTTAACCCCCATCCAGGCTGCTCTAATCCTGGCAACCAGCCACCATCCTTTAATTCCCTACTTCCTTAAGTCCTACTGAACTCATCCATTCATTACAATTTTGCTTGACCCATACTCATTGGTCAGTATTAGACCTAAATAAATTTGTCAATAAATCAAATAGACTAGAAATGATATTGCATATTAAAAATGCAGATTATTGGATATATTTTATAGAAATACTTTAAAAAATACAGCACCAGAAATTGAGCTTAATATTTGAGCACCTAAATAACCTGAGCTGCTTCCTATGACAGAATATCTGCACAAAAGTTTAACCAAGCAAATATTGTAGTGTTGTATTAGGACATGATTAAAGTGAATGGATTATTTCATGGCAGATAAGGAGGGACTATTGAAGACTTACCAATTGTTTAGTTTCTCTGCTCCATGGCATAACCTAGTTGACACCTTACAATATAGCATTGCATAATTCTTTCCTTGTGCTTGTAATGCCTATGTAATGATTGTTGAGGATATGTGCTAGAGAAAAGCTCATTTTACTTTTATAACTGGCAAAAGTCCCAAATTTGTAAGAGCTGTAATTCCCAATATATATATATATTTTTTAATTGAAATGGACTATTGCAATAGGCATACTTGCATGTTATACAGTAAGAGAGTATTTAGATGAAGAAAGTATCATATAAATTTTCTGTAAAATTTAAATTTATTTCAAAACAAATAAATCTGCATATTAGCAAGGCTAAATTTAATTGATAAACTGTAGTGATAGCAGTTTTGCATCTTCCATTAAATATTCCATTTGCTACACCATGTGTAAATAATTTTCCATTTGTTAAACACGTAAAATATCTATATACTATTCATGAAGGTGAATGTTGATTGATCAAAATTAATTAAACAAATTTTTTTCAGAGAAGTATATTTTCATTAATACCATATAAACCACAGCATAAAATGTCCCATTTTTTAGGATACTCTCTCTGAATCAGCACTGGTGTGCATTTAGTCTTAATACAGATAGTATGACTCATGTAAACATGTGTTATTAGTTTTTTATTCTTTGCTTAATTAATTTATTTTTATTTTTCTGATAATGACATTCTGGAAAGAATGTGTACAGTTCAGAAACACTCGAAGTTTTGAAAGTTATCCTGTTCTTTGACTCTAAAGTCAGGAAGGCAAACATAAAATATATTTTAAATTAATATTAAGAAGCTAAAGCTGTTACTATGATTGAAATAAGTATATTAAAGTACACAACTAAATTATTGTAATCAAATGGTACAGAAAAAAATGTATGCCTTATCCGAGAATCGAACCCCAAACCTTCAGCTTTCCATGCTGATGCTCTTAACCATTGAGCTAATTCAGGCTTCCTTCCCATCCAAGCATAAATCCTTCCTTTACCTTACTTTCTTGGTCCCACATTAAATTTTTCTCTTTACCATTTGATTATTATAAAAATATATATTTTGGTTAGGAACGAACAGTCTCAGTGAAGAAGAACTAATCATAATCTTCTCCTTAATCACATTCTGTGCTCTCTTCTTTACTTCTTTCGATGTTATTCCTTATATCGGCCGCGGTGGACTAGTAGTTATGCTCCTTGCCTCTGGTCCCAAGGGTCGCAGGTTTAAACCCGGCCAGGGTCGATGGATTTTTTCGGATGGAAAAATCCAAGGAGCAAGTCCTCCGGGAGGGACTTCAAGCCGTGGGTCCCGAGTCTGAAGATTTTCAGGCTCGTAAAAATCCTTAAGCCTGAATGAAAAGGCCTCTAAGCAAAATTTTTACCAAATTTTCCCATCCTAGTACTACCTTGGTTTCCTAGATGTCAGTATGAGGCGGAATGCTGACCATAGACCACTCAAAATGACATCTATGCGAAAACAAGTGTAACTAAATTAGTATGGTTCAAATTCTTCCCTGTAGGGGGAGAGCGCCTAAATCTCTGTAAAGGGAAAACATGGGCTTGCAATACAAAAATGTTATTCCAATCCATGCAATTTCATCCTGTCAACCCTAGATCCATCCAGCATTTTCAGTTTGAACAATAAAAATTATTTAAGGCATGATGGTTATTAGCCTTTCAGTGCCTGAGTAAGGTGAAAGGGTGCCATGTAAATTGTTAGATCAGTTGATTTTTCTTTTGGGTTTACCTCTCTTAATCTATGTGATACTGCAAGGCTATGGTTCCACTCATTATTACTCCAAGAATGACTAGTTACCTCTTCCACTGTTGTTGCCACACCAAAGGATTCCTTCTCCAACTTCCATAACCCTAGCAAGGGCCCGTACTATCAGTCAGACCTAAATAAACCCAGCTTTGTTTAACGAGGTGTTACTCCTCCCCCTTTCCCTTGATCAATCTGTCTTGGCTTTGGCAGGTTTTCAGTAGAACTAACTTCGTTCTCCGCTAGTATTTTTAAGAATTATTTTTATTGATGAACATGGTCTAGGTCTTATTTTATTTCAAAATAACCATTTACCAGAGAGCATTACTATTTGCAAATAAATGAGTAATTTTGATGATAATGTTAGTCAAACTTTATATGGAGGCAAATATTTCTGAAACTGGTTCTCCATTTTATGATAGAAACAGATTACACTGTTGTTGGAATAGATTTGAGTCTGTCAGACAAAGTGGAACTGCATTATTATTCAGCCATAACAGTGATCAGTATTTTTGTGTTAATGTTAAGCTTTAAAATAATTTGCAAACTTTTCAAATTTTGTCATGAATTTTATTTAATAAACAAAGACTGGAAAGTACACTTAATTTAAAATGTTTCACAACAATTACATTGTAGAATTTGTAATGACTAAATATGAAACAGCTGTGGATATTAAAATTACTTACACACATCTTCAAAAGCAAATTGTTGTTACTGTGTTATGCTCTTATTAATGTTTTAATATCATGAGGATGATGTGTGAGCATGCAGGTTGTTAGTATTGCCTTCATTTCGGAAACATGAACATTGTGTCACTTTGTACACACATTACTGAACTAACATACAAGGGCGGATCGGAAAGTTACGCACAATAATTTTTTTTCTGCCTTGGTATTGCAGCTAGAATGTTGAAATTTCACTGAGATATAGTATGAAGTTTTCACTACAGATGGTATTTTTTTCTCAGGTGCACCTCTTGCGAGAGAAGCTTGAACTATGCAACAAAGATGGCGTGCATGCTACAGTCGTCCACCTGTGAGGATCGGAAAGTAACGCACAATAATTTTTTTTATAAAAAGTTTAATAGTAAAAAAACGGAAAAAAATCACAAATGAATTTACATCTTTTACCTACTTTTCGACATAGTCACCAACTTTCTCAACACATTTTTCCCATCGTGTTGCGGGATTGCTGCTGTTGTCGGCCGGCCGGAGCGTGGCGAATCACTAAGGTTCACGCGTCCCTCTTGGAAGAATGTGCACCACCTGGAGACATTGCTACGGTCCATACAATCATCCCCATACATGCCACGCATGTCCCTGTGAATTTCACTGGGTTTATGCCCTTTGGCCCACAAAAATCGAACAACACTTCTCTGTTCCTCACAGGTGGACGACTGTAGCATGCGCGCCATCTTTGTTGCATAGTTCAAGCTTTTCTCGCAAGAGGTGCACCTGAGAAAAAAATACCATCTGTAGTGAAAACTTCATACTATATCTCAGTGAAATTTCAACATTCTAGCTGCAATACCAAGGCAGAAAAAAATTATTGTGCGTAACTTTCCGATCCGCCCTCGTATCTTGAAACAAAAAAGTTGTAAATTAGCTGTGAATTCCACTGTAATTTTTCTTAACATTTAGAAATCTGTGTCCACATATACCAGCTTTACTTTGTGGCTGTACTGTTTAATGATACAATAGCTATTTACTTCAAAACAAAGATTCCCTTTATGAAAGTATAATTTTTCTCAATCAGTGTTATATCTCATGCCCCAGTACTGACATAGAATGCAGGAAAACTTTTGTGGTAAAACAGGTTGCTGAATCCCCCATCTATTTCAGGGAGTTGTCATGGTAACACTGCCAAGCCATCCCTATTCATACAGATAGTCGTTATCAGAAAGATAGCAAGCTATACTAGATTTTGTTTCTTTGGAATGAGCTAAAAGTAACATCAATAACATAGTATAATCCATTACAAACTTAAGTTTGTAATAATTATGTTGATGATGAGTCCATTTTTGTTTTGAGACTAAGCGCAAAAGGATGAGATGTCACTGTTCTCAGTTATTGTGTTACTGTAAAGTTGGGGATTGGTGGATAGAGAAAGAAAAATTGAGTTGCCCAAGGTACTATATTATCTGTACCACAATAGAATTGGTTTAGAATTCCAGCTGTGGTTCAAATCCTGGATTGGGAAAAAATGTCTGTCTTAACATATAACTAACCGAATAGACAGCTGTACCATTAGTGATTTTTCCCTCTTGTATTGTTTTTTATTAATGTTTAAATTTTATAAAAGTGTATACTTTATTTAGTTAGTTTTAGTTTTTGAACAAAATATAATAATTACTTATGTTAGCATGAAATAACATAGGCCAACAAAAAAAAAAATTTTTTTTTGTATACAGTCAACCCTCATTACAGTGCTATCATCTGTTTCATGAAATTATTTGACACAAAGCAAGGGTGGTAATAAACTAAATTATAATGATATTCTTTTTTTTTTTTAGTTGTGTTAGTTATAGCAACTGTATAATTGATCACTAAACAGTCACTACAATATCTGTCTAAAAATATTTATTTTTTATAAATTGAGTCAGAGAAACCTTTTTACATCTCACCTCATAAAACTCTCTGATTTTCATAGGATCCAGAGTTTTGAGTGAGGATAGAGGCGATGGCCCTTGAAACTGGTCATATGAAATTACAGAGTTCTCTGAGGTGAGATATCACCCCTCAGTCTAAACTCTGACCCAGATTTTTGGCTGATGATAGGGGCAGTGTCCCTTGAAACTGGTCCTATGAAAATTATGGACATTTATGAATGAAATATAGAAAGATTTCTCTATAAATTACCTCAGAGTGTTACTTCCCATTGCAACTTTTATTAAAACATTTTTATTTGTTTAAAGTTGTGTTTGACCTGCTTAGTTGAAGCAACTGACATATCAGTAACATGGTCATCTTCAACTTGATCTGTGTAGAATCATTTTAGGCAACTTTCTTGCTCACTTCCCTCAAAAGTTCAAAACTCATTTTCTATAGACAGGAATTCATACACACCAATCAATGGAAGTTCTACTGGAGTACAGGTTTAGAAGTCTCCCAATGCAATTTTAATCTTCATCTACAGCATTAACATCATCAAGAGATCAACTGTTCTATGGAGGAATTAAACCTGTGTTATTCCAGCAATTTTTTATCACTTTTAAGAAGTGCTACACTGAAGACTAAAGGCTAATTCTGCTAAAGTTTTGGTATCCATCCCATAAACCTACTTGATTTGGCAGACAAACCGATTCTGAGCACTCAATTGAGATATCTAGTTAATGAAAGATTGGAATTCACCATGTTGCTGGTTCTAGAAGTTATCAAATTTACATTTTAAAGCATTTAACTAACTTACTCACTAACTGTCTCTATCAAAACCGTAGGTTCATGGCCGCACGGACATAATCTCTCCATACATCCCTATCCTGAGCTAATGTTTTCCCATCATCCCCTGTATAATCTACTTCCCTGAAATTGTGAATAATGTTATTCTCCCACCTCATTATTGGTCTACCAACTGGGCATTTTCTCTCTGGTTTTCGTACAAGATGCTTCCATACACCTCTTTCATTCCCCATATGTGCCACATAACCTACCCATCGCAGTCTACGAGACTTAACTGTTCTTATTATATCTTGCTTACTATACATATAATTTAACTCACTATTATGTAGTTTTCCCCGTTCACCTCTTTTTGACCAAAACATTTTCCTAAGAACTTTATTCTCAAATACTCATAATATTACTTTTCTCCCTTAAAGTAAGAGTCTATGTTTTGCATCCATATAATGTAAATGGGAGAGTAACTGTTTTATATATTTTCATTTTAACATTTTTTTAATGGAGTTGGGATGACAAGAGTCCCTTTAATGCATTTCAAAGAATTGAGCCTATGTTCAATTTCTTTATGCATCTCATTCCTATTTGTAATTATGGTTCCTAGATACTTGAAATCAGTCACTTCTTCAAAATTTCCTTCATTTGTCATTAGTTGTCCATTTCTATTATATAATGGACATATATTTAGTTTTATTGATGTTTATTTCCAGTCCCAATTTCTTAGTGTTACTCTATAGACTGTGCTTATTGTCCCTAAGTATCTCTTCATTATCACTCATTAATAATACCACATCATCAGCATAAACTAACAGCCTATTAAAACCATTGAGTTGTAGATCTTTTTCATTCTCCAAAGTTTTGATGGCATGCTACAATACAAAATGGAATAGTAGAGGAGATAGTGCATCTCCTTGCTTCAACCCATTGTGAATTTCAAAAGTATCCAAAAACTGTTTGCCTACACGCACCCTACTCTTTTTGTCATTTAGACATATTCGTATAAGTCTAACTAACTTTTTAGGAATTCTGAACTCCAGAAGGATACTATATAACTTCTCCTTCTTAACTTTATCATATGCCTTTTTGAAGTCTACATATAGTTGATGTACAGTGCCATTATATTCCCATTTATTTTCTAAAATCTGTCTTATGCTAAAAATCTGATCTGTTGTAGACCTGTTTCTTCTAAATCCACATTGATGATCTCCTAGAATGTCATCAATATAGGGGTTAAGTTTGCATACTAATATATTTGTTAGGATTTTGTATGAAGTTGAGAGTAATGAGATGCCCTGTAGTTGTTGCAATTAGTTTTATTTTCTTCCTTATCAATTGGTACAATAATCAATTCTTTCCATTTATTTGGAAGAGATTCTTTTTCCCAAATAATACAAAATAACCAACATATCTTATCCATTAATTTTTCTCCCCCTGATTTCATCAGTTCTGCTGGGATCCCATCTGATGCTTTATAAATCTTCAATTTTTCTATCTCCATTTCAGCCTCTAATGCACTTGGTATTATGACTAGCATTTCTGCTGTCTGTAAATTATCCTCTTCGATATCCTTTTTTGTATGTACATTTAATAGCTGGTTAAAGTAACTTTTCCTTCTATCTAATATACTCCTGGAATCTGCAATCATATCTCCATTTTCATTTCTAATTATGTTTGTTCTAGCCTGAAATCCTTTCTTCTCTATCCTATTTCCCTGATATAATTCTCTGATGTTCATACTTTTTGCATTCATTTCAAGATCATTAATCTTCTTTCTCAAATATTCCCTCATTTTACTCTTTAATAACCTGATGGTTTCCCATCCAATAGTACCTAATTTTTTCTAAATTTTCTTCATTTGACTTGTGTAGCCAATTCATTTTTGCTTGCTTTCTTTTCTTTACAATGTTTGTACATTCCTCATCAAACCACTTCTTGTTTCTCCCCATTTTTGGATAACTAACGCTTTATGATGCTGTCAATTTAATAGTATCTCTTATAGCCTCCCATTCTTTATTTATATCAGTTTCTTCTTCAGTTGCCACATTCTCATCTCAGATTCCAGTACCTCAAATCTATTAACAATTTTGATTTGTTATTCTTGCTGCAGTTCATAATTTTTCAAGTTTTTCAATTCAAATTTTTCAGAATCATCTTTAGCATTTTTTTCCTCTCATGAGCAATAGCTGTTGTCTGATATTCATCCTGACCAGATGATGATCCAAATTACAGTCTGCCCCTTTAACTGATCTAACATCGGTGATGCTACTGTGCCAGCTTTTGTCCACTAATACATGATCTATTTGGTTTTGAGTTTTGCCATCTGGAGACGTCCAGGTGTATTTATGAATATCGTTATGCTGGAATGTTGTGCTCTTAACAATAAGATTCTTTGATGTAGCAAAGATGACTAATCTAACTCCATTGTTGTTACTATCTTCCTGTAGACTGAATTTGCCTGTTGTTGGCCTGAATATATCTTCCTGCCCTATTTTTGCATTAAAATCTCCTAGGACAATTTTCATACGATATCGTGAAAAGCTGTCAAATATGCATTTTAATTCTTCATAGAACTCAACCTTGATTTTGTCATTCTTATATTCTGTGGGACCATGTACATTTACGATTACAAAATCATGTTGTTTACCCTTTAGAATTATATATGATATTTTATCACTGACAAACTTAATATCTTGGATAGCTGAGAGGATTCTTTTTCGGACTAAAAAGCCTAAAATTAAATTGTACCTATTGGTAGGTGCTGTCGTCCTCAACTTTGTTAAAATATTGTATATAAAATTAACTGGAGCACTTTCGGAAGTTATCTTCCATCTTCTGCAGGTTGAGCTTCCACTACTACTTGTTGTTGTGTACGGTGATGTATACTCCAACTGTTTGTAGCAGCAACTGACTTATTTTTGACGATCTCGTATAATGGGTTTGACTGGGGTGTGTTCTCATTAAGAAGTGAGGTGCTGTTTGTTTCCTTTATAATTTCAATGTCTTCAAATATATTTATCCAAGTTGGAATATTTTCTAGGTGGATTATCGTGAGAGTATTTTCAATTGTGTTCATTCGATGACCTGCGTTATGAGATGTTTAGCATGGCTTGGTTTATCACCCGCATGTATGAAATCGTTTAGGTGTTCTTTATATCTTGTATTGAAATTTCTGCTAGTCCTGCCAATATAAAATTTATTACAATCTTTACATTTTAGTTTGTAGACTCCCTTGTTGTTGAATTTGTTGTGTTCCTCTATGCCATTGTATATTATGTTGTTCAATTTGTTTCCTGTGTAATAAGCTATGGTTATGTTTTTATTTATCTTTTTCAAAGTTCTGGCTAGTTTTGTGGTTTCGTTTCCTGTGTATGTTAATGTTACCCATGTTTTGTTATTATTAGATTCTCTTTCAAGTTTTGTTATATTGTTTGTGTCATTTTTTCTTTTTTGTTTTTTTATAAGCTTATCAATGATTTGTTTGTTGAATCCATTGCTTTTCAGAATTTGAAATGAATTTTACTAGTATTGACTAAAATGCCTGTTTCAAATTCAGGTCTTGCTGCACCCCCATAGTATAACGCAAAGCTTCGACTACCTTCTCCTGGCCATCTAACTTCCTGTAAAGCTACTATAACCAAGGATGATTTTAAATTCCCTCGTTAATATCTCTAGCGCCCCACTATTATATAAAATCCTAACATTCCATGTTCCTAGGAACATGTCCCTGTGTTTGTGCCTTTGGCATGGATTCCTTGAAGTAGTCCCTGCCTGGAGAACCAAATGGGGGACTATTTTACCTCTGGAGAATTTTACCCCAGTGAAACCCATTTCTGCATTTCTTGACTGTTGTATTTTTATGGTGAAGATCGTCACTCTTTTGACCAAGGTACTTTTTTTGTCTGGCTTATCGCCTTTGACCTGTCTGGTATGGATATTCCTTTTGGCAGCAATGCTACTGCCGTCATAGCTCTTAGGGTCATTTAAGCACACAAGCCACTCCACCACAACAAGGTAAAAAAAAAAAAACATGGAGGGATCTTAAAGCATTTAGGTACATAAATTTATTTTGTGACAATTTAAATGTTGGCACTGTGTGAATTGAAATAGTAATGAGGTTTCTCATGTATTTAAGATAGGGGAAGATCTGTTTGCAAGCATTCATTGGCATAATGTGAGAGTGGCTCTGTAATGAGGGGCCTTATGATGGGGGTTGATTGAATTTTTGAAGGTATTTAATTAATTTATATTTTAAATTTGCTGAATGTAGAAATGACACTAGATTTGCCTAATTCAAATTTTTGAGATTATTTTGTTACCTTTCTAGTGTGATTTGTACCTGGTGATATATGTAGCAGGATTTAATGTATAAGATCCTATTTTTACCTTGTATTATTTAATATTTTGAAAATCAGCCATTTAATATATTTAATATTTACCAATGTTATTTCTTGCGCTAAATGTCCATTATTCCTTGCTAATATATTATGCCATGATGGTGATGAATGTCTTAATTAGAAGAAAATTACATGTTCCCTTCGATAGGTTAAGCAAGTAAATGAAAATAACAGATGTAACACAATAATCTGTGAGAGAGAAAAAAATATAAAATATTTTCATATATCAATGAAAAAACAAATCAAATGCATTAAATTTTTTTCAATTTCTCTAATGGTACAGAAATAGGTTATTTTCATGAAAGTTAACTTGTCTTCTTTACATCATTCTGTTTCACTGTTTATCATAAAATTGAATGCAGATGTTGTATTAATTTAAAAAGTAAAAGGCATAGTGATATATATTTTCACAATTTACTAAACTTATGACTTGATTAATCTATATATCACATTGAAATATAGTAAATAGTAATATATAATCAATTGAGTTGGTGTTTACTTGATGAAAATCCATATTTATTAATTAAATAAAAATAAAAGGTAGTTTTATTTTTATTTAATTAATAAATAGTAATATAGTTTTTGTTAGAAATGTTTTAATTTGCAATGCTTTATTATTGATAACCATTATGACATTAACTGTTGTGACATTTTACTCTAAAATCTATTGACTAATCAAGATATATCAGGTACTATGCATAATGAGCCAACAATTTATATTCTCCTTATTGCCAAATTCTTGTTTGTGTCATAGTTGAATGTTTTCTCAGTGTACATTATTAGATTTATAAAGCGACAAACACAGAACACACATTTTAAAAATTAGAATTTACATTATTTTTGTAGTTTTAAGAGGATAGGAACTGTATCTTCAGATTAGAATGAGAATAAACTTTCATTTTAATAAATTTTAATATTGTATATTCATAATACTTTCATCTGTTTGCATTTTGCCATTGCGAGATACTATTTTATGATAAACTCAACAATTAACGGATATTTTTGGTTTGTTGCTTTAATTTTGGGCACCAATGTAATGAAAGATAAATGTTGTAATTAAATATATAACATCTGTGTATTGTACCTCTCAGCTACAATCATAAGGTGGAGAAGAAAGTTTCCTGTTATGACATGTTTTCATATTAGTTTGATTTCCAATTATGCAAAAATTAATGTGTCAGTTGATATTTTGAATGTATATCTAATGTGTTAGATTGTTTGGTGACATTTTGACTATTTGTTTCTGAGCGAGTTTGATTTGTGTTAAATATTTTAAATTTATTCTGAACATATATGTGCGCATATGCATGTATTGTGTGCATAAAATATGAAATAATATTACGTTAAGTTATATGTTTCTGTTGGTTTGTTTATTTTATAGGCCTGTTTGTAAATATCTTTCCAGGACAGCCACCATAATCAAATTTAAATGTAGGATTTAATAAATGATGATGGTTAATTTATTAGTAGCCTATTGATTTTGTTTCAAAATGTGTTGATGGGACTGGAAAGTGAAATGTGTGTTTGGCTTAGTTCCATATGATATATTTTTAATGTGTTTAAACTATAATATGACAATTTACAAAAGACAGTTAATGTTCTTATAGATTTCATATTTCCAAAAAAAAAGTGTAGCTAGATTAATATTGTTTAGACTCAGCCATCCAAAAGGGGATACGAGGAAAGAAGAAGAAGAAGAACATTGTTTAATTCGAAATGTACTATAATATTTAACACTGTTATTGCTTTTAATGTAGAAACAAGATGGAAGGTCATAGGATCAAGTCCCAAAGGGGTGAGGACTTTTATACCAGCATAAACCTTCTGGCAATATGATGATCCTGTGATCAACTTGGCCTCTAATAAAAATGAGTACAGGATTATGTTCTTAGGGTAAAGGCGGTTGTCATGCAGGACTAACAATCCAGCTGATATCTCATTCCTATTCTCTATAAGTTGGAGCCTTAACCTCGTACTACCCCAAGAGCCTCCTAAGGCTATAATGGGATTACTTTACATTTGTTTACAATTTTATTATAGTACCAATATAATACAAACATCAAAATGCTGGCACATGTTGTTAAAATATATAATTCAATATCCATTCATCCATCCATAGTAATTCTGCCTGAGGGCAGGTCTTTCACTGCAATCATAGCATTTTCATGCTATGCTTGCAGCTTTATTAGGTGTGGTAGCTTCCAGTTACTTTCCACACCAGTGAAGGATGATGATGATGATGATGGCCATATGATTTTGGGGACCGATTGAGCCTTAAAATTTTCCTGACATTTGTCTTACAGGTGAGGAAAAACCCCGATAAAAACCTCACCCAGAAAAACAGCCCCAACCGGGGATCGAACCTGGGCCTGCTGTGTGACAAGGCAGCACGCTACCTCGAGACCACAGCGGTGGACTAATTCAATATAGAAGTACATTTTTTCTGTCACAATTGCTCACTCAATGATATCAAGGATTGTTTAATCATCCAATAGGCTGCATGTAATTTTTAGTTCAGCTCATTTATGGTTAAATGTGCTGTAAAATTCATGGGGTCATAAAATTGATTCAGAGTAATTCATGTTGGCCATAGTAAAGTTTTGGTTATGAAAATCCTTTATTTCAGAGGAATATTTCATTAGAAGAGTCAGATATTATAATAATTTTTGTTATCTACATTTGAACATATAAGTTTAACCCATTGGAGACACGTTTAAAGCGCCTAGCATGTTCACTGGGAACCCATTTAAATCTCCTCACCGCTACTCCGGCTGCGCTGGACTTTAAATCAGAATACAAAATATACATATTGTGTTCTATCACTTATGTTTTCAGATATTTTGTTTACCCCTGAATTTCTTTTAGTATCTTGCACTTTTACGAATAGCAAAGGAATGTGGCCTGCCTGCTACCCTCTGTTGTGCATTGTAAACCGTTATGTTTTGTTATTTTCAAGGCTGTGAAAGTTGACAAACATTTCAAAAACCATCTTTTTGTAACAGTTCTCGAACATTGCCTTGAAAGTAAACACAAATCATATGTTCAAACAAGACCGAAAAAAATAACTAACGCAATATAATACTGTACATAATAAAAATAAATATATGAAATGTAAATAAGCATAGACCTATACATTATAAAATCAGGAAAACTTCTTCGTATATTCTTTAATTATCTTAGTTATATATCGACCTGTAAATTATAAAATACTATAGATAAAAACTGGACGAAACTCACCTAATATTTCTACCATCAGTAGCATGCACGGTTACGTTGTCACTATATTATTTCATTGTTTGAATCTTCCTTCCATGATAATTCACTACAATCACTGTCACATAACATTTCATCCACTACTTCACTTAGTTTCTCTATAGCAATACGTTCTCTCCTATTTACGGACATATTGCAAAAAAAATAATAAATTTGCAACTATGAATTTTAACAAATAAACACTGAATTTATATTCACTTATATTTTACCGTAATAAATGCCTACAGCTATAGTCTACTATTCTATAAATAATAACTAAAATAAACTATACAATACACTAGGCCTATACGTATTTACTTTACATAAACAAACAACAAATTTTACTGATGGTGAACCGAAAATTTAAACCACTAAAAAAAACCTAACTTCTTACAGTGGGGGTTATAACACAACAACGAGTGTAGGTCGTGGAGGAGCTGTTTGGACTTTCTACCTGCTCACGAGGGAGACTCGTTAGAAGTCTCCAATGGGTTAAGCTCATAATTAGAGCCCGGATTCTTATGTAATTACATTTTCTTTTAAAAAAATAAAGGTGCTGTTTTGCATTTTTGATTCGTTCGTTTGTTCCCAGAAGGTATACAGTCGAAAAAAACTTGCACCCCCCTTAATCCAATGCTGGCTATGCCCATGATCGTCATTCATGGGTTAATAATTGATAGGGGTATTTCATTTATCCCAGCATAAAATAATCGCAACATTACTAAAAAATCTGTCTCGTAGTCGAATATTTGTTATCATAGAGAGCCTAAAGTTTTTTTTTTTCATTCCATTATAACTCTGTCAAATATTGCAATAAGATATATATTTTTTTAATTTACACAAGTTAGTAAATAAACTCCGTATGATTTTTTTTTTCAGGAGACATAAAAATCTTTGGAAATATTGCATTTGTGTAACACTAGGTTAATATCCTATCAAACAATAGTACAGTATATTTGCTCATACAATTAATCAAGATATTTGGTATCTACTTAATCTCCAATTCCATGGCACGAGAGATCTAGAAGGCCCTTGACCTATCTGCTGGCTTCACATCCACATATGTAAATCACAGTGGTGGGTGATCATCTAACCAATATTAGGGTGAGATGTAGTCAGCATATCAGATCCCCAGTCATTATAGCTGGTTTTCTCAACCTGGAACTGCTACTTATTGTAGCTACCCAAATTCCAACAGTGTTGGGTGGGCACCAGTCCCATATTGGCCAAAGAATACATTGAAAAAAAATTTTCTGCTCGCTTATGGTGCCCATTATGATACATTTCACCAATGCATCAGAGGTGTATTAAACTGCTTGGCTACATGCAGAACTACCCACTGTAAATCTTGTCAGTTACACATTCTTAATTATGTGTATAATAATAATAACGTCATAAAAAAAAAAATACTATCCTCAATGAGTGTTTTATAACTCAGATCTGCCAGATTCAACGAGTCAGGTAGGGTTACACATCTTACCACAACACATACAGAGTATTTGGTTAATGCAAATATCGTTGGTTTGGAAGAAGACTTGTCACCACCACCCTCAAAATAAGTCATTTTTATGTTTTCACAATGAACACTACTTGCCCTTGCTCTATATTTTTTATGTGGAAGAGAGTTACTAGTTGTAATTCTTACTGTGCCTGCTAAATGACGGAAGTGACGGTATATGCTTTTGACAAGTCAACAACTTTATTCTGAGCAAGAGAGTCACATGTCAGTTGTGTCTCTACTGTTGCTGACTTAAAAAAACATGTTATAGAGATGGGCGTCAATAATACATTAAAAAACTCTGCTGGTGAAGTAGTTAAAATCACAGACATGAAAATATGCATGATAAAGAAGGATCAGGTTGGAAAAATCTTCTATAAAAATCCTTACCTTCAGGAGGAATTCTATACTGTAAATATTCTGAACTCAAGGCTCCAGAAAACAGACTTTAAATTTCTTAAACTAAATAGAGCTTATAAACAGAAATTACTTAATTCAGAAGCAAAGAAGAATGGAATTCTGACCTTGATATATAAAAAGTTCTTCCCCGATGTTATGAGTTTTATAAAAATGTATAATGTATGATAATGTTCTTCTCGCAAAATTTTTGTTTACTTAAAATAGGGTTTTCATTTTATATCCTTGATAGATAACAAGTTGTTCCTAGATATTATGACTTTTATACAAAGTCCATAGCTGGCTAAGTAGGGGGTGAGCGGCCCCTATGCGCATTTGTTCCAAATTTTGGCCAAAAGTTGCATCTGATGGGTTTCAAACTCACCCCAAATATCAACCTTGTAGCTGCACTAGGAACAAAGATAAAAATACAACTAGTATTTTTTGTAAATATTTTTTCCTCAGGATCTCTATTTTATGAAAATAATCATCATCATCATCATCCTTGCAAGTATTAGGCCGTGTGGCCTGTTACAGTCTCAAAGAGGAATTTTCCATCCAGCACTTTTTTGGACGTCCCTGTGATCTTTTGCCTTGGGGGCAGTAACGAAGTATGACTTTTGGAATTCTATGAGACGGCATTCGTTGAAGATAGGCTTTCCAATTGTTCTGGTAGTTTTGTATATGGTGAAGAATGGGTTCTACATCCAACTCTTCCATAATTTCCTCATTTCTTTTATGGTCCCACCTGTGTAGCCTGCTGTACGGCGCATACATCGCATCTCATTTGCTGTTATTCGGCTTTCATCTCTTCTTTGTATTGTCCTGCTTCACTGCCATGTCTTAATACTGGTCTTGCGAGAACCTTATAAAGCCATAATCTTGTGTTCTTCTGTACTAAAGATGATTTCATTATACTGTTAGTTGTTTTTGTAAAATTTGTGATTTTCTTTGATATATCAGCTTCATCTTGAAATGTTAAATTATAACCCAAATAATTAAATTGATTACTCGTTCTAAAATTTCATCATCCAAAACAATTTTGCTAGTTTTCTTTGTATTGATTTCCATATTGTACAATTTGCAATATATTAAAATTGTGTATAGAATACTGTAAATCTGTTTCTGTAGGAGCTATTAATACCAAATCATCTGCAAAAAGCAAAGAGTCTATTTTATGGTTTCTATTAATTTGGATAGAACTGTGTCTCATCTGTCACCAATCTTGGAGTATTCTATCCATGTATATGATAAAGAGCAATAAATTTTTGGTGCTGTGTCATTTACGTTACTGGCCGATGAAGATTTTCACTGCCTCCCTTAATCATCATCGCTATCATCATTGATGATGGCAGTTGTATTCTTCTTTGCAAACAATTTACTCAGAATTGCAGCTGGTCGTAAAATATTGGACAAATATCTTCCATGTGCCAGGAAATATATGATTGTAGCCACATGAGAACAGCAACCGACAGTCCTCCTCCCATTGGCGCATTCACAATAATGTTGGTACATATCTGTTCATGATATAATCAAAGAAATATCAACTCCTTGATAAAAAATTGGTTAATAAAATGCTTCCAAAAGTGGATAGTTACTTTAGAATCGCATCATTTCTGCATAATAAGTTTGGAAAGTGTTTAATATCTGATGCAGAATGTGCAGATGAAGTCTTAGAGAGAATGAAAATTCAGAACAGTGTCGAAAATACGTTAACGATTGAGGTCAAAGAGAAAGGATGGCTTCATAAGAAAATACCTTTCCAAAGTATTTCATCGGAGGATCTACTAGATTTTCCGGAAATGACCGTGAGAGAGCTAAAATTCTGTTCACCGGGTCATACCAGTTTTCACAAGCCATATCATATCTTGCAGAAATGATTGCACGTTTTGAAGCTTCAAGTTCAGTCTTGTCACATATCCAGGAAGGTTTATCACTGCTTAGTTGAATATACCCAATGATGATAGCGATGATGATTAAGGGAGGCAGTGAAAATCTTCATTGGCCAGTAACGTAAATGACACAGCACCAAAAATTGATTGAAAGTATAATTACATTGCAAAAAATCATAATAAAATTTAGATAAAATGTGCAAAAAATTGTATTTTAATTTTTTTAACTATGCTCCACCTCTTCGATCGACTTGGAAAAATGATACGTTGTAGAAAGAGGTCCGATTGTCTAATAGAGAAAAATTCGTAATTTTATCTCATGAGCGAGTGACCGAAAAAAAATCACGAAAATTAAAATATATTTTTTTCGGGTAGTTACGTTCATGGGATTGGGTTCTTGATTTTTTATGTGAATCACATTGAATATATTTACAACATATATTATTTTCATAAAAATTAGTCCAGTAGACCCTGAGAAAAATTCATTACAAAAAAATACTAATTGTATTTTTATCTTTGTTCCTAGTGCAGGTACAAAGTTGAAATTTGGGGTGAGTTTGTAACCCAACAGATGCAACTTTTGGCCACAGTTTGGAACGAATGTGCATGGGGGCTGCTCACCTGTCACTTAGCCAGCTATGGCCTTTATAATAATGTATGATAAAGTTGTTCTCGAATAGTTTTTCTTTACTTAAAATAAGGTTGTCATTTTGTATTCGTGGTAGATGAAAATGTCGTTATTGACATTATTGTGTTTTATAAAAATTACGATTGAGTATATGTAGTTGTTCTGACAAAAGTATAAAGTTTTAATTTTGTATCTTTAAATTTATTTCAGAAGCAACCAAATAACCCTTACTTAATTCTCTAAAAAATAGTCAAAAATATAAAAAAATATTTTGATCAAGACCGTCACATCTTTGGAAAAAGGAGTAAAATAGGGGTTGAATTTGTACAAAAGTACAAAATTGTAGATTTGCAATGCAGCTTAAATTGTCTGCAAGCCACCTGTACCGATTATGGTTTCTAATTATTTCATGACACCGAGCTCTGAGGCCCTTTTATCAAGTAAAATGTTTAAATGATTCCCCTGAAAATTTGTTAATTTTGAGTTATGACAGTCTTATTCCAAGCCGACGATATATAGAATTAAACAGTGCTACTAATATGCAGTGTGCCACATTACGTCACTGTTAAACTACAGCATAATTATACTTCTTCTTCCTTGCATGTGATAGACCTAAGGGTCTGTTACGGTCTCAATCCAACATTTGAAGGGTCTGCCCAAAGATAATAATTATACAAACAGATCAAATCTACTTCAGATACATCATTTTCAAATTCATAACATTTGCATACAGGAAAGAGGATGATAATTTAGCACTCAGTAAATCTCATTTAAAACCATTTGTCATAAAATAGATTCTTTTTTTTTAAATTCTGTGATAAACAATTTATTAAATTTTAACATCCATTTGTGACTCTAGGCATAACTGTAGTAGATTCTAGTATTATCAATATCTATATTTTATTTTTAAAAAATAACAAATAGAAACTCTTTATCTAATGGTTTAAGGCAAGCTGATGCTGTGTCTCCTCTGCTATTCAATTTTGTACTAGAGCAGGTAATCAAATCTCTAGATGATAAAAGAAGAGGTATAATTAAAATAGTATTAATACATTGTTGGTATATATTGATGATGCAATATTATTAGGTGATCTGATAATAAAGTTCTTAGGAAAAAATTTAAATAAAAAAAATGAACAGACAGGTGAATGGAGAAGACTACTCAGCAGAAAGCTGCACATGATATTTATGAGAAACCAAATGTAATGAGAATGGTTAAGTTTCATAGACTGCGATGTGCAGGACATGGGGAATGAAATAGGGGCATGGAAACTAATATAACAGTAACCATGATTTGAGAGAGGTGAATTATACAAGGCATGACTGGAAACCATTAGCTCAGCCATAAATCTCTGGGTTTGATAATGCCAGTGATTTGTTATTAGGCAATAGTATTATATTCATGAGTTATAAATATGGTAGGCCTACACATAAATATGTATAACTGAAGGTGTAAGTGTATTTTAATTGATTATTTATTAACCAAAATTTCCTGTGTAGGCCTAACCTAAAAATATAAAAATGATGTTAAATATTTCAATAGCCATACAATATTAAATTATTTACTTAGATTTCTTTTTCGTTTAGGCATAAACCTCACACGGAATAACAAAAATAATAGTAATAATCAAACATAAAAGTCATAATGTTGTAATTCCGTCTATTAATTTTGAGACAACAGTAAGCATTTCCATTTGAGGATCTTCATGAACATATAAAATAATTATAATTGAAATAATCGTTAGAAGAAATGTAAAATCATTGTAAATGGTGGGAAATAATTTGAAAAATGAAACCCTAAGAATAAAATTTGATAGGAGTTTATGAAGGAATTATGAAAGTTGCATCACAGGTTGTAAAGAGTAGTCTAATTTATTACAGAAATATCTGTAGGCCTACGTAATTGGGAGCGTCCATATTCAGTAAAAATTTGCTCGTTATTTCTTTTTAATTATTTTATCTTACTTTGTAACCATGTAATTACAGGTATTTTTGTTTTTAAATTTTTATTTTAAAAACGAATAATATATCCATTATACAGCAGCTGTCTGCTATAATACGCCTCAGGCAAGTTGGAAATGTTTTGGAACATGCTTTAGAATGCAATAAAAACCGGTTTTTTGCAGGTAATTAGTACCAACCTTGTCAGAAAAAACGAGATTTATGTTTCATTAGTGAGCAAACCCCTAATTCGATCAATGAATGTTCTCACGGAAAACTCAGCTCACCAGTGATTGGAAGTAATTGAGTAGAGGCAAGTGTCTTTGCATGTGGCCCTTAATGTATCACTAATAAATATATTGAAATTGTGGATAAGTGAAGAGAAATCCATTCACATGCAATCAATTGCCCATTTCTTAAATAAATTAATAAGCATGAATACACATTGCTCAATAGTCAAATTCATTTTCCCTAATAAATTTCTAAACTTCATTAAAATGGATGGCCCTTATAATGGAATAGACATAAAATGGGGGAAAAAAAAAAAGAAAAAAGGGAAAAACTGCACTAAAACTAGCGTGAAATGTTTTCAAAGTCCTATAGAACAATAGTGCGCATGCACCAGAGTTTATAGAGCCAGCGATATACCACAATCGAACCACATATTGATTATCATCCTAGATTACTATCAGTCGCTATGAAATTTAAATGACCAATATTTGCAATAAATCCCCAAATCTATGTTAAAAAATATATTAATAATATTAAAATTACCAAACGTTTATTAAAAATGGGTGTACACTTGCTTATCACTCCCTAACACTGATCCAACCAGCAATAACCCAAAACAGCGATAGAAAAATCATAGACTAAGTAATATACTCTGTGGAGAAAATAGCAGTTAGCACCACAATATTGTCTAACAGTGTCATAATATTGTGATTTGCATATTTAAATAAATACTTCAAAATTGTCTAATAATGTTATAAAAATTGTTTGAAAAGTTTAAATTATTAAATAATGTTAGTAAATACAGAAGAAGAGCTATAGTTTACAACAATATAACTGAAAAATCAAGCGCTAGTAGAAGTGCAGTTGAGCCAAACAAAGTAATGAATCATTAAATGAATCACATTTTACACCTCACCTTATATTTCTTTTGTAATTTCAAAAAGCTGTTCTCTTCATTTCCAGTCAAAAGTTAGATGTCAGTTGAAAATGTCGGGAACAGCTCTTTGATACCAGTTCTGGATATTTTACAAAATATGAAGTAAAATCTTATTCATTTAATGATTGCTAAATAAAATCTCATGTGTAGTGTTACTTCCTAAAAATCAGTTAATTGTAATGAAATTTCAACAATGCTGATACTAGGCTTTCTGATCTACATCTGGCCAAGAAAAGATTTGTTGACCTAAAATGACATCCGGAAGTACATAAAATATTTGAACATAGTGGTAATATTATAAAATTCAAAATAACTGCCTCCCATTTTAATTTAAAATTATATTTTTCTTCCAATTTGCCCACTATATGTTCTGTTGAATACCAAATTTTACAATGATTTCATGTTAGCCATAGTTAATATGCTGATCACATGTTATCCTTACACTAACTGGAAGATTGTCCACCGCTATAATTAACACGTGTGGATGTGCTGCCAGCAGGCGGATGGCAGGCCAAGGGCATTTTAGGCCTGTTGTGCCATGGAGTTTAAGTCACAGTTAATAACGAATTACTGCCAAACTTTGTCTTTAACCCCTTAAAAACTAACTTTTTTTTTTGTTCTTGAGGGTAGTCTTATTCAAGGCTGTTTTTCGTGTCTGAAGTTTTACCAAGTTTTTTTATTTATGCCCTAACAAAAGCAATTTTTTTATTTAAATTGGCTCTCATAACCAAAGAAATAATAAATTTTTGTATTTAGCATTTAAGCATATCATAGCAATATTTCTTTATTTAAGAATAAAATTCGCAATTTTCTATCTCTTATATATCGTAAAAAATGTTCATATTATTTAAAAGTACTATAAATATTGCAGAAAAAAACTTTGAACTGGTGTCCTCCGCCTCTATCTCATTTGTCATACCCTTATTGAGAAGGTCTAGTGTATTTTAGTGTGCTTGGTAGTAGGTATACAGTATGCACAAAGTGATGCTGCATGGCTTGGTGCATGAGACTCGCATGGGATTACACTACATGATGAAACATAGAACTTAAAGAACTTATGAATGTGTTTCCCATTTCAGCAAGCATACCATGCAGCTACAGTGATTCGCCAAATGCAAAGGATGGCTCTAAGCAGCACCAGTAGTTCTGGTCGCAGTCCAACGCCACAGAGAGCTGGTTCTGATTTCAATGGGACGCCACCACCTCAGAATGATTAACGCCTGCCCTCCTGCCTGCCCCATCAGATGCTACAAACACATGGCTCCTTAATACGTGTATTTTTGGCCACTCTCTGTTTTCAAGGCCTTAAAATGTCATATATTTTCCCCATCACTTTACAATATGATGCATGTCGGTGCTTGGTGGGACCAGGGTTTGTGACATCTTCCATATTCTTTTTCTTCAATCTGTGCAGAGTCTGGCTCCATTTGTTGAATGGAAATATATATAAAAAAATATATATATATACATATATAGAGAAAGAGAGAGAAAGAGTGTGTGGGAGTGAGTGTGTGAGTGTGTGTACATGTTGTTATCGGCATGTTGTCACTTTGTGACAATGCGTCAGAATATTAAATTTTGTTCTGCTGCCATCAACTTAGCATATCTAGGGCTGTATCAAGATGAAATCAAATTGTCAAATTTTTAAATGTTTAATTACAAAATTTTACAAATATTGAATACTAGAAATATCTGAGTTTTGAAAAATTGCAGTAGCAGAACATCAGAATGTTGATACACTCATATTAAACTTTAGTCCCGTAGTTTATTTTTATTTTTTAATTATTATTATTTTTTTTTCAGATTCAAATAAATTAAGAGCTTTTATGGACTGATGTTCTGAAATTGTTAATATTTCACCATGTGATACTTTTAGTATTTTTTTATATTTCGATACAACGATGTTTGCTTTTGGGAATGTGTATGTTGGCAATTTACAGAATTTTGAGTACAGCCCTAATGAAGTTGACATTTTAATTTGGCAGTAAATAGATGCACATATGATATAAATAGCCTAAATAGACTCTCCTGGTTAATATAATGATGGGTTGTGCCCTCTGAGCCACACTTAACCTCTGTCATTTTCTCTCTTTCCTTATTAATTGTGCCAGTCCGTCCGTGTTGTTTTGATCCAAACAGTTCAAGTAGCTATGAAATTGTTTTATTTTAAATATGGCTCTTAACAGAAGACTCAAGTATGCTTGACTTCATTATCATCATGTTTCAAGGTCAACAAATTACATTTTGTTAAATCTTCAAATGAGGTGAGCAGTTGCCCCACTGTATAGTTGTCACATCATGCTTTTCTTTTATCTGGAGAAATAAAATAACAATAATTAACTTCACAAGCAATGACATTGGTCTCTCGATCCATGCCTGAACTATGGGCCTAGTAAATGACATTCCACTCCATTCCATTTTAAGGGAAAGAAATCTTATTAATTGTAATGCAGTGAATACTTTGTCGTGTGTTTAGTTGTAGAAATAACACAGTTTTGCACATTATATCCTCAAATAAACAAGGCCATTGTCTTCCCCAATAAGTTTAGTTGATTCTCTATGTGCGTAGCACAAACTACACATTAAGTGAAGTTAGTGTTTTGACTTTTATATATTTTGCTACCAGTTGATTGTATGTGATTCCCTGACATTGATTTCCATTCATATCTTGTTATCTTCTTAACACGATAAAATTTACATTTAGCAATTTGAGCTTATCTCCAAATAAAATAAACATTAGATATTTTCTCTCAGATTATGGAGATCTTTTATTTCAGGGAGCATAAGTTAGAGTTATTTATGTAAATAAAATCATGATAGCATTAAAAATGTATAGAGTGGCATTCAGTCATTTGTAATAATATTAATACTGTTTAGTAATAACCATATTACTGATTTTTCATTGCGTTTCTCGCACTCTCTATGGATATAAATGCAATTGTGTATGGTAGTGCAAAGTTACTGCTATTCACTTATAGTACTGTAAGTATATCCCATTGTCCCATTTGACTCAAACTCTTGATACACAGTAAGTCTGCATCATTGTTGTATTGTATATTCAAAATAATGTCTATATAGTTTTTTTTTTTTTTGAAGGTGTGCAAAATTATACCTATATCGTAAATGCAGAAGAGCATCTTAAATTTTTTTCAGTTAATATTTTAAAAAGTGATGGGCCAAAACAGCTTACGACTTTTAATATCTTCTGAAAAACAGAATATATGCCTTTTTACTTAACAATACAATATTTTCAAACCACTTCTTAATGTGGAATGTGGGAAATGAAATGGTATTAATCAAATTGTTCCCAAATACGTTGAAGAATGGTTTTTACTAACACCGCATGCTCTGTATCCTGAATTATGTCGAAACATGTACAATTCATAACAAATTTGTATAAGTTATATGGTCAGATTTAATTCATAGTTTCATTAATTGGTATTGAACTTGTGTTACATCCTGATAATACAAAATTGTGGGAATGTAAAATATGGTCATTACGGAATTTTCATTTTAAATAATTCCATATACATTTTGTCAGATTGAATTCTTGTTTCTGTTCCTTATTGAGACCCACATTTTTATCACATATTGTATTATGTGTGTAATGAAATGAGTGGACAGGAAGGCTGCAGTTGTGCAGCATAGGTAGTGATGATCCTGTATCACATATCTGTGCCAGTCTTGGCAGGAACAGCCCAAAATCCAATTAGAGTAAATTTTGAGGATGTCATCAGGAATATTAAGCAAATTTAAAGTTAGTGATGTTATACTTGCTCTTCACATTTCAGAGATATGATATGCTGTATTATCACCTCACTATGGTGATTGTGCATTTATATAAAAGCGGGTGCCATGTGACAATGCTTGACAATGATTAAAATGTAGAATTATTATAGTGGCAGTAGTCGGCATCTTTGTATTTAATTATATATAACAGCTGCGGGGAAACAAAGCGAGCGGCTGGACAACCATCATAGTGAGGCTACAATACTTGTCTACATTTTTACTCCATGCATTTTTGTTGGAATTTTACTATGCACATTCATGTGCTTTCCTTTATTATTATTATTGTTAAATAATAATCTTATAACAAAATTCTAATTGTTGATTACAAATCACTTTTCGAGTACACACATTTTTTAGTGAATTCATATCTTGATATACAGCTCTCTGTTGAATTGTACTTTATTTTGTTTTAATATCAGGGCGTAGATTTATATATACATATTTTGTAAGTGATGTTGAATGAAGCAAAAGTAAATATTGCAAATGAAGTAAGATAATTACTTAACTTCTACTCATTATTTCCTAACAGATTTTTAATATAGAATATATAATTTTAATCAACTTAGCATTTTTACCTTTTATTGTTTCAAGAATTGTAAATACACATATGTTAATTTGAATTAAAAAATGGGTTTATGTATATTTTTAAAGCTTCTACAAATACAGTAGTAAGGAATAATGAGTAGTATGTACTCTTAGTTTTTTTTAAATATGTTTAACCATTATAAAAACAATTGTTCTCTAAGCATGTGAATATGTAAAAAACATTGGCATTAATTTCCCACAAAGGTGAATTCATTAAAAAGCTTACACATGAAGACCTAAAGTATGACGTAAAATTAGATAAAGCAGTATTAATTACTGCAAAATATTCATGAATGTTGTATTACTTTGGAAGTTGATCCCACTAACCTGTGATTTTAAGTAATTATAATTAAATGGCAGTGTTGATCATTGTATGCTAATTCATATGCAATAGTTAATTTGTTGGCCCATGGCCTGTGGTACATGCAAGTTTGTTTATGGTAAACAATTATATTGAAAATTATTTTTAAGTAGGCCTATTCATATCTATTTGTATGACAGGAATTAGTGTTTATGTCTCTAAATTACTGCATATAATCTGTTATAATTAGAGCTTATATATTTTTTATTTATTTAAGCATAGTATAGATACATCTATACATTTTTCAAGTGACACCCAAATAAACAGCAGCTCATGCTGTGGCTCAGTCCAAATATAATAAAACGTGTGTATAATAATATTTTAAATTACAAAGATTTACATTGTTAAATTGGTGTATATTGTATATAAGAAAACTAAAGGTAGGAAAGAAAAATAATACCAGTTTTAAAACAATAGTGAATGAAGTGGATTACAAAATTAATCACTTGTATTAGCAGTTACAATAGAAATAAAAACAGATTTGAATCTTCCTAAATCTAAAGAAAATATTTTGATCAGAGAAAACCCTCTTGCTTTTGAACAGCTAAATCTAGAAGAACCAGTTACAAAATCTAAAACTCCCACACCTGTACTAAAAGCTCTAGCGTTAGAAGCTGTGAATAAGAGATATCCACCAGAAGAATGGTCACATGTCTACACAGATGGATCTATTATTGATAACAACTCAGGATCAGGAATTACATGTGCATTATTTTCATTTTATCAACAGCAGGATACCACACAACAAATTTTGATGCGGAAGTAACTGCTATTCATATTTCACTCCAACAATTATTATACAGAATAAATAAATTTCAAAATGCTGTCATACTCTCTGATCCTAAGGCAGCAATATATGCAAGAAATTCACACAAAATGAAGTCAATACAAATTAAAGAGTGCTACAAAATGATTCAACAACTTCAAAAACTACAGAAAAGAATTAAATTGCAATGGATACCTGCACATTGTGGAATTGCTGGAAATGAGACTACTGATTTTCTTGCCAAAAAAGGCTCTAATCTAATTCAGAATACTACTAAAAGCTTACCTTTCACATCCATAAAAAGAATAATTAAAAACAAATATAAAATCAAACAAAACCAAGACCTATGTAATAAAGTCAAAGACAAAAAATGGAATATTTTAGTATAGAAGCCAGATATTATTCCAGAAATACCACGTAAAACTACAGTAGCAAAATTTAGACTGCTTACAGAACATGACTATTTGGCCAAACATTTATATAAAATAGGAATCTACACGAATCCAAATTGTCCTCTATGCAACAAAGACGAAGAAATGAAGAACATCTACAAACCTGTGAAGTATTACCTGTTGGATCCACCATAGAGAAATATTGGAGAGCAAGAATGCTAATGGCTTCATTGCCAAGGCCCAGCATTTGAAATCAACAACAACCTAAATTACATATTTTATAAATTAATTAGTGTTTACCTTTTTACATATCAATGAGTTAATTAGGGTAATTATTGATTTATTGCTTGTTGGATATGTGTCTTGTTTACCAATATTCTGATTAAAGATCTGGCTTAAATTTCATAACAGAGTTATTATGTCTTGCACCATTTTACTACTGTGTCTTAACCATTGAGTTTTGTGAAAATTAAGCCAGAGATTTGTAATATGAATAGTGGTAAACTCAAAACTAAAATTACAAGACATGATTCTAACAGGCAATAAATAAATTATATATACAGAGTGTCCCATTCAAACCTCCCTCATTTTAATTAATCATAACTAACAAAGTATGTGGAATTATTAAATGAGGCCGGTATTATACGAAACAGAAACTCAAAGAATTGTATTGCCACACACTAAAACACCTCTATATGTGCACCATTAGTAGCATGAAGAATATCAAGTCTGTATTTGATTTTGTGCCACGTTATGTCCAACATGTCCATTGGTACTGTTGCAATTGTGTCAAGGAAATGGGTTTGTAAATCATGAATATCTTGTACTGGAGTTGCAAACACACAGTCTTTTACATACCCCCAGAGGAAGAAGTCCAGTGGAATGATGTCTGGTGAACGTGGTGGTCAGCAAATTGGTCTGCTGCGTCCAATTTGGGGTTGCAGATCAGCTACATGGGGGTACAAGAACTGTTCCAACATGTCTTGGTATACCGTGCCAGTTATTGACTTCTCATGGAAGAAAAAAGGATCTATAATCCTGTTCTTCATCAGGCCGCACCAAATGTATACTTTTGGGCCATCCTGGACATGTTCAGGCATATGTGTGGATTTTGCATACCCCAGATCCTTACATTGCACAGTGGGCCAGATACGAAATCTAGCTGGAAAAAAGTATTTTTACTAACTCTCACCAAATCATCTATCTTCACTCTAAAATGATTGCCAGATGACTGTTATTCACTTATCTGCAAAGGAGGGTAGAATTCTAAAATTTATGTAGACAATATAAACATTGGAAGTTGCCGATAGTTAAGAACTCATCTGGTCCGCATCCCAGTTGTGTGCCGAGCTGTAGAAATAAATAATTATTGCATTAAAGTTCAGTGAGTTATTCTTCTTATTTTATATGGATACTTTACCTCAAGGTTTGTACTTTTCATTGATATATTTAACATGTTTCTATACAACCAGATATTGTGTTAACTACACGTGGAATCATACCTTCAAAACAAAAAATTTACACAATTATCTTACTTTAAATTGAGCTATGAAAAAAACAGTTCTGAACAGTAGTACAAATTTTAGTTAGAGTATAGAGTGATTTATGGACTTTAATTCCTGCATAATAACATGTGTGCAAATTATTGCGTTTTTTGTAATTAGCTTTTTTAATTCAGGAGGCAGCTGGCAGCAGAGGCATACCGTGACGGGCAGAGAATTGTTTGGTTTAATATATGAAAAAAGTGATCAATAGAGGCAATAAGTGATCCTTTATTAATAAATTAGAGTTAGGGGATATTTGGAGAATGTTTTAAAATATATTTTAAAAACATTTTTTGAAAGATGATTTTCTAAAACATAGGAAGTTATATGCGAGAAAAAAAAGTTGGATTTCTGCTGAAATATTCTGATTCGCTAAAAGTAAATGTTAACTTTCCCATTATTAAGAAATTAGGACAATGACAGTCATTGTAAAATCCTGTTCCATCTGCTTATGGAATTGTAAGACCCAAAATATCTTTCGAAGAGGCTGAAAAAAATAAAGTCATATTTCTGCTGAAATGTCTGTCTTGGGAAAGGTAGCATAACAAATTTGCTTCCCTAGTAGCATTATAGGGTGGATAAAATATCACATCCTCTCTTTTTTGGCACCTGGCCTCATGTTGATATATCAATGTATTCATATTTTATTGTCAAAAAAGACAATGCTTCGTCCGACATAGAAGGTGGGGAGATGAGCAGGGTGATTTGTAATGTTTATTATTATTATTTTGAAGCTATTTTTGTGGTTTTTTTGAATAATGTCTTTAAAACATCAGCAGTATCCCATTTATCATATGACCAAAGTGATATTTCTCTTGCAAGAGCAAGTTCATCGCGAGAGAATTCCTGCTTAAGTGAATATTTTTTTTTATTTCAACCTCTTCTAAAGTTATTTTGGGTCTTCCAATTCCATAAGCAGATGGAACAGAATTTTCCAATGACTGTCATTGTTCTAAATTAATTCTTAATAACAGGAAAGTTAACATCCACTCCTATCCAATCAGAATATTTAAGTAGAATTTTTTTTTTCTCGCACACAACTTCGTACGTTTGAGAAAATCACTTTCAAAAAATATATTGATTTTTAATATCATTTAAAACATTCTCCTAACATCCCCCTAACCCTAATTTGTTTACTAAATGATATCTTATTGCCTCTATCGAACACTTTCTTTCCATATTAAATCAAACAATTATTCTCTGCACACAATGGTAGACCTCAGTTGCTAGCAGCCTCATGTAATGAGAAAGCTAATTAAAAAAAACTCAATAATTTGCACACATGTAATTGTGTGGAAATTGAAGTCCATAAATCACTCTATATTATCACTAAAATTTGTACTACTGTTCAACTGTTTTCTTTGTAGTTCAATTTGAAATAAGATGATTGTGTAAATTTTTTAGTTTTTGGATAGTGTGATTCCACATGTATTTAACATAATATCTGGTTATATAGAAAAACATTAAATATATCAATAAAAATTATAAACCTTATGGTGAAGTATCCATATAGAATAAGAAGAAAAGCTCAGTGAACTTGAACACACAACAATAAGAACACAACTGAAATATACACCTGATGAGTTCTTAACTATCTGCAACTTCTGATGTTTATATTGTCTTCATAAACAATAGAATTGTACCCTCCTTTGCAGATAAGTTAAGAACAGTTATATAACAATTATATTAGAGTGAAAAAAAAAGATAAATTGATGAGGGTGAGTGAAAATAGTTTTTTATAGCTATATTTTGTTTCTGGCCCACTGTGCATTGTGCTGATTAACAGATCCTCATACATGGAACATTGCCTCATCAGAAAGCAAGATGTTTCCAAGAAATTGAGGGTCCTTGTCAATACAATCCAGCATTTCAATAGAGAATGCCTGTCGTCGTGGCCTGTCGTGTGGCTTTATTTGTTGAACAATTTGCACCTTGATGGGGTACAAATGAAGCCGCTTATGAAGTACTGAATGCACAGTTGATCTTGGCACATTGAACTGCCAGAAAGCTTGTCGATTTGATTTTTGTGGACTTCACTGAAATCCTGCTCTAATTTCTTCAATCTTTTATTCTGAAACACGTGTACAAACACCTCCTGATTCTTTTTTAATGCTTCCAGCCACCAGAAACTTCTCAAGCCATGCCTTAATGGCCTTCCCATCAGGTGCATTTCCTCCATATTCTCTCTGGTAATTTCTTCGCACTATAATTATTGACTTTGTCTCTGCATACAAGAAAACAGTTTGTGCTCATTGCTGAGGAGTCGCCATTTTGTTTTATGTCATTATTGTCCCACTTGCAACAGATGAATTAACTGCAACAATGTAAACAAAAAATTATTTGAGTTTCTTCTTCTTTTAATACCAACCTCATTTCAAATTCTGCATACTTTGAGAGTTATGATTAATTAAAATATGGGAGGTTTGAATTGGACATGGTGTGTACACATATATATATATATATAAGTAAAGTATTCCCACTACAGGCCTCAGGAGGCCCTTGGGGTAGTGGGATGTTAAGGCTCCCACTATTTCTAGACAATCGGCACTTGATGTCAGCCGGGTTGTCAGCCCTGCGTGACGGCCGCCTTTACCCCAGAACAAGCGTCTGGTACTCATTTCAGTTAGAGGCTGAGTCGACCCCAGGGCCATAGTGCCGCCAGAAGGTTTGGGTCAGTTTAAAAATCCTGACCCCACTGGGACTTGAACCCTCGACCTTCCGGCTTGTAGCGCAGTGCCTTAACCACTACACTACGGCGTGCCCCACATATATATATATATATATATATATATATATATGTATATATATATATGTATGTGTGTGTGTGTTTTTTGCTTGAATGGTACAAATTAAAGTTCCTTTAAGTATATATATGGGTCATTCCATTGTCGGTTATGTCATTTTTTATAATTTTATAAAGTAACACTATGAGGTTTTATTTAATTATCATTAATCCTTTAAATACAAATTTATATCCTCCACTGTAAGTGCTACTGGATGGAATTATAGCAAGTTATTTCATTTTTTTGCACCATTTTATAAAACTTATTGTTACACTTAACAATCTTGATAAAAATCAATATAACAAGAAGTGGTGTTTTCTCCAAATTATATAATAAACCATATACAAATTTTTCTTTAAGTTACTCAGTCAATAATAATGTTTAAAATATAAGCAAAGAAGAATAATGCAATTTTTCTAAATAATTTGGTTATGTATTGTACTTGCCATTTTCATATCACCCTATGATGGCTTGGAATTTATGTTGTAGTCAAAATATTTATTTTTGTGTTGTTCTCCTGTAAACATGGGACTACACACAACCCTACTTTGCACTTGATAGGCCTACAGTGGTAAAAAGTTTGCAAGAAATGAACACAAATTATTTCCCTTCCACGGCAAGTGTACATTTTGCCACAAGTCTAGATGAGCAATACTGTGTACAATTGAATTTGGTCTTCCTCTCATTAGGGGGTGAGATTTTTCCATGTTGCCTCATTCTTCTACTTAATTTCTTACAAGGAGATGACTAGGACGTTGGTGAGAATATTTTGCCAAACATGACAATAAAATAATCCTGCTATTCAAAACTGTCAAGTTAAAAAGATGGAATAAGTTTGTTTGTCCATTTGGATGTATCTTGAAAGATGGGGATAGCTATTTGCCATTCTGTCACTTATCTCTATATCCCATGTGTTCGTTATAGTCTTAAATAATTACAGGTTGTAGGTTTCATGTCATAAGTATACCAAACTTTCTTTTTTGTATGTAATGTTTGAATGTAACACTGTTTGAATTTTATAATTTGCCAAGTGCCCTGAGAGTTTGGAATATTTTGCATATCGTCGCTTAAGAAACAATACAGCGTAACTGACACTTTTGGTGAAATTGACATTTTTATACTGTTAGCATCACGGAAGAAGTGCACTCAGTTCTAACATAGATTGGGATGAAATTTTGTACCATGACCTTGCTAAACTTATAGATACAATGGTTTCAATGTATAGGTACTAAGGGGAAAAGTAAACAGTTTTTTGTTTCTTGTGTAAAATGTTCATTTTGTTAGTTACACGGTATTGTTTCTTAAGCGATGATATATGTCTTAGTGGTGTCAAATATAGTTCTCACTTTCCAAATTCAGTCTCAGTCAAGATTTATTTAGTCATTATCTTCGAAATGTATCTTAAAAGTGGAAAAATCTACCATGTGTATTATTATCATCATTAGGAAAGTGTTGAATGCACTGGCTATGAAAATAATGCATAATTCATTGCTTAATTTCATATAATAGAAGAAAACAAGAAAGAGTCAAGAAACTCCATTTGTTTCAGTCAAGATAACAGAACTGTCCTTTTAACAACTGTTAGAAACAGTATTGGTGTAATGTATATAATTAAAATAAAATGAATTATTTTTAATTGTAGGCATATTTCAAATATTTTCATTTTATTTTAGATTGATGACTTTTTATTTGCTTTAGTTTGAATGCCTGCTCAATGACTTAATAACCATTAAAGGATGAATGTCACATATGCGTGATGGCAGGTATTAGTCATTCAAAATATCTCTGCAGGCGGAAGAATTACGAAGCTCGAGTTTGTTGCTACACGTGACGTCATGTAAGGCAGTGTATACTGTCAGCGTCCCACGTCCCATTCCCCTCAGCACTCATAGATAGCAGTGTCACGTGGTCTATTCCTGCATAAACACGACTGCAGTGCCCTCCGTCAACAACTGCACTTACTCCTTGAACGGGTAATATCCCCCCTCTACTGCCGAAAGACAGATAAACCTGACATCTTGCAGGTAGTAAATTTTTATTCACGATCGTAGAAAATAAGGATGTTAAAATGATGGGTAGTAATGGACGTTTAAAAATCATGTATGTTAAAGATTAAGGTATGAGAATTAGTACAACCCCTTACAGTTTGCAATGAATTCTTTTTTATCAATCAACTGTATGTTTATTATCAAACAACAGACAGGAAATGATCTGTTTTAAGAAACAGTGGTGTTTATTATTTTAGGACCTCCTGATTAAGCATTCCATAATAATCTAATTAGTGAAGTAATTATAGCCTGCCTATGAGCAGACATGTGTCATGTTGCTGCAAAGGTCCCTGAACTACATTACACAATTAGTCAATTACGTGATTCCTTATCTTAAGTCATTCCATTCAATAATATATATCACAGTGACTACAGGCATCTTACAGGCTTTACATCTCACCAATATTTTTGTTTTTATCAAAGACCAGTTTTGAAGAGTCTATTCTTCAAAAGCAATTTTGGATATCTTCTTCTTCTTCTTCCTTCCAAGTATTAGGCCAAGGCCTGTTACAATCCTATAGAAAATTTCCCCTCCAGCATTTTATAGGATCTTCATCCTCTTGGTATATAATTATAAACAGCTTTGGGGATCCGATTTGAACTCATTCTTTCAAGATGGTGTTTTCAATTTAGTTGGTACTGTTTAATATATTCCAAAATTGGCGTAGTCTTCAATTCTTTTAAGATATCGGTGTTCCTTTTCCGATCCCATCTGGTGTAACCCGCTGTTCTGCGCATGAATCTCATTTCACAAGCCATTATTCTGCTTTCATGTTGCCTTTTTAGTGTCCATGCTTCACTACCATAGGTCAACACTGGTCTAGCCAAAGTGTTATATAAACGTAATCTGGTGTTTTTTTGTACAAGGGATGGTTTCATAACTTGATTAATAATTCCTAAACTTTTATTATAACTAGTAATTTTTTCAGGGATATCCTTTTCATCCCAGATAGAGAGATAATATCCAAGATATTTAAATTGATTATCTAATTTTGGATATACACAAAATATATGAGGTGAAGTGTAAATTCTTATTCATTTAATTATTATGTCATACTTTACATACACATTTTATGCTATGTAAAAGTGTGAA
Source organism: Diploptera punctata (assembly GCA_030220185.1). NCBI lineage: Eukaryota > Metazoa > Arthropoda > Insecta > Blattodea > Blaberidae > Diploptera > Diploptera punctata. The sequence goes on from JASPKZ010007197.1 coordinate 813,066, forward strand.
TTGAAGCAATTTTGTGAAATTTAAAAAAAATCACATTTCCAGATAAAATAAGCACCGATATCCTTGCAAGATATCTTACCTTTTGGTATCTGTAAGACACCCTCTTAATACTGATAAATTTACAATAACAATTGCCGGTATTTATAGCATTGTACCATTTTATCAACAGATAAGTAATATGCATTTTGAATAATGAGACTTGCAAAAATTACTTACTGCTATAAATACAAATATGTTACTATACACTAAAATAACTTAAAATTGAATTTTTAAATATACTGATCTAAACTTGAATCCAAGTGTTACAGCACCAACGGAAAAGGACAAGCTGGATAGTTCACGGATTATCATACAACATAAATGATGAAATTTAATATTTAAAATTAATCAATTTTAAAATCTTTAGTAGTGGAACCAATATTGTCTTCTGGGAATATTTTCTAATATCTAATGCAAAAATATAAAATTTTGGTAACACTTTATATATTATATTTAATTTATAATAATGATTATTACTGAAAATAGAAAATTAGGAAGAAAAAATATATACACATATTTAAAAACTTAAACGTAAAAAAATATAAAAGCTCTAATTATAACTGATTATATTGTAGAGTTAAAAGTACAGAGTCACACAAAATAATAATAACACACACACACACATATATATATATATATATATATATATATATATATATATATAGTATATAAACAATTATTAATTAGGAAAAACCCATGAGCAACTTATCCATTGTGTCAACATAATAAAACATGCTACAATATACGATTGTAGCAAGAACTAATTACTCTTATTACTCTAAAACATGGACTATACCCTATTCACTCTTAAAGTGATCCTCGTCAAAACAAAACAATGTGACCTGCTCACATTTCATTGGTTTTGGACACCGACACACGATGTAGAAGCAATATCCTTCCACCATTCGTGCCACAATTATTGTCACTTTGGACAGGGAGATGACTACACAGTAACAGAAGACTCGATATTTTCTGCCATTTTGATTTCATGAGAATCGACTGAATCATGACTCAACTGCATCACCCACATGTAATACACTATTTTAAGTTGTAATTATTGATTAAGTATATTTTAGAATATGTTCTGTTTTGAATATTATTATTTTCATCCATGAAGAATAACAAGTATATTCAGAGCACATATTTCAACTTTAATGAAGGGAACTACTTTTTCGCATACTTACTGCTTCTACAACGTACGTCGGTGTCCATAACCAATGAAAAGCGAGCAGGTCACATGGTTTTGTTTTGACGAGGATCACTTTAAGAGCGGACAGGGTATAGTGGCACTGAGTTTTACACATCTTGCAGGAACATTTCTTTTGGCTTTTTTTATTGTGTTACTCTTATTTGTGGTTTTCCAATTGTAACTTTTTTTATTGGAAAATTTAATTCCTCTATTGAAATGGAAATTATGGCAAATGATATTGTGTTGTGCTGGGGTTGCCAGGTATCATCTCCACAAAAAATAATATAAAATTGAGTGTGTCTTGTGAGTTTTGTCCATGAAATTTTGCTTCATTTTGTTTGATCTACTATACAAAAGTACAATTTTATTGTTTATATTTAAAAGTGAATAAAAATTACATTGTTTGAATGGAAAATTTTTGAATAGGAATTGTGTTTCAATTTAATTTAGGTCAATGAGAATGATTAGTCATTTGTTGCCAATCACTAGATTACAAATAAAACTACAGGGATGGTAAATCATGTTCTGTACAGAATCATTAAACAATGTTAATGAATTTAAAATAATATTTGTTTTTGAAGTTGTTAAAACACAAAATATTTGTAAGCAGTGAACAGTTAAACCATTAAAAATACATTTTTGCATTGAGGGTTATTGTGTCAATATTAAAACAAAAAGTTTGGACCTATTTGGGTGGCGTCAGCCTCAACAAATTTAAATTGTTTTTTAAATATTCAGTTAGTTTTCCTTCGGAAACCAGTTACCATTTCAAAGCTGTTCTGTTTGGTACTGATTGTGTTTAACAAGCATGTTGTATAATGGATTGATCTGGTAGGGTGTGTTTCTCGGTTCAACAGGTTATTGTTTCATGTTTCCACATTATATCTATCTTCTCCAAGATGGTTATCTTCCGGTTATACATTTTTCTCTATGCATTATGGAGAGAATAATGAATGGAGAAAATGATAACCAGTAGATAAACTTCTTGTAGGAGATAGAAATAAAGAAGGAAACAAGAAAGTAATATGCATTATTGAGAGAATAATGAATAGATAAAATGATAACTGGAAGGTAATCATCTTGGAGGAGATAGAAATAATTAAGGAAACAAGAAAAGCATATGCATTATTGAGAGAATAATGAATAGAGAAAATGATAACTAGTATATAAACTTCTTGTAGGAGATAGAAATAAAGAAGGAAACAAGAAAGGATAATCAATTGAATGAGAACACACCCTACCAGGTCAACCCATTATACGACATGCTCATTAACCCTTAAATTCATAATGTATCCTATAGTAATACATGCATTTGGTTTTTTATTATTTTAGTATTATAGATTAAATACAGAAGAAAACGAACAAAAATAATAACAACATCTAAATGTGTGTCTAATTATACAATTGTACATAATTATAACCGTTATACAAGATTCTGTTTTCACGGGTCAGTCCGCCTACATTTTTTAATTATAACTGACACAAGAAAATTTGTGTTTGGACCCATTTTTAGGGTTTTTTTTAAACTACAATGCAGTATCAAACAGAAACAGCTGTTGAAATATGGAACCGGTTCCTTCCAAGTAGGCCTAACGGATTAATTATTTTAAACAAATTGAATATTTTGAGGACAATTTGCCCGAAGAAGGTACAACTTTTTATTTGTTTTAAAATTTAAAACAATTTAAATTTTTTCAATCATATCTTTTGGTTTCATAGTAAAGTCTCCTTTGAGAAACTGATTGTTAGATATAGAGGTTTTCATCATTGAGTTCTTAATTATATTCACAGGTATATGAAACTTTTTTCTAGAAGTACTGGTATTGTATTTTGGACATTCCAATATTGTGAACTGATGTAAGTAAATATTTTCACGTTTAGATTTTTTATTTTGAAATTCATTGGTAGGAAATTATTAAATTGAGATAAATTATATATTGTATTAATATTATAAAAGGTTATTCAATGTAATTCAGAAATTTCAAACATGTCTAAATAGTATTAATAATATATCTTTGGTTCTTTCTGGAATAAAAAGCAACACTGTATTTGATGTCTATTATGCTACTCTTGAACATAAAGAATGTAAATGTTTTAAGTTAAAATATATTCAGTAGTACTGAAGACTAGAAAATATAGTTTTATGAGTATTGCTCTGAAAAAATTAGTTATGAACTCAGATTCTCTTGTTAATCTAAATAAATATAACATCCACTATCAGAAAATATTTAAAAATTGAATTAATTTTTATAAGTAGTGCACCAATTTCTAAACAGTGCACATAAGATTACAGCTAGTGGAGTATTTAAACTGGAGGTAGGTCTGCTGATAGAGTTATTATATCTTCAGGAAAATTGTAAAAGCTGTCTACACTATACCTAACCACCAGGAAATATACAGAGTGATTCAGTGACTATGTTACAATCTTTCAGGGATGATAGAGAAAATAATTATAAACAACTTTCATTAGGAACCCAAGTTCAGAAATTATTTACAATATTAATATTAACCTAAACCTTTCACTTGTTATTACAAAACTTGTATTTAATGAATATGCTTGAACACTGTAACAATGAATTAAAAATACAAATTAACATTACTTGAACCTCATAATGTTAAAAATTCCCAAATTTAATATATAAATTACAAAACCTGTTGAAAATATCCTCCACCAGTTTTAGTACAGGTATTGCAGCACTGTACTGGCCGAAAACCCCAAATTTAACAATATACACTAAGCTTGTACCTATCAAATAAGACATTTCTGGACATGGATTCCTATATGAAAATTGTTCATAATTGTCTCCTATAATCATCTGTTAAAGTTTGTAACATACTCGCCGAATCACCTTAGGTGCCCTTGAGATAATTGTAAAGTTTCAGTAAAAAAGAACATAGACATCATACCACTTTTAGTAGTTTAAATGTATATTAAAGCAATGTTGGAAATATTATGTTTAAAATATAAATCTGAAGCAAGACCATTTACTACTATGTCTAAAATCATTGTAGTCAAAGGATTCTAAGAATGAAATATCTTTCATAAAGAAAAAAAATATTTGTGAAATATGTAAAAAAAAAATCTGTATACAGTATATTATTGGTAAAGATAGTTTAAAAATCATAAATATGTAACATGAGCACCAAGCACTTCCTGTTATTAAAGTGTGACTGGACATTTAATTTTAAAAATATCAGTTTTACTATTTATATTACAAACTTCTTACTTAAAAGAAGAAGATGTATTAATACCTTATTACATTAATACTAAAATGGTTTACTACAGCACTAGTATAAGTATATTGTACAGAAGAACCTCGTTAATTATGAATGCATAAAGGAAATTCTCATAAAAATACCTAATGGGTGTGCGATGTGAAGGAACCCTTATGTCACAATTTGTAAAATTAATTTGCAAATACTTGTTATATTTCATCATTTTCTTTTGACTTTAATGAGGTTTTACTGTGTTTCACAAGGGTTTGTTACATTTCCTTTTATAAATTTAGTAGTAAATATTTGCTCTAATTCTTTTTGTGAAAAGATTGTACAAATGACTCATGTTATGGGAATAAAATGGGTTATTTACCAAATATTGAGTGTTTCAGTTGATTCTTTGACATTATGCAAGGTTATTGATATGTCTTCCCTGGATTTTATACGTTATTGGTGCAGAGACAGTGAAACCACTTACACAAACAGATGCAGAATTATGAAGTTTGCAACCATAATATGCACAATGATATGCTTGCAGATTAAAGGCCGGTTTCATCAACAGATGTAACTAAACTAACATCTTGCTTATTAACTCATTCGCTTCAAAAGATGAGATAGACTCACTGGCAGTTAAATGACCTTCAACTCAGAAGACGAGGTACACTCGCTTAACTCTGGTGTTATATATTCTGCAATATTTTGTACATCCTTTGGAAGGGTAATATTTTGTTAACATTTATAAATAGTAGAGGAATGTGTTTTAGCCTTCACCCTTACTGTGATCTCAAGTACCATTATCTTTTGCCTCTTTTTAAATGTCTGAAAATAGACAATATAATTTACGGTGAGTTAAATCCGGTTTCTGGGGAAGTGCATTGAGCATTTAAACCTGAAGCGAATGAGTTAATAAAATGCTAAAATTTTAATAACGTATTTAATATTTACATTTCACCAACAATTTTTTTCAAAATGTTAGTTAGCATCTTGCTAAATCTAGTGGCTTCCACAAACTTAACAAATTCAAATGATGGTAGCAGATTCGTTGGGATTTCAGCACATTCTGATGTGAATTTTTTTAATTAAATAACAGTAATAGGTGGCTGAAAGTAATATCATCATAGTTCCTTTTTCATGTTCCTCAAAATATTGTCAATCATTTCCAAATTATGTGATTTTTTGCCAAGTTATGGTTGATTTTGTTTATATGTTTTTTTTCTTGCCTTGGGTCCTACATGCACCAGATAGATTGTGTTGTTGTGTTCTGTATCAATGTATGCATTTTGTATTATGATGCATCTAATATATAAAAATGAATGTTTGTTTGTTCGCACTTTATGTGCGGCCATACCAATGATCTAATTGCGATGGGGCTTTTTGCAAAATGTTCAGGAGATTCACGGGATGAACGTAGGCTATAAAAGAGTTGTGATACTCAACTCCTATACCCTTGAAAATGAGCCCTTTTTAGTGGGAAACGAGAAAAAGTAGCTCTTTGGATGCTTAAATGGCTTATGCTGCCTAAACCATAACAAATACACTAAATTAATGTACACAGAATTGAATATCTCAAAAAGCTCTACAAAGAAGTCTGTGACAGCATATATTTTTCTCTTACGGATAAATCACAATAACCATTTTTGTCTTTCATTGATGCCAAGAAGATCGAGACAAGTATGTACATTCCTGTGTAATCATAGCAGCACATGGCAGGTATTCTTTTACGGATAACTGACAATAACGAATTTTGTCTTTTAGCTCATTTATGCCAAGAAGATCGAGATGAGTTGATTCCCAGGCAATACCAAGTAATTTAACATTTTCCAATACTGTTATTTTGACACAGTTCCAATAATGGATCATATTATAATATTATAAATAACATTGTTTACTGCTTATAAAAGTGGTGGTGTAAAATTCTCAAATATAGATACTTCTGAACGAAGCCGGCCATTGGCGATGGCAGTGTCATCTACGTGACAGCGGACGAAACAAGAATGATAGATTTGTATATGTGAAAAGAATTCTTGGTGTTTGTGCCAGGTGTGGAATGGTGTAGTAGGCTACACACTAGTCTGGAGAACTAGAGGTCCACGGTTCAATTCCTGGTTCACACATTCATTTTTCTTTTCACAATATCATTATAATATTATAACACTGGGTAATCAGCATGGGTAATCTTAAAATTATTACGATATATATATTTATAATTATTTTTCATTTTACTTATTCAACTAATCATCCATCCATAGTAATTCTGCCCAAAGGCAGGTCCTTCACTGCAATCATAGCATTTTCATGCTATGCTTGCAGCTTTACTAGGGAATTGTGTAGGTGTGGTAGCTTCCCGTTGCTTTCCACACCGGTGAAGGATGATGATGATAATGATAAGGATGATGGCCATATGATTTTGGGGACCGGTTTGGGCCTTAAAGTTTTCCTGACATTTGTCTGACAGGTGAGGAAAAACCCCGATAAAAACCTCACCCAGAAAAACTGCCCCGACCGGGGATCGAACCCGGGCCCGCTGCGTGACAAGGCAGCACGCTACCCTCCCTTGAGACCACAGCGGTCGGACAACCAACTAATCATAAGAAGTACCTATAATTTTTGTCTTCCCGTTCATTCATGCTACAATCGTCGAGGCTGAGTAGATTCCTGGGCAATGCCGGGTAATCAGCAATGTGGTAACTAAATAAGTAATATATGCTTTATAATTATTTTTCCCTTTTACTTATTCATGTCAAAAATAAGTACACCATTATGCATACTTCATTTTATTCAGGCACAGCATTGCCCTCCAGGTATTAGCTAGTTGTGTATAATAGGAATGTGAGTCCATGTTTTATACTTGTAAGGGACGATGACGAAGAGAAGTTTCAATTTACTACTCTTTTTGAAAAGCATAACGTACACTTAGTGACAAAAAGAATGAGCCACTTCAAAAAGCAGAGTTCTAGTTATGGCCCACTGTGCATGCTCGAAAAGCCATAGCTGAAGTTCACGAGGTAACGCACAGTTAAATGTTTTATATACGCTGTATTTGGTTCTAATGGTCTTAAGTAGTTATAGAACAGTGAAGCAGACATGTTTCTAGATATTTAAGAGTGTTGGACAAATGCAATATTCAAAGTTAAAATTGGGAAACACATTATGAGGTTCTTAATTAATAAATTAATGAGTCATTTTAACATCTTACCTCATATTTCATGTTTTATCAAACACGGTAACTATAGTTTTCAAATGATCTTGTCATTTGAAAACTATAGTTACCGTGTTTGATAAAACATGAAATATGAGGTAAGATGTTAAAATGACTCATTAATTTATTAAATGCAATATTACTCAAATTGCGACATTTTAAATAAAGTTCAACTCTCGTTCATAGTGTAAAGTAAACACGGCAACTAGTATCAAACGTTCGATGGTTAAACTACTTACAACAAGATGAAATGTATATGAAAGTCAGAGTTCATATCCTCTGACAATTTTTATTATTCATTTGTATTTTCACAAAATACATCCTATAATATTTAATTCCTGCCACATAATATACTTTCACTTTACACTATCTTAAGTAATATTCCTGCCTCTGTAACACTATTTAGCTACCGGTATAAATTTAATTGCGCATGCAGTACCACATTTTAATAATCCATATCCATAGTAATTCTGCCCAAAGGCAGGTCCTTCACTGCAATCATAGCATTTTCATGCTATGCTTACAGCTTTACTAGGGAATTGTAGATGTGGTAGCTTCCCGTTGCTTTCCACACCGGTGAAGGATGATGATGATGATGATGATAACGATAAGGATGATAATGACGGCCATATGATTTCAGGGACCATTTGGGCCTTAAAGTTTTCCTGACATTTGTCTTACAGGTGAGGAAAAACCCCGATAAAACCTCACCCAGAAAAACTGCCCCTACTGGGGATCGAACCCAGGCCCGCTGCATGACAAGGCACCACTCTACCTCGAGACCACAGCGGTGGACATTTTAATAATAATGCTGTAAATTGATGTAATAAAATATAATATAACTTCATATATTTATGTGTTTTATTTATTTATTATGTAATAGTGAGGAAAAAGTGTCAACCTTCAATTAACATATTTAGTTTATATGTGTCAAGTCCGTCGTAATAATAACTCATAGATGATGGATAATAATAAAAAAAATATTATTATTATTATCATTATCCGTCATCTATAAAAATAATAATAATAATAATAATAATGGGATGTATCAATTGATGTGAAGAATGTAATTACCTGGGGATCAAAATTAACTCAAAATGTCTCCAAGAAAATGACATAAAATTAGAATTCAAAAAGGCAGATCGCTAATAACATTGTTAAATGGAGTTTTGTGGGATAAGAACATAAGAATAGATACCCAATTAGAAATTTATAAATCCATAATTCGAAGCATGCTAACATTCGGTGCAGAAACTTGGCATCTGAATAAAAATTTGAGTTTAAAGCTTATGTCTACAGAAATGGATTCTTACAGACGCTCAACTAGACATTCTAAATTGGAAAAAAAATCAGAAATACAATCATCACACAACAAATGAAAGTCCAAAATTCAATATTAGATTTTGTGAGATACAGACAACTAGCATGGTATTGTCATATACCTAGGATGCCAGAGAAAACATTACCCAGACAAGCTTTGGAATGGATTCCACCTGAAAAAGGAAAGAGAGGTGGACCAGATTTAAATGGATGGGTGATGTAAGAAGAGATATGAAGGAGCTAGGTCTGGAAGAATTGGAATAAGAAGATAGAGAAGAATGGAAAAAGAAGATAAATACTTAAAAAAGCTTTGGGCGTAGGAAGATGTTTTACTACACTGTAAACCTGTTTATAAATAAGTAAATAATAATATTAATAATAACAATATTAATACTTCCAAATAGTTAGTACATATTTTCTTTAAGAAAAAATATACAGAATAAAATAGAAAGCACTTTAATAATTTAAAAAATTAACCTTACCGGGAATCGAACCTGCGACCTCTTGCATACGAATCAAGCCACTAAGCACTGAGGTACGCTTTCGCTGTCTTGTTGCATTTAGAAAGAATGCTCTTCAAAGGAAGAAGGAAAACGTATTGTAGCACTACTGTGCAATTAGTTTACTCGTGTGAATCGTGCGTTAGAACTTGAAATATTCGAGATCAGGAGTCGGCCCATTCTTTTTGTCGCTAAATGTACATCTAGGCTTAATATCCCAATGACACACAGTATGATTTTTTTCATAGAATAAAGTTAAGATGCTTAATTTGGTGATTACAAATCATACATGTCACCTTAACCCATTGGAGACACGTTTAAAGCGCCTAGCATGTTCACTGGGAACCCATTTAAATCTCCTCACCGCTACTCCGGCTGCGCTGGACTTTAAATCAGAATACAAAATATACATATTGTGTTCTATCACTTATGTTTTCAGATATTTTGTTTACCCCTGAATTTCTTTTAGTATCTTGTACTTTTACGAATAGCAAAGGAATGTGGCCTGCCTGCTACCCTCTTTTGTGCATTGTAAACCGTTATGTTTTGTTATTTTCAAGGCTGTGAAAGTTGACAAACAATTCAAAAACCATCTTTTTGTAAAAGTTCTCGGACATTGCCTTGAAAGTAAACACAAATCATATGTTCAAACAAGACCGGAAATAATAACAAACGCAATATAATACTGTACATAATAAAAATAAATATATAAAATAAAGTAAGCATAGACCTATACATTATAAAATCAGGAAAAGTTCTTCATATATTCTTTAATTATCATAGTTATATATCGACCTGTAAATTATAAAACACTATAGATAAAAACTGGACAAAACTCACCTAGTATTTCTACCATCAGTAGCACGCACGGTTACGTTGTCACTGTATATTATTTCATCGTCCGAATCCTCGTTCCATGATAATTCACTACAATCACTGTCACATAATATTTCATCCACTACTTCACTTAGTTTCTCAAAAGCAATGCATTCTCTCCTATTTACGCACATATTGCAAAAAAAAAATTAAATTTAAAACTATGAATTTTAACAAATAAGCACTGAATTTATATTCATTTATATTTTACCGTAATAAATGCCTACAACTATAGTCTACTATTCTATAAATAATAACTAAAATAAACTATACAATACACTAGGCCTATACATATTTACTTTACATAAACAAACAACAAATTTTACTGATGGTGAACCGAAAATTTAAACCACTAAAAAAACCTAACTTCTTACAGTGGGGGTTATAACACAACAACGAGTCTAGCTCGTGGAGGAGCTGTTTGGACTTTCTACCTGCTCACGAGGGAGACTCGTTAAAAGTATCCAATGGGTTAAAAATAGCTTGAGATTAAAAGAAACGGAATACCTTACTGGTATTATAACTCTGGTGTGCAGATCAACAAGTTGACACCATCTGAGCTAATACAACTCATGATGAAGTGCAATCTAAATATATTTTCACATGAGTAGGCCAAGTTTCTTGAAATGAACTGTACTGGCAACAAAAGGGCTCTATGAGGGTTAAATAATAAAAAATAGAATTTTATAATAAAACATGCTGGTATTCATATTAATATATAAGTGGTTTTCATAACCAAACAGGATATTTACAAATAAACTATTATGAGAGAGCTAAGGAAAACACATTTATGTAAGATTATGTAAACCAGTAAATAAACTATACCATTTGGCAATAAAAGGACCAGATTTATTCCACACATTTAGGATATCTAGAAAGTTCAGAGAAAGCTGGGAAAGCTCAGAGGAAGCTAGATTTATTACAAAGTATGGAAATGATAAAAAGTAAGAAAAATCAAATATATACTCGCAATTTTTTTAGGAAAATAGGAGCCTGAAAGCAGAAACAGAAGTATTCACTACAGCTTCCTTTGGACTATGAATACATTCCTCTCCATGTGTGAATAATAATTAATATTTCCTATCACTATGGTGGATAATAATCAACTTAGCTTCAAATATATAAAGTTTAAGATAATATTGTCTTATCAGCTTTGCACAGAAGAAAATCTACAGCCAAAGATCTACAAAATCATGTACGTCTGTAAGTCGTCTTCTTACGACCTTGCCCGGGTCTCCTCTTGTATCCATGTGTCTCTCTATATCGCTCCACAGCCTATGGATGACGGAAGGGCTGACATCAAGAATCCTAGAGACATGGCAAATGGAACGACCATCTTCAATCAGTGCAACTGCTCGTGCAACTGATGTTTCATTCAGATGTCTCATTGCTCTGTATTAGCTTCAGAGAACACAAAAATAACAATTCCCTACCACAGATTATTCTTCAAACCTGTTTTTAAAAAATTAAATCAATACGAACTCCCTTTGGTTTTAGCAACTCTTGGAATTTCACTAACATATTCAGAGAAAAATTAATAAATCCCAGAAGATCTTCAATCTGATTTTAAACAATACTTGAACTCAAAACATCTGACTCTCAAAAATTAAATTGTTTCAATATTTATTTTGTGGCTTTGGTTTAAACATGTGTTCCTCTAATTTTTTGAGTAGTGTTTGCATATATATATCCGGTTTTAACAATTTTATTCATTTTTCTGGCACGAATGATTTGTCTTCAATTTTGCTTTATAATTTTCCTCCATTCGTCTCTATTATAACACATTTCTTCCTCTATTTCCCAGTCCTTCAAAATTTCTCTAATCCCTTGGATCTATGTGAGATTTGGTCGTCCTTTCCTTCTCATTCCTGATGGTGTCCATTCCATTATTTTCTTCGGTAATCTTTCATCCTCCATTCACCTAATATGCACATATATATATATATATAGTGAATGGCCCCATTATGGAATACGTTCCTAATATGAAATACCAATGTAAAATCGTGCCTATAAGCTACATATGGTTATAAATTAGAATAAACTTAGGGAAACCGACCTAGAAACAGCACAGTGTCCGATAGTAGAGTAAAAACTTACTTGTGAATTGGTAGCATGTGTTTAAATTCTGAGCATCTAGAAGACTATTCAGAAGTCTATATTGAAATATTTCCTATGGTCATAGTGTAAGTGAAACAGAATTGATTTAATATTATATCATGTCTCTATAGTATGTACTAATAGTGTAGTCAATACAGAAAACATAGTCAGTGGTTTTTACTTAGACATCCTGAAATAAAAGAGCTGCGATGTGCCTAATATGAAATACCAGTGTGTTCCTAATATGAAATATTCAATTTTAAGCTTCTGATTATAATGGACACCTCACATTATTTTTCTACGAACGAATATGAAAAATGAATTCATGGATGATGCTCTACATGGATCTATTTTTGATTGCTACAAATCTGTATGGATTAAAATGGTCATGTTCACTAAGTGGTTGAAGCACTTTTTGCAATAGCTAATCAACATTCAAGAAATCTGTTGGCTGCACTCTTAATGCAGGCGAATTTGCTTTTCGACATGGCTACTGCAGCGCTCCAACCGTTGGCAGAAAAAACTAGGCCTGGCATCACTTTCTTCCATTTGCGTTGGCCTAGGGTGGTTTAATCCTTGATGCTGCTAATGATGATATAAATATTTGAAAATTGTACGAAATGTTTTAAAATCGTTGCAAAATACACTGCTCAAAACAATTAGAGGAACACTTGTAATAAATTGAATAAGTAATTGTTTTTTAAAGCTGTGATGCTGAACGTTGGACAATATGTAAATTGAATTATTAATTTTATCATTGGATACAAATTTTAAAGATCCATGGCCTAAATACAGAGAAATTACCGCAAATAACAAATATAGAGATTTTTTTTTTATTTTGGAAGTCACTGGCCACTTCTTATTGGTAAGCTTCCTGATGTTGCTATAGTGACGAATGTTGATTATTGCCTTGTTTATTGAAGTCTCTGACAAAATGAGGCATTTAAATGAGTTTGAAGTGTATCATGCTCTACATCTTTTACGACAAGGTCAATCTCTGCGACAAGTGGCTAGAGAGCTTGGGGTTTCTCCTTCCGTGGTGTTCCAGGTTACGCAACAGGCACAGAGAGACAGGTCAGTATTGTAGAAGACGTGGCCAGGGCCGTAAATTTAAAACAAGCCCTCAGGATGACAGATACGTTTTTCTTTCTGTTCTTCGACAGCGTACAAAAACTGCAAAAGACCTGCAGAATGACCTTCATATGGCTTCCGGAATCCGGGTTTCAGACCCAAACCATAAGGAACATATTAAGGAAAGAGAATATTCTCGTCCAAAAAGGCCCATTAAAAAACCACGCTTAACAAATGGGCATAAGGCAGCAAGACGTACGTATGCTGAAAATCATGGTGATTGGAACCTGAACCAGTGGGAGTCTGTGCTCTTCTCGGACGAATCTAGGTATCGTTTTACACGTTGTGATGGTTCGATTGAGGGTATGGGGACGGCCAGGAGAAAGATTTTCTGCAGAGGCTGTACAGGATATTGATAGATTCGGAGGAGATTCCATAATGGTGTGGGCCGGAGTTATTTACAACAATCATACCGACCTTGTACTTGTTCCCCAGCGACTGAATGCTGTCCGGTATATCGAACACGTTCTGGAAGAGCATGTAGTACCTGCTGCCATTGGAGTAGGCCCTGGATTTCTGTTTATGCGGGATAATGCCCGGGCACATTCTGCGACTGTCACCAGGGATTTCCTGAGGAGGAATGAAATTGAGGTAATGGAGTGGCCAGCGTTCAGCCCAGACCTCAACCCTATTGAACATTTGTGGGATCTTCTAGACAGGAAGGTCAGGAACCGACATCAAGCTCCACAAACTCTGCAGCAACTTGGAGATGCTGTGAAGGAGGAATGGGAGAATATCCCGCAAGAGGAAATCCAGAATCTTATTGGGAGCATGCCACGAAGGTGCCAAAGTGTCATCGAATGTCGTGGAGGCGATACACGATACTAACTCTATATAATGAGTGTTCAACTTTGAAAAATAAGCACAAGATTCAATTGATTACATAGCGGAATTATTTGAAAAGTTATTTGTCAGCGTTATTCATTTGTTTTTACTGACATGAGCAATAAATAAATAATCAAATAACCACAAATAATGTACTTTATTAATTTCATGTTTGTACCTTTATCCAATGAAAAAATATTTGCATATTTCATAGTGGTCCTCTAATTGTTTTGAGCAGTGTATTTAAAGTAGTACGAAAAAATGGTAAAAGAGTGTAGTGGCATAACAATGTTGTATGGAAAATCAGAGACTCCCTAAACTTGAAAACCGAGGCGCACTTGCCGGGTTCATATTGTTCATATCTTTTAAAAAAAATGTTAAAATATATGTTAAGAGAGGGCATTTGTACAGGGATCATACCAACTCGACTATTGTCGCAATTTTATATCAAAAGGCAAATTACAATAATCTTTCGGAATGATCAGCGTAAATGATCTTTCGAGAGATATATACTATGATGAGTGGTACATGATAAATAATAAACCAGGTTACTAAAAATATGTAAAATACTTCTATGGAACACGGAGGGCTTTAAAAATTCAATATCATACATCAACTCGGATATAATAAATAATATAGAAGCCATCATCGCAACCGAAACATTTCTAACAGAACCAACAGATCTACAAGGATTCTACAGCGCACACTCACTTGCAACCATCACCTCGGGAAGACCAGCTGGAGGGGTATCCATCTTCTTCAAGCCAGGGATCGGTAAACTGAAAGAAAGAAAGAAATACTACAATACAGTTATTGTGAATACAGATTTACTAACGATCATAGGAACCTATATGAATCCACAAATGACAATAGAAGACGCAATGGAAATGATTATAGAAGCCATTTCCCAGACAAGAGAGGACAGAAACGTCATCATTGCAGGGGACCTCAACTGCAGAATAGACAAACAGAAATCATAATGGAAGAAGGATTCACATTGATAAATAAGAAAACGCTCACAACATACATTGCCTACAATGGAACTAGTGCGATAGACCTAGTCCTTTATAGAGGAAAAGATATAAACGTAATACAACAAGAAGGGTTGTGGAACTCCACGGCAACGCCCATAAGAAAACATCTCTATCATAACAACCATAGAAATAGATACGAAAAAGGAGCCCAAAAAAAGAAACAAGTCTCACACTCCAGAAAAATGAACCTGCAAATGCTAATGGAAAACAAAGAAGAAATTGATAGGACAAGACAACTCGTAAACGACGGGAAACTGACAGAAGCCTCAAACTGTTAAACATCGCTGATCAACCTGGCCACCTTGAAAAGGAAAAAACGGCATGCACAAATGTGGTTCGACAGTGAATGTTATGGTGAGAGAAAGAAAACCCTACAAGCACTAAATATAGCTAAACACAGCAGGAAAACAGAAGATCTAGCTACATACGCAAAGAGAAGAAAAACATACAAACAACTGTTACAAGCGAAGAGAGCAGATCACCTGGTAAAAGAGGCCAACAAACTAGCAGAAGATGCAAAGAAAGATCCCTTCGCAGCACTACGAAAGAAAACCGCACCAACAACTGGGACAATCACTATGAAGACATGGGAAGCAGACTTCGAAAGAATCTTGAATGTAGAGGAAGAAGATTCAACGCAACATTCGAATATGAAGTCCCACAATGCCCAATCCGCATAAGTACCTCAGAATTAAGAAATATCATCCTTTCGGGAAAAAATAGGAAAGCTGCGGGCCCAGACAATATATATATATATATATATATAGAACATGTAAAAGAATCCGTAGAAATCTTGCAAGACCTCTGGACTGATTTAATGAATAAATGCTTAGAAATCGGACAGATACCGGAAAATTGGAGGGAATCCTCAATGAAAAGGGGAAAAAGAAAATCCAGACTCGTATAGAGGAATCGTATTAGAAAACACGATCTTTAAAATATTCACCAAAATCCTCAACAACAGACTACAGGGTGAAGTCGATCATCTGATACCCGAATGCCAATTCGGTTTTCGGAAAGGAAGAGGAACACTACAAGCTGTAGCTTGCTTGTGTGAACAAATAGATGAAGCGCTAAGACACCCGAAAGGAAAATTCTACACGATATTCGTAGATTTTCGGAAAGCCTTCGACCTGGTGAACAGAAAAACTCTAATAGAGAAACTGAAGATGATGATTGGAGAAACACACCCACTGATAAAACCAATAGAGAACATCATGAAATATAACTACATAAGAATAAAAAATGACGTTGAAACCGGAGAAATCATCAAGCAAACAAATGGGGTATTACAAGGGGACCTCATCATCCCTACACTATTCAACATCCTCACAGCAGACTGCCAAAATATAATAAATGGTGATCAAACAACTATAATAATGTATGCAGATGACATGGTGATTGGATCCCAAAATAAAGTAGAACTGCAGGAAACAGTGAATAAATTAGAAGAATGGGCACACCAAAATCAACTTGCAGTAAATGAGGACAAGACATTTCATATGACGTTCAGAAAAGGGGGAAGGAGAGCAGCAGAAGATACCATCACACTGGCAGGAAGTCCTCTAAAGACAGTCAACAGGTACAAATATCTACGTATACCATGCAGACAACAGCGACATCCTTCAGCATACACGTCCAAGACAGAACAGCAGCAGCAATAAAAGCTGTCTACAATATCAAGAACCTTACAAAACTAACAACAGACACTGCAATGACACTTTTCCACACAACGATAGCCCCCATAGCTACATACGGAATCGAGATTATATGGCAGAAATTAACAGTCAGTGACCTCAACAAAATAGAAAAAGTGAAAGAGAATCACTGGAACTGGAAAAACAGCACGATCGAGATTAATTTATGAACTTATGCGAGAAACATATTTCATAGAAGACATCAGGATAACATACCTCCTACCATCTACAGAACCATATCAAAAATCAGTAAAAGTGAGGGAACAGAAACGGAAGGAAATAAATGAGGAATTTTACACTTCCAGTGCCATGACAGACAGAAACTGGACAAGAGAATGTCAGACACTGAGATACGTTGTAACCAGACTAGCGATACATGGCTTTCATCACAAGGTCTGCGAAAATAAAAAAATCCACCAGCCAACTGAAGACTGCAGATGTGCACTGTGCGGTGATAAGTGTAAACTTTATCATATCACAGAGTGTAAAAACAGAACAAAATCAATTAATGAATACAGCAAAGAGTGAATACAAGTGATCAGTGGAAAAGAACGTAAAACTTTCGAAACTAATGCTCTTCTGAGTGCTCCTTTATATTATTATTATGGTTGGCACCACTGAACATGGACGAATCTTTTACCATCGTTCTCTATGTTTACCATCGCTTTCTGCTATATGAGACGGAGGACTTGCGGAGATTTTGAACGTTACTATTTACTATGGTAACATGTAAACAAATATGGCGGAGAAAAGGCGATGGACTTCAAGTGAAGCTTTAGAATTTACTGTGAAAGGGCCTGTATCTGTGAGTTTAGATGAAGATGAAGTTACTAGCCCTGGGTGCTCAGTCCTTGATCTTCAGTTTTCATCTCCATCACAAGTAAGGGCTGTGGTACGTTTTTTGGCGGACACAATTCTACACTTGCATCCTTATGCCACTGATGCACTAAACACTTGTAAACACGTTTCATACTATTTTAAACATTTTGGAACAATTTTATAAACATTTCTTACGATTATTAAGGGCCAATTTGGAAAAAGTTGGTTATATGTCTCAGACGAATTCTTCCAAGTTCCACAGAATCGCAGTGCGCATGGGCGAGTTTCTGTAATGGTTAATATTAGCCTCCGGTAGATGGCTCTGCAGTCGGCGTTACCAACTTTGGGAATAAATTTCCATATGAAAAAAAAAAATGGACGTGAACTAACTTGCCATTTCCTAACTAAAGAAAATTTACATGCATATTATTTATTTCCAAATGCTTAAAAAAATGGACGTAAACCAACTTCCCATTTCCTAACGTAACAAAACAATTTACATGCATACTATTTAATGAACTATAAACTAATTTTACGTACACTAACATTAAATATGGTTTCGAATTATTTTCAAATGGTGGCAACGTTGGAATAACATGGGAAAGTAGCAAGCAAGTAATGTATCCACGATCATGTTTTACATAAATATATAAAATATTGTAAAGAAAGCTTGAAGATCGTACCGACTTTTTCCCAAGTAAGTTTACTCAGTTCCATGATTTATGATAGTAACGATGTTATTTTATATATTCCACGTGTTTGTCATCCACACAACCTACATTAGGATTTTCAGAATAATTATTCTTTGCTTTGCTGTTTATTTTTTAATCCTAAGGAAACCTGGGAAAAACTCAAGAATTTGCCGTCCACTTGAATAATTTTTCAGCCTTACAGAATCACTGTGCACGTGCGCAAACATTTAATGTAACTTCCGCCAGATGGCAGGACATATCTGTGAAATTGGAATGACCAACCTTTGCAATAAATTCCTAAACATATTTGTAAGAAATGGATGTACACCTACTTCCCCTTTCCTAATCTAACAAAATTAATTATATGCATACTATATAATAAACTAATCTGGTGTACACTGACTTTGGCTATTCTATATCTGTGAATATTCAATAGGAAAACAAGTAACTGCTAATAACATAAGATGTTAATTATAAAATTGGTACCTGGAAAGTCAGTCGTCCTCAACTAAATCATTAAACTTCAAGTTATTCCAATATGGAGGCCTTTCCAAAACAATGTTTCAGTTAAAATGCAGAAGATGAAACATTGTTTTTGAAAGGCCTCCATATTGAAATAACTCGAAATTTAATAATTTAGTTGAGGACGACTGACTTACCAGGTACCAATTTTATAATTAAAATCTTATTACATAACCTCAATGGTGCTTTAACCCCTTTATGTGTCATGAGTCGATTAGATTGGCTTTGATGTTTCTGTCCATTATCTGCCAGACAATATACTTAAACTACTTACAAAGCCGATCACATCAGCGGGTGCGATTTAAATCTCTGACACAAGAGATTTTGCCCATGGCATGCAGAGGGTTAATATGAATTTCATAAACGTTGCTAATGTCATGTTGGCCAATGTGGTAACATGCATTCCCACTAGTACCAAATGCCAACATGTTTAGTCACATATAAGAGGATTCTACCACATTAGTCCCACCTACATTTGTTGTCAAGTTAGGGTGAGAAACTGGATGAGTTAGTACAGCAAATTAGTTGTCATTCATTTGTTTATTAGGAGTTTTTTGTGATAAGTTGACTGCACTCTCTGAGCATTGACTAATACTTATTTTACATTTCATGCATGGTGACTTTAGGTTACTTTTGAGCTCAGTTTCTCACTTAATTTTAAGATATTTCTCACATTGTGGTAAAATGCACTTTTACGTACGCTTGATTTTTCAGTTTATTGTTGTAAACTATAGCTCATCTTCTGTATTTACTAACATTTTTTTAATATCTTAAACTTTTTCAAACAATTTTTATAACATTATTAGACAATTTTCAAGTATTTATTTAAATATGCAAATCACAATATTATGACACTGTTAAATAATATTATATATATAAATGGATTGCGCCCAAATGTGAAAAGGTGATATCACAGCTAACAATCACTAACATTTTAACTTCGTCTTGCGTAATCACAAATTGTTTTTGTTCTTTGTGTACATGTTTCGATGTGACATTTTTCGCATTTCTGTTCACATACTTCGCATATGCATGACATCTTCGGGTCATGGAATATTTTATCTCTACACATTAGGTGGTGGAATCCATGCATGCTTATGTTTTAAAGGAGGGGTTTCACTGCCGTTTGAGTTGATCTCTCTTTCCTGAATCCAAATTGCGCATCAGGGAGTTTTTCTTTGATTTTTCCCCTTACTCTATTTGTTATAATTTTTGTTAGGTTCTTGAAGGGAACGTTTTCAAGAGCGATGCCCCTGTATTTATTAGGGTCTTTTAGGTCCCCTTTTCCTTTGTATATAACTTTTATTGTCGAGTTTCTCCATTGTTCTGGAATTGTTCCTAGTTCTATACATTTGTTATATAGTTTTTTCCATATGGGGCTCAGTGTGTCAATTGTGTTTTTGAGGTGTACATCATATATCATATCTGGGCCAGATGCTTTTCTGTTCTTGTTTTGGTTTATCGTTTTTCTAATTTTTGCACGGTTGATAGGAGTCCATTCCATGTGTATTGTGTTTTGGTCTTGATTTCTTGTTGCTGGGGTGTGTCTTCCTTCCTTGTTTAGTATGTTGGTGAAATGTTGTTCCCATTCCTTCATTTGTATGGCTTGTGTCTGTTGTTTTCTTGGTCGAATAGCGATGTATGGATCTTTAAGGGCTTCCTGAAGCATCTCTTTAATTTTTTGTTCGATATGAGCTTTCTTCTTTTCTTTTATCAGTCTTTTGTATTGTTGTCTTTCCTTTGCATAGTCTTCTTTTAGTGCAATGTCTTCCAGGTTGTTTTTTATTTGTTGTAGCATACTTATCACTTGTTTTCTTTTGTTGTAGCATTCCTTGTCATACCATTCTTTTGATTTCTTCATGTTCGAGTTTACTGGCATCGTGGCTCCTATGATGACCTGTTCTATTATTGTGGTAACTTCCTCTAGATTCCCTTGTTCTATAGCTGTTTCTGCTTCTTTTAGTTCCTTCTGGCTTCCTGTGATCTTCTTGTTGTCAGTTTTTCTTGATATCTTTAATGGTGTTACTTTTTGGATTTTTTTGGTGTAGCTATGTTAATTTTCATTGGTAGGCATTTTCGAATGGGTGTTACTGCGTTTGTCCAGAGGGGGTTATTTTTCCCTTTGCGTGGCCTTTTATCAGTGCTAGGTCGATGGTGCTTTTACCATTGTGCCATAAGTATGTGGGAATTTTTCTGTAATTTAGGAGTGTGGATCCTTCTTCTTGTAGTTTTTCAATTACTAACTTGGTCTTGTAGTTTTCTATATCAATGCGGCAGTTGAAGTCACCTGCTATCATTATAGGCTTTCTGCTTTTATTTTGTAGTATTAGTTGGTGTAGTTCTTCTATGATGTCCATCGCGTTGTAATGTGGCGGGTAGTAGGCTGCAATGATCACGAGGTACTTAGTTTCTACTAGGAGTGCATTCTCCATCCTAGTTGTTTCTATTATTGGTGTCATACATGGTTTCATGAGTACAGATATGCCTCCGGATGGCCTTCCTAGTTCTCCTTTCCTTGCTAAAATATGTTTGCTGTAGAAGTGGTGATGATGCCATTCTTCTATCAGATAGGTTTCCGTTAAGATCACGAAGTCAAAATCTTGTAAGAAATCTGTTGGTGTCACTGTCATTGCATTTTTTATTCCTTCGGCGTTCCATAGTAAGCCTGTATATGTTTTTTCTTCATTCGAGTGATGCTGTTTCTTGTGGCCATCTTCGAAATTGAAATCCCCTGGCTACTATGTCCTTGGGCCAAAAGTTTGATGATTCTATTTTCTTTAGTTGTTCGAGGAGTATTCCAACTTTAAATGCTTTATTCCTGCCTCTAGTTGTTAGACAATATTGTGATGCTAACTGCTATTATCTCCACAGAGTATATTACTTAGTCTATGATATTTCTAAGGCTGTTTTGGGTTATCGCTGGTTGGATCGGCATTAGGGAGTGATAAGTAAGTGTACACCATTTTTAATAAATGTTTGGTAATTTTAATATTATTAATGTATTTGTTTAACATAGATTCGGGGATTTATTGCAAAGATTGGTCATTTAAATTTCATAGCGACATGCTACCATCTAGCATAAGACTTTTGAACTTTAGTATGATATCAATAGTAATCGAGGAGGATAATCGATATGTGGTTCGATGGCTCTATAAACTCTGATGCATGTGCACTGTTTTTCTATAGAATGAAAATATTTCATGTAAGTTTAAGTGCAGTTTTTCCCTCACATTGTTTTTAAAAAAAATCAACATATCGTCACTTAAGAAACAATATCGCATAACTAACAAAATGAACATTTTACACGAGAAACAAAAAACTGTTTACTTTTCCCCTTAGTACCTATGCATTGAAACAATTTTATCTGTAAGTTTAGCAAGGTCATGGTACAAAATTGCATCCCAATCTATGTTACAACTGAGCGCACTTCTTCTGTGATGCTAACAGTATAAAAATGTCAATTTCACCAAAAGTGTCAGTTACGCGGTATTGTTTCTTAAGCAACGATATATATTTCTCTAATTAATTAATTAATTAATAACATAGCAAAACAATAAATTGTGTGTTTTTCCATTTTTTATTTGAATTTATGTTAGTGTCATGGTGTCGTAGAATACTTGTCCCATCGGAACCTGACAAAATTAAGTGAATTTCTTAAAATATGTATCGGAATTAAATACGAATGTTGGTCACACTGATTTCACAGATGCATTTGTACATGTGCACCGTGATTCTGTAGAACATAGAAAAACTCATTGAGAGATAAATACCACAATTTGCATACACAGATAAATATTTAATGATTGTGACATATGTTTTAAAAATTATAGCAAAATTTTTAAAATACTACAAGCAGTTATCAAAAACAGTAAAAGTTCTGGCTGAGGTCCAGAACTGGGTGTACACAATTTTACGCTTACATTTTTATGCCACTGATGCACTAAACACTTTTCAACCATTTATAATAATGTTTCGTACTAATTTTAAACATAAGGGCATTTTTTTACAATTTTTAAATATATGTAAATTATGCGAATATTGTGCATCGGGTTCTAGAGATGCGGAAATGCTTCATGTAACTTCCACTAGGTGGCTCTCAAATTGGAGTAACCGATATTTGAAAATAATTCCAAACCATATTTAGTGGTAATGTATGTAAAATTAGCTTATAGTTTATTAAATAATATGCATGTAAATTGTTTTGTTAGGTTAGGAAATGAGAAGTTGGTTTACGTCCATTTTTTTAGCATTGGCAAATATATAATATGCATGTAAATTGTTTTGTTAGGTTAGGAAGTGGGAAGTTGGTTTACGTCCATTTTTTTTAGCATTTGGGAATTTATTTCAAAAGTTGGTAACGTCGACTTCAGAACCATCTACCGGAAGCTACATTAACCATTACAGCAACTCCTGAAACTCGTGCATGCTCACTGCGATTCTGTGGAACTTAGAAGAATTCGTTTGCACCCAATTTCTGGACCTTATCCAAAGTGTTTAGTGCAACAATGTCATACAAAGATTGCATGCAAAATCATAGAACATAATATTCTAAAGTTGAGCTGAAATCGTAAATTATCTGTTTTGCAGGTTATAAATTAAATATTAAAATAACTTTCTCCTCTCTAAACCATTATTTACTCTCTCAAGATTTCATAATATCCTTATATTTCTATACAATACTGTCCGAAGATGCTCTTTGGAATTAATTTGATCTATGTGGTAGGCTTATTGCTTTTATTAGTATTTCAAAGAAATTAATCTCTTTTTCTTCATCCAATGACCTTCATTTTGAATGTTTCTAGCACATTATCCAATATAGTGTGGTAATGTCACTTTTTGTTTCTCTCTCACTTTTATTTAAGGAGATAGCATTCATTTCAAATTTAATCTTTTGATTTTATAAATTAGCTGTATTAGCTAACTTGATAAATTATAGTAATTTGCCATCTGCTATGTCCCATGCCATAGCCAAGAGATTTATGGCATGATGTGTAGGTGCAGTTTTATGGGACTTGAGCAGGTTCAAGATCCTATGGGAGAAGAAAACTTCTGATGGAATTTCAGCCAATATGGGATCGGTGTCCACCCAGCATTGTGAGGAATTTTTGTAGTTATATTAACCTTTTAAGGTTAGACATTTAAATGGCTCACTTATGCCCACTGACCTGAGTTATTTGACAATATGCACTGCATGGACATTTAACATTTTGGAAAAAAATACTATTTTTGTATTTTTCATTAAGAAATTATTAATACAAATCATTTAAATGTAAAAGTATAGTTATGAACTTATGATTATCATAAAGTAGTTCAAATTTATGAATTTTATATAACAAACATTGAACCTTTTTAAAAATAATTTTATATATTTTTAATGCACAAAAATGTTGAAAACTTTTTAGAGCACTGTACATGAGATATTTTCCTTTTTCCACAGTACTGTACAACAATATTTTCATCATCTGTTTATTGACCAAGATCACAATGTGTGGAAAATATTCTCACAAAGAGAAACTTCTTTTTTTTTTTTAGGATTGTAGTTCCTTACTCTAAAACTGTCAAACTGACTTATAAGAAGCTGTCCATGCTAGAAAGAGAGAAAAAAAAAAACAAGCATAATATTAGATAATCCCATTGAGAGTACAAGTTTGAAGAAAATAATGTTTATATTACTTACAAACATTTCAGGTTGACACAAGACATGTACTACTCAATATCACAGTACAACAGATCTTCAATAAATGTTACATAGAATGGTCATATCCTCAAAATTTACACCATTTACATGTTCATCCCACACTGGTCTAGAACACATTTTTTGTGTAATAAACCACAAAACAAGAAATGGTACAAAGTCCAACTTCACAAGTTTTACAAATCACATGTGTTTCTTTCCAATTCCTCTTTCCTAGTTTGGTATTTGTGCATACACCACATTTTCTCATTGCATGTTTCCTTTTATCTTATATGGAACCAAAGATGGAAAATGCCTTTCAGTGAGGCATAGTGTTGTCAGTCTATTTGATGGCCTATCCTTTTTTGACTTTGAATCAGAGGTATGAAACCTCGAGAGAGTTGTCAAATTACTGGTACTTCTAACAGGAAATGGAGATGTTTTTGACTGTTACTGTGATATATTAAAGCACGTGCATTGAGTAAACATAAATCAAATGTATGAAAAATAATTTTGATACCACTTATGAATTTTCTCATACACTCTTACTTTACTCAATGTTATATCACTTCAATCTATGGTTCCCAAGCTAGCTTTGTTTTATATTTATTTGTTGCCTACCTTTTTAAGCAATATCATAATTGTATCTCTATGCTTAGTAGTTATATACCCGAGCCGCCATATCTCCGGCCCTGAAGTTTAGGTTATACGAGCGGTAAAGGGAGAATTCGCTCTCTACTGCCAATAAGGATATGGTTGTAGTGAGAGCCACAGACAATCACTGCTCTTGATGCAGTTATAGCGTGCTAGTAAGGTTTAAAATTGCTGAGATGTTGTCAGCTGTATGTCTGCTAATCGCATACACAAATTGGCCACTCCCACTGAATATCCATATCGGCAACACTGTCATGAAAACGTCAAGGCTGGAGAATAAGTGTCTGCAGTATAACTATAAATTCCCTTCTATTTTTCTGTTAGACTTCTTGTTGAGCATCTGTTGGTTTTGTCAACCTTTTTTCCTTCTATAATTTTTTATTGAGTATAGGCATAAACTTTCTATTAGGTCACACTGTACCACAAGAAATTGTTTTAGGCTCAACTTTAAATTAATTTCCATATGATTTTCCATACTATATTCTTGTAATTCAGTTTCTCTACGTACTTATTTTGTCTTTACTAACATTTTGTACTACGTTTAAATGTTTTACATTGATACTTATAACATTTTTTTACAATTATTAAATATTTATCTATGTATGGAATGATTTCTTCGAAGTTCTACAGAACTGCAGTGTGCATGCACAAATGTTAGTATAACTTCTGCTAGATGGCAGTGAAATTGGTGTTACCAACATTCATATTAATTAATTCTATACCATATTTCAAGAAATTCATTTTGTTAGGTTCCGATGGGACAAGTTAGTGTACACAAGATTAGTTTATAGTTTATTAAATAATGTGCATGTAAGTTATTTTGTTAGATTAGGAAGAGGGAAGTTAGTGTACATCCATTTTTAATAAACCTTTGGGAATTAATTGCGGTGCTTGGTTATATCAATTTCTTAGCTAGGTAGTTCCATCTAGTGACAACTCTATAAACTTTTTGTAGGAATTCACAGATATGTGGTTCTACCTACCATCAATTCTATAAATGTTTGCGCATGTGCACTGTTATTCTCTAGGACTTAGAAATTGTATGGTAGATATCAAACTAAAGTTTTTCCTTTGTTTTATTATTGAACAGACATACTGAAAGTGAGCCTTAAAAGATTAAAGAGCATAGAGCAGGAAGTAGAGTATCATGCTTTCGCCAGGATTTCGAGGGTTGCATATATGTAACAGCAGGCTACCCAGAATGTCTGATTATGGACACATTTGCATGACAGTAGGACACTAAGGGTCGTATGTTAGAACATTACTCTCTACTCAAATTACTTCCAATCACTAGTGAGCTGATTCACCGTGAGCAATTGCTGAGAACGAATTAACAGCCGACTTATCGGTCATGCACGAGAGTCGACATTTTCGTAATATTGGCAACGAATTTCCCAGAATTCTCAGCGATAAAACCACTTACGTTATTTTCGTCTGCTATAGAGGAATGCATTTATGCTTGCATCCCGCAAATAATACCGTATACAAACACGTCTGCGACACGCAATATTACGCCGATTCTCCTGTTCTTCCAGTTGAATTCTTTGGTAGACTCTATCAAATTCCTCTTCTCCGTGTATACCGAAAACATGATCGAAGTCTTCAAGGTCCGACATCTTGGATAAATGTTGGATAAAGCAGCAAAGTACATCGATTACCATCGGTTCCCTTCGGGATTTTAATTTGAGTTGCTCATTTAAGCTACCTCCACAGGTAACTTACAAATTTAACCAATTATTATCGCATGAACAGATTTCTGAGTAAGCAAAATCGTATTAGCATACAACTTGCTCAGCAGAGTATTACGCGGCGCGTCTGTTAAGCCCCTGCGTAATAGTAGCGTAGTTCCCTATTGTTTAAGGTGACTTTGGCCCGAGCGGTGGGCCTTGATTTTGGAGGAAATGTTCTACAATTAACATAATAAAAACATAGTAAACGAAAAATAAATATATTTATTGAAAAGAATACCAAACATAACGAAAATCAACTCAAAAAAACTCTGTTATTAAGATCAGCTGAAATCGCCACATTGTCCAATGTCAAAAATATTCATATACTAAAATGCTACTAGTTAGAGAGATATCCAATATTTTAAAATATTCAAGTTTGTTTCATATGCTAAGTTACTTGGACCATTGGTCCCGTATTGATTCTAAGTCTTAAAATGACCAAAGAAATGAGAGAATGAAAATACGTTACCCATGTAGACGCCACCGGCCCGCTGGGCCCTCCTGAGGGGACCGCACTCAGTCCCGCTGCTGTCCTCCTGTCTATTCCAGACACTCTTCTTTATACATTCGAAAAATCAGATAATCTATCCTACCAGTCCCAGCTATCATGATGTCATCTTTAGTACAATTCCACATCTAAGGTCAGGATGATGCAACTTGGGTTTAACAAGGCATCACCATTCCTACTTACTTTGACCCTATGATAACAATGTTTGGACAATTGATTACAAATTTCTAAACTACAAGTTTTTCTTACCAAGAATTATTAACTATATTAATAGAATTGTTAAATATATTAATATGGGTATATTATTAAAGTATATGAATTATTTTTTATGATATCTGTAATTATGCCCTTTTGTATTTGTAATATTCCCCCCTCCCTAAATAAGACTGTAGGGTTGAAAAACCGAAAGTCTTTTTTCCTTACAGGATATCTCTCACCTCTCGGGGGTTGGTCCTGACATATATCTTGTTAACTTAGCTTTCCGTGGGAGTGGAACTGACGTCGTCAATTGGCGATTCCATCTGTCCTGGAAGTATTTTGTTCTCATCCTAAGAGGTTAGATCGTCTTGTAAATTGCCCGAATACCTTTAATTGCGTCGAAATATCGCCAGATCCGTTTACTTAGTGAGAACACCATACTTAAAAAAAAACAAAAATCACAATATAGCAAGCCAACATGCCTGAGCATTGTTTCAGAAAGAAAGAAAAAAAAATGTTTATTTGCTGAAAAAAACAAAAATATTGACTAAAAAAGATTCTTTTTGTCTTCATTCTTCTTCATTATTTAAACCTTCGGTGGTTTCTTTTGGAACCGACGCACTTACACTGTTATCCAATATCCGACGCACTTTATCACATTTCATTACTTTGTTAAGTACGTCGACGTTTTCCCCCCTTTTCTTTTGTTATTCACTCTGACAGTTCTATTCCGTGAACCGGATCATTGATAAAAAAATTATAAAACTGTGGTGTCTGTTGTGGCCAGCTTGGAGGTCAGGTTTCGTGTCTGCTCACCGCGATGGAGGAGGCAATGTCCTAATGCTCGTCGATGGAGGAGGCAATGTCCTAATGCTCGAGGTCGTTGTTCGGTTTCAGCTGCCGTTGGTCCAGGTAGGCCTCTTTTGTCATGCCTAGTTTCTTTAATCAAAACCCAGTTAGGTCCAAGGAGAACTTGTGAAAGGGTTGATAGGAAACAATCTTGACGTGGAGTTTGTTTTCCTAACTCTTCTATAGGACAAAATTGGGCTGAAGGAGGTTAGGCCAAGGTTGGCGTTGGAGAAGGTCGTTATTATTTTATAATGCCTGGGTTTGGTTTTTACTGCTAATGAGGTGTTTTGTCTCAGCTGGTTGCGAGTCTGGACATTCATCCATCTCATGCTCCGCCTCGAGATGTGTGTTGATCCTGGCAGCTACCCTGCGTCCTTAGATGTACAGGGTGTGGTTGGTCCGTGCAGCGTTATGCTGCCCTCGTCCTCAGATGTATAGGGTGCTCCGTGCGTCTGGCCATCTTAATCTGCCTCCCATCATGTGGTGTCGTGGTGGTGGCCGCAGTCCAAGCGTGAAGCTGCAATCTTATGCATATGGCATTAAAACTTGGGAGGATACCTATAACATTGATTATGGGTTTGGTGCTATCCCGTACCACATGGGTCCGCATCTCCCCCATCACCTTTGGTCATTTTAATTTAACTTTATTGCTTAGAGGCTTCATTTTCAGCCATCATATCTTCGTTATTATATTAGACGTTCTGGCTTTAGATTTCTTGTTATCTACATGTATCGTTTAGTTTGGTGCACCCATGTTCCTATTTGTCCCTTATAGCTAGCCTCAAGTTGCAAAGGAAATGCTCTTATGTTTTTGGTCTTATGATTTCTCATGAATCATTTATGCCCTTATTGCAATTCAGGTTTTACTAGGTTCAAAAATTTTCAGTATCTCCCTGTATTTTACCGCTGGTTTTCACTTTCCATTGCTTGGATAAAATTTCAATTTTGCCTTTCCTACTCTAGAGCCCTGGGTTCGACCGAGTGTGCTCGCCTACACATAATTCGCTAGGGCTTTAAGATGTAAATACTCCTTAGTACGATTATGTAACCTGAATTCCGTCCATCATTCCCTCGTGAGGTCCTGATTGTGAGAGCATTTCCTTTTTTTAATCCGGGATGCGTCTTGCATCTTAACTTCTCGCGTCTAATACATCTGTCGATATCCCATGTTACAGCCCACAGAGTTAACTTAATAAAAAAAAATGCGTCTGAATGGTGTTGTTTCCTTAAGTCCTTCCGAATTCGTTCGGCAAAATTTCCTTACGCCCTTCCTGATTCGTTGGCAATATTTCCTTAATCCCTTCGGCAATATTTTCCCTACGCCCTTCCTGATTCGTTCGGCAATATTTCCTTAATCCCTTCGGCAATATTTTCCCTACGCCCTTCCTGATTCGTTCGGCAATATCTCATCTGGTTTCTTGAATTTCTGTATTTAATTTTCTTTTCATAACTCCCGATTATGCTTGGACTTTATTCCGTGTCTTGGGTCCCCATGTTACCTATGGGTTTAACCTCTCCCTTTTATTTCTTATCCTTTGGTTTCCTGTTAATTTCCATTTTACGTTTTTGAATTAGTTCCTGATCTCATACGTGTAGACTTATTCCCTACCTTACATATGGTTTTAACCTCTAAGTTCATGTCCAACCCTATGTGTTTAACTTCTAATTTCTTGCACTTTCTTAAGTGTTTATCTTTTAATTTCTTGTATTACCCTGTGTGTTTAACCCCTAATTTCCTGTAGTACCTTATGAGTTTAACCCCTAGTTTCGTGTACTATCCTTATGTGTTTAACCTATAATTCCTGAGATCTCCTTTTCTGTATTACCGGATGTGTTTTAACTTCTAATTCCGTGTATTATCCTTACGCGTTTATCTTCTATTTCCATGTACTACCCAATGTTTAACTTCTATTTTCCCGGTATTACCCTATGTGTTCAATCCCTAATTTCCTGTAGTACCTGTAATAATCCCACTTTCTTGATTTACTTATGTGTTTAACCTCTCTTCCTACTTTCTTGTATTACTTCTGTGTTTAACCTCTCTTCCTACTTTCTTGTATTACTTCTGTGTTTAACCTCTCTTCCTACTTTCTTGTATTATTTATGTGTTTAACTTCTAATTTTCATGTACACCTATGTGTTTAACCTCTAAATTCCTGAGATATCCTTTTATGTATTTCCGTACGTGTTTAACTTCTTTTGTATGTAATATTCCTACTTAGGTCAATCTGTCTCTCTTGGCTCTACTCGTCGTTCGCACAATCGTAATATCTGTGTTTCCCTTAGTATTTCCATCTAGTATCTCAACGTTTCTGACGTCCCTGTCTATTATTCATTGTTTCCTCGTTATGACCATGTTCTATGTGTGCGTACGGCTTTCTTATTGCGGTTTCCTTTCCTGCTTTTCTCTAACCACCGGTGGCCTCTTTTTGTTTCCCTGGCATCATTATTGACTCTGGATAGACCCCTGCTATCTCTTTTCGTGCTTAGTTTACTTCTGACCTTTTAGTCCTTGGCAAGTCGGCGGACTCGTCGAGCAAATCGCCTCAATGGAGGTGGCGTTGTTCCTTCCCTTCGGGGCCCAAAAAACTCGAGCAAATCCCTCAAAGGAGATCGCCTCAAGGGAGGGCACCGCCTGCCATTCGGGGCCCAAGTTGTCCCTACCGCACTCCCGCTTTTTCCGTTTTGTATTCTGGCGGACTCGTCGAGCAAATCGCCTCAATGGAGGTGGTGTTGTTCCTTCCCTTCGGGGCCCAAAAAACTCGAGCAAATCCCTCAAAGGAGATCGCCTCAAGGGAGGGCACCGCCTGCCATTCGGGGCCCAAGTCGTCCCTACCGCACTCCCGCTTTTTCCGTTTTGTATTCTGGCGGACTCGTCGAGCAAATCGCCTCAATGGAGGTGGTGTTGTTCCTTCCCTTCGGGGCCCAAAAAACTCGAGCAAATCCCTCAAAGGAGATCGCCTCAAGGGAGGGCACCGCCTGCCATTCGGGGCCCAAGTCGTCCCTACCGCACACCCGCTTTTTCCGTTTTGTATTCTGGCGGACTCGTCGAGCAAATCGCCTCAATGGAGGTGGTGTGTGTTCCTTCCCTTCGGGGCCCAAAAAACTCGAGCAAATCCCTCAAAGGAGATCGCCTCAAGGGAGGGCACCGCCTGCCATTCGGGGCCCAAGTCGTCCCCATCCTACTCATCCTGCTGCCTCAGGATCTCTATTACCTTAGGGAGAGCCTTTTTGAACTCATGGACGCCGCCTCATCGGAAAAAAAAAGCGGATTTTATCCTAATCTTTTTGATGGGGTTCCCTATCGCCCTCATCTCTTCCTAAACCCGGGTACCATGACAGTTTTTCCGTGGGTCTCTTTGCGTCCCGTAATTGTATTGTGCTTTCATTTGTTCCTATGTTTCCTTTATTATTACTGCTCCGATGCCTATCATTTCCTAAACAACGATGTTCCTTATGGTCCCTAACGTCAGTGCCAAGCCGGCAAGGTTTTATGGCCAGTGCCCCAAGATCATTTTGGAGATCTCTGTCTCTAGATCATGTCATAACGGGGGTGCCCCACCTTCCGACTTGCACCTGCCTAGCTTGTTGGCGAAGTGTTCAGGCAACTCGCCAAATTTTTCGAGGCCATAACCTCTCCAAAAGGGTCCTTAGTCCTTCCCAACTTGTATCCCTGTGTGCGACTATGTATAAGTTTTGACTCTGGATGTATATTTCTCATGTTAACCTAGCCTAGATTGACCTAAGTGGTAGCCTATCCCCTTATTATCCCTCGTAGGCCTATATATGAAGAGTCCTTAAACGATCTAGTTTTCATGTATTATCGTAATATGTCATATCCCATGGGTAATGGTGTCTACTACTCGACCGGTCACTAGTCCTAACTGACATGGAACAAAGCTCGCAGTAAAGGAGAGTCTAGGGCCCTTAGGCCCTCCTAAACTTTACGAAGCCAGTCATCTCAGCAGGGTCCATTGCCTGCAGAGTGTATTATTTGTTGTGTCATACTTAGTAATATACTGTGTAACCCCTGGTTTCCCATTTTGAAATTTCCACCTCTATAATCGATTAAGACACCCACTATCTGAG